>VXAY01001194.1:491178-583661 GCA_013399855.1 Oxyruncus cristatus | reverse complement strand
GGCGGGGGGAATGCGGCTGGTCCGCGGGAATGCAGGAACTGCCGCCGCGTAGCGCGGACCGACCGGGTCCGGCGCGCTGGTGAACGTTGTTATTAAAAGAATGTCATTGTTTCCCTCCCTTTCATGTCCGCTGTCACTGTTTTCCTAAGGGGTGTAGGAATGTGCGTGGAGGTTCGCGAAGGAGCCAGGATATGCTCTGTTGTGCTCAGACACACTCTCACTGTAGGGGGGAAACACGGCCAGGATTTCCTTGGGTTGGCGTTCTGAATGCATAATCTGGAAAATGGAGTTTTATTGTGCTCCCCGGACTTGGTCGGTATTTTGTTCGTGAATTCCGCAGTCACAGGAGTGCTGTGTTACTGCTGTGCTTGTCTCCTTCCATGATTTTGTGTTATTTAGTGCTTCTGAAAGCACATTTAAAAATACCATGACTATGTAAATGGGCATTACGTAGGCTGAAAAAAGGAATCACCGGACTGCGCTGGGCAATCCATATTGCTGCTGGCAAGGGGGCGGCGTTCACAGCCCGACACGGATGGGGTGGAATGTTGCCTTTTTTTACAAACTCATCAAGCAAACAATTGCCTGGTTTTAGAGATTATCGATTGCTTAGTTCGAGAAGTGTGAATCATAAAATTAAGAATTCCTGTTTTCGTTCGTCCCGGGCTTTAAGCTCTGTTTTAGAAACAGAATGTGGTACATGAGATGCTAGTTTTTTATTATATCAAGGGTTGGGGTTTTGGTGGGGTTTTTTTTGTATGTTTTGGGTTTTTTCCCCTCCATTCTCCAGCTATAATTCAAGTAGCATTCTGTTCATGCCCTTCCTTATGGAATGGTTTGTGTTTCCAACCTTTGGCTATATGTGAGAATCGTCTAGAATGCTTTATTTTTAGAACCTATTTTGGATGTTATTCTTGCAGGCTGGTATTCTCTAGAATCTGTATACAATTATGGAAACACTGAGTAAGGTCTAAGGAGGTATTTACTAACATTTACGAGTCAGAGCCATAATTTGTAAACTCTTAAGGGCAGAGCTGACATAAAGAGAGAGGGTGCTAAAGGAGGCATTCAGGGGCTATATCTGTTATGTTAAATGGGCGGTGTATGGAACTTGCTCCTCTTCCTAACTTTGGTATCTGAGTGTTTTCCTCTTCAGCTGGTCTTTCCGTATAATTTTTGGTAACTTATGGAAGAACTGTCACCTCACATCTGGTTTCTGAGGCAGGATGACTAAGGGTGTGCTTACGTGTGGTGGTGGAGCGCCATTTGGATAGATCCAAACTACCTGAGAAGCAGGATGGATACTCCAGCTGCACTCTAGCCTGGGTGCAGTGCAGTGCTGCCGTGGCCATGTTCCTGCTGGTATTCAGGCTGGCTACACAGCACTGCATTATGCTATGGAGGTGTACTCCTAGGAGTGCTGGGAGGTCTTGGAATTACTATCTAGGTCTAACAAGTCCCAGACTAGTACTTAACTACTGGAGCATCATTGCCCCCTTTAAGGTGCAGAATTTGGTTTTCACGTTTACCTGTTCTCTGTCCCCAAGGCACAAACCAGTATAAGGCACAAAGGGAGTGGGTAGAGGAAAAAGTGATAAGGTTTCTTTTAGCAACAGGTCGTTTCTGTGGGTTAGTCTCTGTGAATTTGTAATTAACTTCTTGTTAGTTGATATTTCCTACAATGAGTATCCTCTCCTCTGCCCCCAGCAAAGCACAAGGGCTTTTTTTTCTGGTAGTCCTGTTTCACTTGTGCAGTCCTAGCTGGAGTGAGTGCTGCTCTTATCCTCCCATGGCTTTTGTTTTGAGGTGGCCATGCCTGTGAATAGCTCCAGACCCTTCTGCTACCCGTCACTGGAGCGAAAGGGTAATTCCCGCTGACAGTTTCATTGCTGCCCACAGGGTGCAGCATAAAAATGTTGAAGTTGACTTTTTGTCAATTTTGCGTCTTCCTGCTCTCCCTGAACAGGGGGGTGGATGTTGGAGAAATACAGGAGCTGCCCTGAACCACAGCACAGGAGGACAGCAGGCAGTGTTTGCAATATGATTTGCAGCTGGCTGGAACTGAGTTACCTTTTAATCCTGGCTTTGGAAGGAGGTATAATTTACAGTGGCTTTGTATCTTTTCTTAATAAGTATGAACGCCCTCCCAGCCCGGGTCAACTTCAGCCAGTTTAAGGACAGGGAGAGGTTTGAGAAAGGCTGCCTCCTCCTGCTCTGTGGAAATTGTCATCTGAGAGCCCTCTTCCCAAAAAACCGTGAAGGCGAGGAGGTCATGGCGTTTGATGCACTTGTGGGAGGTGCAGAGGGGTCTCCAGCTGGCCAGCCGGGGAGCACCCAGCTTCAACCCAGTTAGAGTTACTTTTGTGATTCACAGAACCGTTCAGGGAGGGGAGGGGATGGAGCTGATGGGATGTGAAGGTGGGTTTGAGGGCACGGCAAAGAGCTGGGTGTTAACGAAGGTGTGAGAGCAAGCCTGAGTGTGGGAATATGGGAATAGGTGGGCAAATGGGGAATTTTACGGGGTGCAGGAGCTCAAGGAGACAGGGCAAGCTTAGAGGCAACTGACCTAATTAAGGTTAAGTGGCCACAGGGCTTGCAGGAGCAAATCCACAGGAAACCGACCTTCATTAGTCCTGTTGGAAACAGAGCTACTCCTTAAATTAGGAACTCCAGGCCTGAAGGATGGACTGGCTGCTCTCAGCTGGTGAGCAGGGAAATCAAGAGTCCAGTTTTCAATTGCTGCTAAATTTGTTTCACGATTGTATATTCATAGCTAATTAATGATTATTATCATAGCTGAAATTACTGTCCTGTTAGGAAAAGGTAGAAAAGAACTCAATTATCTAGATAAGTCTCTCCTACTACGTGAAAGTATATTAAACAAGTCTTTCCTTATACTTTCCATGATTGTAACATAGCTGATGTGTAGAGTCTCTTTCTGTTTGTTTGTTTTTTTTTCCCAAATGTATGTATGTATTTTATTTATTTATTTTATGGAAATTTTGCCTTTCTCACCTTTCCTAATAATTAACCACTAGTGGTGAATATGGTGAGAACAGCTGGCAGTGGTTGGGAGTGCTGTTGGTCCCCTGGAAGAACAATGCTTGTGCCATTCCACGCAGGTCCTCTGTGCCAAGATTTGCCTCTTTCATAGTTATCCTCTAATGTCTACAGATGTTGTAAACACCTGATACACAGGTACAATGTGTGCAATGGATAACATTTAATCCAGGAGTTTTCTTGTTGATTTCCATGTCCTGAGTCACGACTTTATAGCTGAACCTCTTGATCCTTCCTTCTTGGACACCCCCGTTGCATGCAAAGCATTTATTTAAAATAAAAATAACAAGGACAGAAATTTCATATACTTAGGTGTTTGTGGGTATATATGTGTGTGTGTTTCACTAGCTGTTGAGAGTTTGTATAACTATTTTTCAGCTTAACAGCTGGTGTTATCAGAGGAAGCTGGGAACTCTGTTTTTCCTTACTGCTGACTGCCTGGAAAAGCCTGTGTGCTGCTCTGATTGCGGTGATAACTCTGGGCAAATAAAGAAATGGCCAGGAGGAAAGAGGTGGAGTCAATGCCATATGATCTGCCTGGTCTTTAGTGTCCCTTAAGAGTTGCTTTGTGGGCCACAAGTTGCAAACTCTCTGATCACTCCTGAAAAGATTTGGTGTTGTGATGGCAGAGGTGTTTTTCTCTGTTGTGCTTTAAAAATTATTGTTTAGAGGTGTAATTGTTAAAATAAAAATCAAATTATTAAAATTTCACCTCAGAGTTCTGTGACTTTTCATGGTCCTGCAGTTGTATATTGAATATAGGCATGTGTTCAGTCGTGTCTTTTCACCACATGAAAGAGAAGATATAAATAAGCTTTTAAACATCTAATGCAAAACTCTCAGTGAAAAAGTTGGGGTGATTTGTAAGTTCATGTTCACTGATCCATGAATTTTGCTGCCATGATGTCTGTGGATTGGAAGGCAAAATCAAGAACTGAGTTGGTAGTCTTTAATGCCTTCTGATAGGCAGATGTAACACTTAGTAATTGTGCACAGGAAAATATATTGTGGCAATAAATCACAGTGCTAGATGTTATTCATAAAACCCTAAATATTAATGAGAGTTTGAAGTAGCTGTTTATTTGTTTATTTATTTCCAGTAAAGCTAGTAAGATATAGTGCTGGAAACAATACATTGACGCTTTTCTGAATTGAATTTTTTTACTGTCTCATCTCTTGGAATTTACAAACAGGGGATGGTTAAAAGTTCAGTATGTCCGGTAAAACCATTTGAAGAGAATAGCAGCAGATTTTGTCTGTTTTAACTGAATTTGCCTTCACTTAACAGTAAAATGGAAGTTAACAAAATGTGATGGAAACTTAGCACTGCTGTTACAGTTAATATGAAAATAATTTCAAAACAGTTCTGATAATTTGAAAATAAGGTGTTTTAGACAAGTATTCCATATGCTGGTAGTTTCTCACTAAAAGATCAGATTAAATTTGCCTTGGCTATGTGTTGAGCTGCTCTTACCTACTCTTTTTATGACCTGTAGTTGTTTTAGTCTTCCTGCTTCTGCATTCCCAAGTTTTCTCAATGTGGTCTGGCTTTGTCGTAGGGGACAGAATTGCACTGCTGTAGGTTGCTCTTGGTTTCTGCCATATATTTTGATTTTCAGTGCAGTGTGTTGCATGTTGTCCTCTGTTTTCCTTCCCCTAAGGTAGTGTTAATTTTTTGAACACCTTTGAGCTCATCTGTTTAAATATAATTTTTTTTTTTGTCCGTTCCTTGTTTTAGAAGTATGTGCTCTGCAGCTTTGGCTCTTTAGCCTTGAAATAAACTGGAAGATGCAGAGAAATAGTAAAATTATTGTAGAAAGTAAACGGACAAATGTGCTTTAATCTAGTTGTGAATAGGTGGTTGGTGGTTAATGAAATTTAAAAACGCTGCATGTCCCTGTAGTAGCATCTGGGTTAAAGATGAAGAGCAAGTTGTTGGTGAGGAGCCCATCACGTTATTTACTCCAGCTATTGGGGACGATGCTAAAAACGTGCCAGAGTTTATCACATCACCACTGCCTCTGAATGAAGGAATGTGGTTGTTGGGTGTGTTTTGTCTTGTGTTTTGAAGTTGGTTTGAAAGGAGCGGGAGAAGCTCAAAATGCACCAGGGATTCAGACAGTTGTGGTTGTTCCTGCTGTTCTGTATCAGTGTTGATGCCAACAGGAGCCTTGGAGGTTTGGGGCATGTCAGCTGGACAATCTTTTCTTGGCTCAGCAGTAAAGAGAACTTCCTATTTCCTTTCAGTGTTTCTAGTAAGATTGAGCTTGTCACCCCGTGCCTGTGATTGTCACCTCATCTGTCTCCCAGGGTTAGTTCAGGCAGTGTTCAGGAAGGAGTATTTCTTCCATAGGAATTGGACAAAAAGATCAAACACAAACAGTTCCTAGGAAATTGACTGCAAGGATTCAGTGCTTTATACTCTGCCCTTCCCTCCTCTTTGCTGTTTTACGAAAAGAAAAATATTATGTAGATCAAGAACTTGCAGTGATGGATTTTGAGTAAAGTTGATTTGAATGTGAAGATTCCAAAGAGAATTCAGGTGTCCCAGGCTACGGAATAATCAGGTAATTAATTTGCTGCATAGTTGCAAAGTAAGCAACAGTGAACAAAATCTGGAAAAAGGAAGGTTTGATCCTGTACTTTAAATCTTACAGGAGGCTCTAAGAAAGATATATCAGATATTTTCTTAATCAAAAACGCCTTCGCTTTTGCCTTTTATATACCGTGCATACAAATAATATATTATTCCACATTCGCATTACCTCAGACTTTTCTTTTTCCAGAACTCTGTGTGAATCTTTGGAGCTGTCTCAAAAAGACATGGCATAGCCATCATAAAGAGTTGTAAAGAGTGAGTAACCGTGTTATAAGAAGCTATTCTTGCTACGCACGTACCAGGATCTCTAAACCTGCTTGAGAGCAGCAGAACCGTTACGTAACGTCAAATTGAGTGAATTGTGAAAGTGGTACTTCTAAAATTTGGACCCAGCTTGTTCTTGGAAATCGGTGGAGAATTCCAAGCTAAACTGATGCTGTGTCACTTTATTATATGGATTCCTCCAGACAGTTACTACTGTTAGTGGTACACGGGAATAACGTCAACTAACTTGCACATTGTGAAGCAGAATGAGAGCAGGGGAACCAGAGGAGCCGCAGGGATTTTGCTGGGTTTTGCTTTCTAGTCACTTTCTTAAAAAATAGTTTTATTTTACTTGTAGCAGCTGTTGCTACTTTTCAGAATTAAGTGGAATGGAGCAACTGGATCTGCTCCTGGGGAAGTTGCCTCCATGTACGTACAGCAGCTGGCTTTGAGCTAATTCGTGTACCCTGTTCAGAGCTTCATGGGCACAAAAGATGCAGGGTAAGTGTCAAAGCTTTTAGCTTGACCCTCCAGTGGCAACGTTTTTAGAAGTTTTGGAGACTGTGGTTCCACAGACATTTCTCTTGGTGGCACTGCTGGCTTAATTTTTTTTTTTAACCCTGAGCAGTTTCCTGATCCATTCACCATATGGCACTCCAGGCAGTTGTGCTGAGGCTGAGGAGGTGGTGTGGGATCAATCCCTGACAAATGGCTGAGGGTGGGAGCAGCTTAAACTGGCACTGTTTCCAGGAGAAATGTCTCTGGACCGTGACCTGAATGAAGTGGTTTAAAACTGGCTCAAATACCTTTGAGGGCTGTGTTCACTGTAACTTGTAAATGTGCTCACCTGTAATGCAGGGATCTTGTATTGCAGTTGAGTTAATGGTATTTATTCACTTACTATAATTTCTTCTTTCGGTTGAATAAGGAAATGTGTGTTCAGAATAACCCATAACATGACCATCTGATATCTGGTGATTCTATACTTATTTGGAAAAGCAAGTTTTGGAAGAATAGATGTGGAATTAAATGCTTTGAGGGAAACTTAAGCATCTGTATGTTCGAATGCATACACCTCTGATGACTCAGTAAAGTACTGCATCTGTATGAAGATCTTTGAGTGTTCTGAAGAGCACTGTAGCTGATGCAGATGTTGGAGTGATTGAAGTTAGGCTGCACTGCAGGGTACTCAAGTAGACACCACTGACGTATTATTTGGGTTGGCTCACCATGGTTTTACTTTTTTACTAAGGGAGCAGGGCTCTTCAATCAAATGATGGTTTAAAATCTGAGTTGGGATTGCTCTGTGAGAGAGCACTTGCTGAGTCACTGCCACAAGGCCCAAGTCAAATCTCTTCAGTCCTGCATGTCTGGTGAGGAGGGGCTGGAAAGCTGTATTTTGGAGGAGTGTTGGTGAGGATGGGTCATTTCAAAACATCCCTCCAACTTCTTTCCTTTTTTTGTTTTTTTTGCTGTTCTTGGCTTCTCTCCTTTCCTGAAACACAGAATGTAAATGTATTACCTTTCAAAAACAAACAAAACAACCCAAAAGCTGAAGTCAAGCAGACAAAAAAACTCGTTGGGGTAATCATAGGAAATACATGATCTACTGTTCAGTTAGTTTAGAAAATCTTGGAAAAAGAGTGCCAGAAAATAGGAGTGAAGTTAAGACTTCACTGGAGTGAACTTTACTTGTCATTAACCTGTAATTTTTTTCAGCCTTGATCTTCACCAGAGACAGGAGAAAACGTGTGCAACCAAGAGTTGTTGTGAGCAGTTTGTAGAGGAGGGTTAATGAGCTTTGGGCAGTGGACCCGTGGTGAGATTTCAAGAAACAGGAGCCAACAGTTGCCAACACTTCAGTCCAAACTGCAGCAGCTGATGTAGTTGAAGACTGAATGGAATGAGGGACTGTTGTTATGATGCTTGGCTGTCATTTCTCTACAATTCTGGGACGTGTCTGCACTTCCTCGGTGTTTTGTTACGGAGATTTGGAGCTCAGGGACTTCATCCAGCAGAGGTCTTTGGGTTTTGTAGCCTTTCCTGGATTTTTTTCTAAATGAATTAGTGGGAAATCTTTTTGAATCTCTGTGAACTTTTCAACATCCTGCAACCAAGAAGGGTCAGGCTTTGACTGTGCTTCCTCCTCGGGGTTGCCTTCTGTTGTTTCAGACACGCTTTGGTCGCTGCCTTTTGTGTGCCACTCCTGATTTTATTAGCTCTGCTCTGCTGCTCCGTACTCCTCTCTGGAGCTTATAAATGTGGCAATTTTCCTTTACTGTTTCTTAACCCAGGAGACAGGAGGTATCTGTTCAGTCTGTCAGTCCCTACTAACCCTGTCCAAATAAATGTCTGTTTGAACTAGATTATTCCACAGAGTGTGCAGTTCACTGCATATCTTAAATGGCTATCTGCACCGAGATGTGTATCTTCACATTATTTCCTTTCTGCAGGTTGTTCTGAACAGATTTAATTTAATACTGTCAAGTTGAGGTTCAAATTTATTTATTTTCAGGAAATAAAGGAACATTATAAATGAGTTCTAAATTGTAAAAATTTATTTCTGCACTGGAGTATATAGTTGATTTTCCCGTTTCGGTAACAAAATTGTCTACTGCAGGTGCATTTATGTTTATTAAACCCAGATGTTGGTCAAACCTTGGTGCTGGTCTATTTAATAACAGTTAAGCAGTGAGTAAACCTTTAAATGAAAAAAAAGGGGTGGAGGTGGTAACTAAATATTTCTGGCTTGCTAACTGTTAATCCAGGTGTGCTGTCCTAAATACACCTGTATACTGTCATATTTTAGTATTCGTATATAGGTCAGAATGTGATATGGGAATAGTTTTAGATAATGTCATGACCGCTTCTGAATTTAATAGGTAGCTTTTCTCTGTAATGGGGTATTTTACCTCCTTATGCATCATTTTTTAAAAGACAATGAATTTTGACTCATTTAAAGAAAACTCAAATTGTTTTTATAAACAGAAAACGTTTCAAGGGCTTTGCTACTTTGCTGCATGTTTTTTCCTTCAGAAATTTGTAGTCTAAATTAAGCTTTTCTTTTGTTACCTATAGCTTTTTACAAGATTTAAATTCAGTGAATCGGGCCTAAGACTATATATATAAATGAAAAACTTAGTTTAATAAATGATTAATTTACTGACTTTCTAATTCCATCAGATGGTTTATTTTGAAACTGAATATAGTACTTTAAAATCAAAATATAAAAACCTTGATCATCCTTTATTAAAGATCTGACTTTCTGTTGACTCTTAGAAACATGGCTTGCTGCCAGTATTAAATCTTTTTGATTTTTTTGGGTGTCTTTCCTGGGTAACATGACATCTGTGTGTAACACCTTGGCATATGTTTCCCTCTGTCAATTTTTTTGGACAGTGAATAGATTTTTCTGTTACCTGATGTTAATTTTTCGTTTTAATTTTAGCTTTTGAATGTGTTTGGGCGTGGCTCGTGTCCCAGTAGCGTGGCAAAGTTGGTCACTACTCACTTCTATTCTGTTCATCACATTTGAAACTAAGTTTGCCCACGTGTTACTCTTCTGCTAAAATAATGGCAGGACTTAATGGGGCTCTTCAGTTGGCATAAACCTCCCCCATTTAAGAGGTATCTCCAGAGGGTTCTTGGGTTCTTTGGCCGAGGTAAAAGCACACTTTTTCCCTAAGATGTGTCACGTTATGGTAGCTCCCCATTTCCACGTACCTGGGCCTTGTGAGCTCCGGAATGTTTACTGGTATATTTGAAAGAATTTAGTGCTTCAGTGGGAATCAGCAATTAGTTCTTGGTCTGTGTTTTTCCTTCTTTGCTTACACAAGTCTGGTTTAGGTCTTGGCCTGTGCTTTTAGAAGTATGTCTTCAGTTAAGAAGAGGACAGTGTAAGGACATGCAGAATGGCCCTTGGGAATCTTAGGACTGAGTTGGCTAGGATTTGGAGGCATGAAAGAATGGAAAACAACTTTTTTTTCCTATTTTTTTCCCCTGAAAACCTTTTGATCAGTCCTTGATCTTTCTTTAATCAGTTCTTCTTATGACAAGATTGGGTGGGCACATCCAGAAAAATCAATCAGCAGTGGAGGCAAGGAAAGAAGAGAGGACTGTGATGGGTTTGAGTGTAGAAACCCACAGATAAACTGTGTAAATGGACAAAAGGAGGGCTTTTGTCTGCACAAAAGCTGACATCCCTTCCTGGGAGGCTTCTGACTCCATTGGGTCCAGTCTCTTACACAAGGAAATATAAGGAAATTTGTAAACAAAAGAAGTCTAAATGTTCAAGTTCAGTACCTGAATTGATAGTTTTACTCAAAGCCGGGGTAAAGTCAGAAAAATGAAATCTGAAAAACATTGACTGTTGAAAGGCAGAGCATAGAGATGAAGCTGGTATTGCTGTTTAATTAATCACAGCTTGGGCCATGAGCAGTTCTTGTTCCTAATGCTGTCAGTTTGGCATTGTTCAGGTGAGTTGTAGAACTGAGCTTTTTTTTTTTTGCTGTGGGTTTGTTGGCTTTTTTTGTTTGTTTGTTTTGTGGCTCTTATTAATTGCTTTGTTTCCTTCTTTTCCCAGGAGTTTGCTGTATCTGCTTGTCAGATCTTCACTGTGGGGGAGACTCATTTGTAGCATAGCAGGCGTGTGCTGCTCTTCCTTGGGACTGCGTGAATAGGATAGAGAGCCTGAGCACAAACCCTGCTTAATTGCAAGGTATTTGGGATAGGTAACTGTAGGCTGGCAGTCTGAGTTCCATGGAGAATAACACAGCAGCATAATTCTGGGAGATGGAAAGTTGGGTCTTAGACTTTGCTTCCCTCATATACTCTGTGGTGGGTGTGGAGTGCCTGTGGACCACAGAGCAGTGGTTCTCAGTGTGTTTGTGCTAATGCTCTCACGTTGTCCCTGAAGTTGTTCTGCTTGGTTGGCTGCCCTCTCAGCTGATTTTTAACTAAGGCTGCTGTTGAATTCTCTTAGTTATGAGAGCTTGAACAGGCGGGTAGCCTTGAAGGGGATTAGTTTATTGGATGTCTAGTAAAGTGCAAACTCTTTCTGCAACTTTATCCACCCTCAGGCTATTCAGTCTCTCTAGGGTGTGATCTTATTGTCTGAACCGGTGAGGCTACAGAATTAACCCTTTCCCTCAGTGTGGAGGAGTTGGTGTTTTTTTCCCGTTGGACCTTAGAAGACGGTGATGTCTAACTTAAATATGGGACCGTGTTATTGAAATCTACTTTTAATTAATACCAGGTGTCTTCTTCATTGCCTCGATGTTGGCTTTGCCCATATCCCACACCTTTCTTTGTTGGGCCTGTCAGCTGGGCAGTGGCAGCACGAGGTTTGGAACTGCAGCCATCTCACCAGCAGTAAAGTGTATGGATTTGTAAGGCACTTGTTTTGCAAACCTCATAGGAAATTACTGCGTGGACAGACACTTCCAGTAGTAGCTGACAGTTAACAGGGAGGTTTAAATGGGAAGTATCCTTTAAAATTAATATCCATATATGCGTAGAAACGCAAGTAGAACGTAATAAAACCAATTGTGTGGTAATGAGATATTGCCTACCGGTATTGGTGTTTATGGTGATAAAACCTAGAGGCATTTCATAAGAAAATGGATATATCTGCTTTGCCACGGCACTTGAAAACTGCTGCTGTAGTACTTGTGCAGGGGAGTGTGCAGGACTCAGCTCTGCTCTGTGCTGTTGGCAGTGGTGGTGGACAGAGGAGAGCTGAGGTTGTGGCTGCTGTGCTGGACAGCCCTTGGAGTGGTGGTGAAGGGTGTTACGGGGAGCAGTGACGATGGACTGGGGCAGGCTGTGCTGTCAAGTTGTGCTGTGAAGTATTTTTCTATTTCTCTGTGGGTTGCTTCTGTGTAGCCCTTCTGTTTCCCAACACTTTATTAACATGATTTAAAATGGGAAATACTTACTACAATGCAGAAGAAAATAAAGTCGTGGTGTAGCAGTCGTGCCACATAGGTTAACAGTTTGAAGGCTGTGACATTGGCTCCAACTTGCAGGGGTTTATAAGTTAAAATACATGTGCATTATGGGAAATGCACACCTGGGGAAAAGAATACAATAAAATTTTTTCTACAGGTTGTAATGTATAGAAGTAATGTGCAAAGAAATCCTTAAACATTTTCATAGAGCACTTAATAGCACAGTCATTCCAACTAAAAAACGTTGTTGAAGTGCTGTGAAAGGGGTGCTGTAAAAGAATATCCCCCTGCACCTTGCTGCATTCTGTGTTTTTTCTTACCTTCTAATTTTAGAAATATCAAACCACCAAGGTAGCCAGCATGAGAAAATCAACAATGGTAAGTGTTATCCAGGGAGAAGGTGTCTTACTGTCATGTAAGTATTAATAGCAGAAGATTGGACTGTTCTCACTGGATGCACGAGTCAAAATTATTTAGACACTGCTTTCAGTCTTCCTCATCCTGTGCAAAGCACTCAGTCTCAGGGTGACCAAGTATTGTTTAGCATTTCTTGTTCCCTGCCTATCCCACTGATGGACTATATTTTAATTTCTCCTTATTTCATCTTTCAATGGTCAGCATGCTTCAGGGTTCTCATAATCATCTTGTCCTGGCCTCACAGTTGGGACGTTTCCAGTAAACCTCCCTTCCCTCTGGAAATCAGATACATCTAGCTAACTAATAACTTTCATTTTTAATGTGAGGATCAAACCTACTGTAAGTGTTGATTTCTCATTTTTTTAAAAAAAAGGATGTAAAGGCTGTTTCTGGTAGCGTTAGATGGTTACGCAGGTCTGTTGGCTCTTTGGTTCTGTAGGTAATAAATTGATTTAGTAGTGGTGTATTTTTGTTGAAGGTGATCTGATGGGTTGTGGGGCAGTTAACTTCAAAAATGGACTTGTGTGTATGTGATTTTGTTTGTCTGAAGGTACGACTGGGATGTTGTGGGGTAAACAGGCTGTGAATTGTGTGATAAACTTGTGCCAGGTCGCAGCTCTGGAGCTGCTGAGCTCACAGTTCCTGTGTCCACACAGCTCTGTTCAGTTGAAGGACCCTCTCTGACCAAGCCCTCACTGTGGGAGGTGCTGTGCAAAATTTTTGTGAAATCTGGGAGGATAAGGAGCTGAAATGAGGTTGTAATGATATGGTGTTTGTGTACAGCAGCCACACCTTTGGGAACTCTTGGACAGAGGAGAGTAGGAGAGGTTTCTGAGGTGAGGCTCTCCTGATGTTCCTTGGTTGTCTGTAAAACGTGAAGGACAGCCAGGGATGAAACTCAAAGGTGGAAGGCTGAAACGGATTTTCTATTTTTCTTTCTTTCCCTTTTTTTTTCTATTTTTTTAAGTAACCAGCGACAGGTTTTAACTGCGGCTCAGAAGTAGGACTTCTGATGTAGCTGAGTCTGAAGACTTTGAAACCAAAATCCCAGACATTAGTAGAGACAGGAGGCACAATGATGTAGAAAAGGCAACTACTGTCATTGTGATGTAGCTGAACAATTACTGTGTGGCAGCATTGTGAGAGGCTGTGTGTGAGCAGAGTCCTGCGAAGTTCACAGGGAAAAGTGATGTAATAACTGAAGTAATAGCTTAAATATAGGTCTGAGGGTATGGACCTTGGAGGAGCTCATAGAAACAAATGATGTTGGGATGAATACTGAAAGTTCTGTCTTAAGCACGTTGTGCTTGAGGGTGCAACCTGCACGTTAGTGTCACTTAGTGCGTTTTAATGGGGTTTGTGGCCCTAACCATAGGATTGTGCTAAGCAGTCTGATTTAGCTCGTGTTTTAAGTACATTCTGGATTTCTTTCCCCCCAGCACAGAGAATGTATTTTTCATTTCCATCACACATCTTGTTTCTGTGGTGTGAAACTCGGGAAATAATTTGTGGAATGGATTAAACGAGTGAGTTTTGAACTGTGTGCAGATAATTTGTGGTCTAGGAAATGAAGTGGTAAGGGGAACCAGGTATTTCTGCTGAGTTTAAGGGAGTATTGATCTCGAAGTTTGAATGCTAACAATAGCTTTTTTAATCCTCAGGGCTTTGGAATCACTTTATTTGCATGTTTTTCTGATGATTTAGTAGGCCCACTGTCATTGACATCTTGATGACGGGGATTGGTTGTAACTTGAATTTCCAGCAGGCTGTTTCACATATCACTTGTGCTGCTGCTTGTGTTTTGTTATAGATGTGGCAAAGACCCCTTGGTTTTCGCTTTATTGTGGAGGTTTGAATAATTGGGAGTGACAGAGGAGTTGAGTAATAATCAAATTAACCTGGTTTGCCTAAACATGTAATAGTTGAGATCCTTTTTCTGTGAGGAACCGACTGATTTGTCAAGATGTCAAATTGATCACAAGCCAAGCTAATCACTTCTGTGGGTTGCATCATGAAAGACAGAAGAAGTGCTCCATATGTTCTGATTTGTATTCATTCAGTTTTGCCTAACAAAATTTTAGGTGTTAAGTAGGGTTTGTGACACCTTCTCGTTTTAACATCTCCAACCTGTGAAAGTGGTAAAAACATGGTGAAATCTGGACTGTGCTGTCATTAAATGCCCTCATGATTAAGTTCTTAATTCTCCCACGAGAGGACAACCTTACAGAATTGGTAGGGGGAGAAGCAGCATCGGTGTGCTTGCAGTCCTCTGAGGTTTTATGCCTCTTGAATTGGTAGGGAATAATCATCCTAATTTGATAGATTTGGAGGTACTATGAATATTTTATATTGACCAAGTTACTGGAACGGTTGACTGTGTGAACATATTGGTTTAGTTTAATGGGAAGGAGGAGGTGGAGGTGTCTGGGGAAAATAGGCAAGAACAGAAAGAATTTTGTGTCTTGGCAAAGAATTTGAGTGCTGTTAAGCCAGTGACTCTGTCATCTCTTGGTTGTTTTTTTTTTTTCCCTTTGCTTTTTTTGGCTTCTTTGTTTTTAATTAAGCCTACAGGACTGCTGTTGTAAAAGAAGATTTTTTTAATATTTTTTTTTCCCCCACATTTTCAGCTCCCACTCACAAGTGTGGGTTGTAGTAATTCAAGGATTTGGACTGAGATGTAGGAGTCCTGAAAATGGGTGTGCCTGATTAAAATCAAGATAGCCTTAAGTATCACCATGAGATGTTAAAATAGACATTCTCTAGACTGACTTCTCAATCTTTCTGTGGTTGTGCTTAAATAAAGGAAATCAGTTTGGTTATGGGTTCAGAGAAAGACCATCTGAAGTACCAGTCAGTAAACAAGGCAGACCCAGTAGGTGATGAACAGCCCTCCTGGTGTTTATCAGGGCTTTGCCAAAGAGGAGTTGCGTGGCTGGCTAAGTTCTCTTGCAGCATCTGGGTCCCTGGAGGTGGATGTGCTGAACTCTTGAGTGAGAGCAAAAGTTAGTTCTCTAATAAATCCAGCTTCCACTTTTCTGCAATTCCCTGCTCGGGGAATTGGTTAAGGTTTTGTGCCTTATACTGCTGTGATGGGAGAGAGTCCACCTTTGTAAGGCAGAGCCTTCATGAGCCTTTAACATGTTAAAAAATGGGAACCCTTGAAAGATGGACATTACTGGTAGAGTGTAGGCAAACCAAGTTTCAGAGGTAAACAAACCATTATTAAATGTTTTGGTGTAGGTGGTTGGTAAAAACCAGACACGCTTTTCAGCATCCGAGTCTCTGAAATGGAAGCAATGGGGATGAGGGCATGGGAAGGGGGAGGGAAAGAAGCGCTAAAATAAGTTCATTTTCCTGGGAATAATTAAAAAAAAAAAACTCGTTTGTTTGGAACATGAAGAAAGGAGTAAAATTTCTGGGTTTGGGGCACTTTACTGAGCTTATGATTTTTGTTCTTCAGTGAAATTTGTTTCTAGACTCATTATTTTTTGGAATGTTTTGTAGGCTTCTCTTGTGGGTCAGGGCAGAGAGAGCAGAGATTGTTATTTTCTCAGTGGATGTCCTGCTCTGGCAGCTGGATATTTGTCCTCTGTAAACGTCTCTTTAATGAGCTCCACTATTACTGTGGCTGCTTCGCCTCCATTAGGCACGGAGTGCGTTGGATGAGGAATGTCACATTCTGGAAAGTGCAGGTGCAAGATCCCGGGATTTTGATGTTTGTGTTGCAGAACGTGTTTAGTGTGGTGGCATTAGATGTGCTGGCAAGTCATTGTTTGGCACTTATGTGGCTGCTAAGCACTGGGACAGAAGCCAGGTTAGTATTTTCTGTGAAAGAGAACTCTCAAAAACAAAAACTTAAACAGATTTATGATCTTCTGTGCTAAATAATAACGGCTTTTTCACTGTCAGTCCTGCTCACAGTTTAACCAGTTGTGCTGCACCTGGATGAGATATAGGTTGCACTTGTGGGTTTGAATGCTCAGATATTACTCGTTTTTGTGCTCACAGATCACTCTGTCCAACTTGTGTCCAATGTTTTCTTAGATGGTCTTTGCCCACCTTCCTTCCAGGGGTAACTTTGCTAATAAATCTGCTACCAGTTAAGTACCAAAACTCTTGAGTTTACTTAAGCAAATGAAGTGCTGCACTGCAGATGCAAGGCAGCTGCACATCCCGTGTCATTGGCACTTGCTGGTAGATTCTATTCTGGTTTATTGATGAAACTAATCATAAAAAGGGAAAATCTGGTTTTCTTATGTTAGAAATGGCTGTTTATTTGTCAGTGTAGCGTATAGCACAGTGCACTTCTGAGCCATAGTGCTCAGGACTCCTGGAAATAAAAGTAATCCATTTAGATAATCTAGTAATAATCATCTCTTGAATAATTGAGGCTATGAAGCTTTATTGTACGTTGTCGTGCTGGGTTTTCAAAATGCATTTAATGGAAGCATATTTTCCAGAAAAGGCATTTAGGCTTGATTTGATGGTTCCGAGTAGTGGATCCATTGTCCTTTGTTAGGGATTAATCATTGTTGATAAAATATCATTGTATTTCCTACTGAGAAGCACAACAGGGTGAATTTCAAGTCCTGTGATTCCCCGCTCGCTGCTCTGCTGCCTGATACCAAATCTCTGCCTAACATTTTTGTGACTCTCACGTCTAGTTCTTGAGCAGAAGCCTTGTGAATCACAGATTGAAAAGCTCATGAGATCTGAGATCCTCCAGTGCTGGGCAGAGGCAGGCTTTTCATACAAAAGAGACGTAGCTAAATTTTCCGGTGAATAATGTGGCCCATTTTGTTAAAGTACAGAGCTTTTTGAAGGATACAAAGCATCAATGATCAATTCTAGTGCTTGGCTTGGTTTTCAAAGTCAACTGTGCTTAGTGTAGCTGAGAATTAATGGAACAGATCTGCAGCCTTTTAGAAAGAAGCTCCGTTCTGCAGTTCATCTGGCACTACCTGCCCCACACTGGAGCTCACAGGCCGGGAGGAGCCAGAACAACTTTGTGAAAATGGAATGTACATGTTTGCTGTGAGACTTCCTGTTCCCCCTGCGTAATTAATTACTTGGGGATACCAATTTATTAGCATCCTGCTAATGAAAAGCTGTCTGGTGTAGCATTAGGTTTTTGTCATGCAAAGATGCTTTTTTGAAACAGACTCGGATCCTGGCAGCACAGACAGCATTATCACTGTCTTCTCAGCAGATGATTTCTTTGGGTCATGCAAATACACTTTGCCTTCATAAACAGCAAAGGAGAAGAAGACTCACATATCACAGAAGTTTCTGCCTGTCTTTATAAAAATATACCTGTCTGTCCGTGTAAAAAAACTTGGGGACTGCTGACTGTGCAGACATTTTAATGCTGATAAGAAATATTTACTCATGGTTTTAGGCAGAGAATACAAATGAGTAAAAAGAATTCTGAAGGAGCTCCAGACATGACTTTGTCATAGTGGCCTGTTACTATCTGGTGTTTTTCTGTATCCTTGTAACACTTGCAAGTTAGTCGTGTTTTCCTCTCTTTGTTAGTAATTTAATTATATGGCACTAAACGGATTTCCCTGCCTAATTTCAGTAACTTTTCAGCACTGTTCTCCATAAACCTCCTTTTTTTTTTTAGCATGTTCTTAAAAATGTGAATATCTGAGGCAGATACAGTACCTTAGCTACAGTCTCAAAAAATGTTGGATAAAACAACTTTGTTTTCAGTTTCTGATACTCTCCGAAGTTTCATTAAAGGAGTGGGTGTCCACTGTCTCTTGCTATGGCAAGGTGCTGTAAATCATTGATGTCTTTTGATCTCCTGTGTCTGTGAAAGTTGAGCTTTGGGCTCCTGATGGGTTCTGAACTTGATGGGAATGTTACCGGTGTGCTGAACTCCAAGTGCAAGGGAAAAATAATACTATCCCAACCACTTTGAAGTTGCCAGTTTCGCTTGTAGAAAAAGAAATGATAGTGAGTTATGTTGGTTTCTTAGGCCCGTGAAAGAAGGTTTATTTGGTGGGGATTTTTGGTTGGTTGTCATTTACATTTTTCCAGAGTTTTTACTTCTGCTCCCGGAAATACGGAGTTTCTACATTCAAATCCCCGAACAAAATTCAGTGCCAGAAAGGAGCAAGTTAACACTTAAGCACATGCAGTGTTCTTTTGATGTGGTTGTGACTCCAGATTTATTATCTTCCCTCTTCCACTTCTGTTCTAGGAAGTGAACACCCTCCTACTATCTGCAGTTTTTGTTGCGGAACTGTCCCAATTTGCTTTCCATCCTGACATTTCTTGTCGTGGCTCTGGATATTCTTACAATTAGTTCTCTACACGTGTCTTATTTCTGTATTTTCAAAATATTTCTTGTGTGGGTTACTTTGGAACCATGTGGCAAATTTCTGAATAATTTGTGAACTTAAGAACGTCACTCAAAACCTTCTGTTAATGGTTCTTAACCTTGTTGTTTTCCGTCTTTATGCAAACATCCGTATACATGGACAGCCTCCTCTGCTGTTTGAGAGGCTTGACCAGGGCCAGCTGTGACCAAACAGACCCTTTCTCTAAAATACATTCCAAATGGCTGCAGCTCCCCTTCCCAGAGCATTTGCATCTCTCTCCTCACCTCACAGCTCTGAGACGCCTGGCGTTGCCTATCCTGTATTCTGACAATAGCACTACTGTGGTCCAGCCCTTCTACCCAGTTTTCCTGTAGCCCTTTGTCGTCCCTTCTTTCTGGAAAACAGTTGTGACTTTGTATTTCACCAGGGAAGAGTGCACCTGAAAGGGCACATCAGTACTCTTTGAAATGCCTTTCCAGGGAACAGGAAAAAAAGTAGGATGAGCTTAATTGCTTTCCTTAGATGTGCATAGAGGGTTCCACCTGAGCCACTAATATACTGAAAGTAAAAAAAAACCCAACCTTGAATCTCAGTCAAAAAAACCAAACACCCCTCCCTGCCCCTTTTTGGCACTTGGTAAAATTCTCTGCTGTGCCTTGCTTATTAATTAGAGTATGAACTTCTTACTGATTGCCAGTTTTCTGAAGTGAGGTGCAAAAAAGTTGGAACCACCTTCTCGGCGTAAGAGGCTGGCTTTCACAGGGCTCTTTCCAGAGGAAATGGAATCATCATTTCTTCCTAGTGAGGGAACTTTGTTAGGTATGTATGACTTGCGTTTCACCTCCCTCCTCGATGTTACTGCAGGCTGAATTAAATCTGCACTTCTGCTTTACTGAGTGTTGTCTGTAAATTGTTTGGCACAAAACATCCCTTTTCAGAAGGACCTACTTCTAAAGTGAATGTATAACTAGAAATCTTTTTGGCTTTCCAAACAGCTCTCATAGTAAGTGCTGTGTTGCTGGAAACATGTGCTGTGTTGGTCTTCATATAAATCTATGAATTTCTCCCTGCAAGGGAGCTGTGGAGCTGTTACTGGGGCACTGTCTCACGCAGCTGTGATTTAGTAAGCTGTACCAGATTTCAGGCTGTCTGCATTGCAGCCTTTTCGTTATTAATAGTTAATGATATTCTTCTCTGTCTGTAAGCAGATCCTTGCTTTCAGCCTTCCCTCGCCCTCAGTCCTTAGCTCCTTTCTGTTCTGTCCTCCTAACCGCGAGTGGGGCGGTGGGTGCAGCCGCGTTCGGAGCTGTGGGTGGTGCGAGCAGGTTTGCGGGAGAGCCCCGCGGGCCGGGCTGTCTCAGCCCTGGGGGCTGCGGGCGCGCTCCCCATGCGCTGTCTGGCAGGGCAGGGCAGCGCCGGGCGCGGGCTGTAGCCTGCTGGTGACCCTGGATTATGTTCTTGTTCATGGCGTGTCTGCAGCGAGTGCAAGGTTCCAATTATATTTGCCTTCGGGCGGCTCTCAGGAGATGGTGGGGGGAGGAAAGGGCAGGAAGAAGAGAAATCGCTTGTGTAACTTAGAAAAGTCCTCGGGAAGACTATTTCAGGGAAGAAATCTGAATTTCCAGTGTAATCCATATCTCAAGCTTATAAAATCATAAATACAAAATTTGAGACTACCTCTTGGGGTTTTTTTGGTTTGTTTTCTTCACAAAAGGAACTCTGGTTTTGTTTTAAAGATAATTGAAGGAGATGCTACATCCCTGAAAGAAGACAAATGTACTTTAGAAACAAACAAGACAACAGCACTCTGAAGTGGAGCGATGGAAAAGGCTTTATTTTGCCAGGCGTCTTTTTTTTTTCTTTAATTATTATTTTTGCTGATTGAATAAGGTCACCAAAACTCCTTGGCCAAGACATTCTTTTTCTTTACCCCCCGCCCCGTGCCTGCCTGTTATCTCTTCAGTGTCAATTTACTTCTGCTTTGCTGCTGCTTTTGCTGGTAAGCAATCTCTTTCAAGGCCTGGGGACAGAAAGGCGTGAACTCCTCACGTAGCAGTGAATGGGCGATATTGTCATGCCAAATGCATGACAACATAAACTATAATTGAGCCATCAATAAGACTTTGGAAGTGACTATTCACGGCTAGCCCTCCAAACGGACATGATTGAAAAAGAGTCGTTGTGTTTTCAGTTACAAAAACAGTTCTACAAATTCAGTTTGCATTTTCAGCAGGATTTTCCTACTAACAAAAATATCAAAAGCAACATGTGAAGAGAAGGCCTCTCCAAAACTTTGGAACCACTTGGTCATAACTCTTCACATTAGTGTTCAGGTGACTGTTTCCGATTTTGCATTTTGAAAACTAATTCAAGTGGAAAGATATTTGATCCCCCCTCCCCCCATATTTTTGTTCTTATATCTAAAAGCAACGCAAAATGTAGTGGCGAACACCCTGTGTCTGGCGGGTTTGGCAGGTTTTCACCAACAGAACACGTAGAGAATTGCACGGGGACTCTGCGTGTCATTGTGCTGTTCACAAAGGCATAAAGGCACTTTAAACTCTCAGTGCTCGGGGCAGAGAGCTGGAGTGAACTCATTGTGTCTTGTCGGGAAGGTTTGTTCCTACAAACAGTGTGATTGTGGTGTTTCTTCACGTAGTTTTATATGAACAACAAGAAAGAAATGGCCACGGTGTGTGTGTCTGTTTTGGCATTTCCTGTTCAGAAGAGAGATTGTCAGTGTTGGGGTCCCAAGAAGGCAGCAAGATGTCTGGCTGCAAAACCTCATTGCCTCTCTATGTGGAAAATCATCTAAATTTGATTAAGGTGTCCTGTGGAAGGTATATTGAATGCTGTCAGTGGTTCAGAACATTTGGGAGACACTTAAAATAGATAAAAAATAATAAGGTCAAGCCACTTCCCTCAATGAGATTTTATAGACTGTCACTGTTGCTGAGCAGGACTCCATCTCTGTTAGGATATGTGGAGTTTAGGGGTGGATTTCTAAGGGTACATACACAAAAGGTGAGGGAGCCTTCTATAGTAAGGTGCCTCAAAGTAATGAAAAAATTCAGGTAGTCACACAAAACCTATTGAACTTAAAACCAAATATCTATCACCAGCATGTCCATTTGAGCTTATTGGAACAGAGGGACTTTCAGAAGCTTCAAGATGTTCTGGAGAAAGGGTGCTGTAGCTATTTGATGGTTTTAATGGATGATCATGATCAGTTTTTTGTAATCAATGATTCTCTTTGCTTTAAGGAGAGATGACCAGCCTTCAGTGTTATGAATTCTGTCCCAAGGAAGAAAAAACCTGTCAATTGCGAGTTGCATCTTGTACTGGCTAAGATAAAGAGAACAGGATTCTCTCCTGTGCTTTGTAGCAGCTATCAGTGATACAGTCACAGTGTATTTGGAATTGCCAAATTCCAAAGAGAGCGCTTCCTAGTTATTTGCAGTGCATTAACTTGTGACATGCCCTAATCCAAACCAGCTTCATTCAGCAACAGGACACTCAGCTGCTTTTTTGCTTGGAGTAGCAACTGGTACCACAGTTCTCAATATCTCTTACTTGGTGTGGCAAAAGAGAGATCTGCTCTCCTGGCTTGACCTCTACTGTAGTGCCTTTGTTATGTGTCAGGCAGAGTGAGGCTGGTGGTGTTCCCTCACTGAGGGTTTGTGACTTGACAGCATGTGTGGCAGTAAAAAGTCTGGGGGAAATTTATATTCATGCAGCTTGGATGTAAGAGGGATGAGATGGGAAAGAAGCTGCGCTGAAGACAGGTTAACAAAAAGAAAAGGGATTTTGACTGTAATTTTTGATTTTGTTGGTTTTGAGTTTGCAGTGCTGTGCCTCAGCGCAGTACTGGAGTAGTGACTGTGTAGCTGAGCAACTTAACTTAGAATAAACCTTGCTTGAGATCTTTATTTTCCTTGATGGTCTCTCAGGAGAAGAGGATCTTTAAATGGCTCTTGTTTTTGTAGATCTTAAACCAGATTTCTGCCTGTAGCTTCCAAAACAGGTATTTTATGGTTCCCTCAAAGCTGACGGGTAATCCAAGACTTTATTTATTTGTTCTGTGCTGTCGCCCCAGTAAGAGGAGAGATAGCACTGAAGTAAAATGGGTGGTTAATCAAAGCTGTGTCTTGACCCTGTCCTGACAGAGGTCTCAGTATGCAGATGGCCACTGTGCTAGGTGGGTAACTTTGAATAGAGGACTTTTAAAGACTCTTGGCTCCTTTCAATAGTTCTTCCATTCTTCTAGAAGGGCTGCAGTTCTCTCCACAGCAGCAGCAATCAGCCCAAATGCCTTATTAGTACCTTTCAATCACCTGCTTAAAATAGAGTAATTTTACGATGAAAGATGATATTTTAAAGCCTGCCAAAGATCTGTGGGCCACATTATCTTCTGTTTCCACATCATCACACCATGCTAACCACATAAATTGGATACCTTCCAAGGGGGTTGAGTATCTTCACAGTACTCTCCAGTTCTCTCTAGCAGTCATGGCAATTAGAAATTAAAATAACAGTGCCTGAGAAGTTTGATCTCATAGGCAGATGGATGTCAATAATTTTTTTTCCTCTTGTGTACCTTCCCCTTCCCACCCCCCTGTATTTTCCAGGCAGAACAGTTTATTATTAAGCTGTACTATCAAAACTCCCTGGGGAAACATTCACTGATTTCTTTGTCAAACCAACAGGGAGCTTGATAGCAAACTTTGGCAGATTGTTCTGGGTAACAGTTAATTGCCAGAGCAATGCTTCAGTCTCTTGATGTAGCAGATACTGGTATTATTATAAACATAGATTTCCAATTAGCAATACTTTGGTATTCCTTGAGGGATAGTAGGTGATAATGCAGTAACTCTTCTTTGAACAAATTCCTACTGGGTGCAAAACCACGTGAAACTCTGGCATGGTTTAAAGGCTCAAGTGCTTTACTCATTGCAGGTCTTTGCGGTTAAGCAGCTCATGAAATTTTATGAGCTGTCTTTTGGTAGCAAAGTCTGTAGGTGTAGTTATCCATTGACACGAAGGTGCCTGAATTGTCCCTGTTCAGAAAACAGAGTAGTTTGTGGTCTGTTTTCCCTGGAGACCTGCAGGTCAGTGTTACAAGGCCGAATCTGCTTGTCCCAGTCTGTAATTTTCTACAGTGGTCTTAGGGTTCCAGAGAGTGAAAGATTCCCATCAGGACACGTTTCAAATGCAAAGCTATTTGTTGTTAAGCTTACAAGCCACCCACTAGTAGTGATAAATAGATATCATTGCATGATACTGCTTACAAGGGTCGCATTGGTGCATCAGCCTTTTTTAAAAAGGTAGATGTAAGACAGTTTGTTTTTCAGTGGTCAACAAAGTGAGAAGACATTTGTCTTGGAAATATATTCAATCTGTAGTAACCTGCCAGTCATTTGATCAATGAGTGTTAACTTTCACATGAGCTTTTGTGAAACCAACCAACCAGTTGTGAACGTGAAGATCTTTCTGTCCGATTCTGCGTGGAAAATGGAGATGTTCCGATGAATGACTGTGAAGGTCAGTGTTACGTGAACTTAGAGACAGATACCTTGTCCAAAGCAGTCCAGGTGTGGAAATGGTTGGTGGTAAATACGAAATATTTCATGGCTGTGGAGCGACTGATAAATGAACTGATCTTCTTTGTGGCAGAACTTCTGATTCTTAAAACAGATAGTTTGTGCTGGGCCTGGTGCTCCTCAAATGAGTAATTCCTGAAGGAGATCAGCTGCTTTTACGGAGGCCCATATTCTGGTGGGAGAAGAGCCCAGTGTTGGTCATGGATCTTGGCTCAACTGTTGTGTTCCTTCTCTCACAGTTCCATTAAGCACCCAGGTAATCTCACCAGTTCTGGCACAGCCTCACTGGTTTTGTTTATCAGACCTTGTACAGCAAGATATCTGTGGTTACAGCGTTATTTTTTGACAGACACGCTTAAGATTTCACAAATTGTCTGAGAGCCTCTCTTTGGCCCAGAGTGCCTGCCTCTTGCTCGTTAGGCTGGAGCAGGGTGATATAGTCTGATTTTTTGAAATGCTGTATTTGTGTGGAGCAGGATCTGTTTGCTTAATGCCTGGGTGATTTGTTTCTTTTGGTTGTAGAAGGAGTAGTTTTTGGCACACGCTACTGAAGCGGATTACAGATCGAGGCATAACAAGGAATGATATCAACAAATGCTCCACTGTATGCTGGAAGTTGTTCAGCTGGGTCTCGGACTGTCTTCCTAGATTATTTTGGTGAGGTCCCTGTGGTGAGGGAGAGGCTCCGTGGTCTCCGTGTGCGCGCCGGCCGAGCAATGTGCTGAGGGAAGCACTGAGAACAGATGCAGCGAGAGTTGGCTCTCTGATCTTTCAACTGAATTTCCAGCTTCCATCTCCTACACGACCGAGCTGCTGAGGAAGAGTCACAGGGATACTCGAGCAAAAAGCTGTCAGTTAATATAACTGTTGTGCTCAGAAATGTTCCGTTCTGGTCGGTCCTGCCCTCTGCTCCTGCGGCTCAGGTCTATTTGCACGGGGGCCCAGGTGGCAGCGTGGCTTGCCCTGACCCTCCTATGCTTGATCCTGGCAGCTCAAGGGCACGGGGCGTGCTCGTGTGACCCCTGAGGGAGGCTGCCGAGGAGAGCTCCCTCACTTGGGCTGGATGCACACATGCAGTATGAGTAGGATCCACAGTTATAAAAAACCAGCAACTGTAGCTCCTACATGAGCATAACTTTGAAGTAATTATTGTGGGGTGCAAATGGTTTTGGCAGAGATGAGGCAGATACAAGTGTTTATTTTGGTATATAAGTGATTTACTGAAACTGCAGGATCGTTCTTATGCTTTTTTATGATTTTTTTCTTTTTGATGTAATCTGAGAATGTAAGTCAGTACAAGTGTACCTGAAGAAGCCTCTTGCAATTGATATTCTTTACTCCAGTAAAATAATGTTGTTGCTGTCTCTGTTATGTTATACAAGAAGTTTAAGCTCACTTTGACAAGGAATTATGGTTCTGTTCCCTGGAGGGTATTTAGTAGATGTGGTAGACGGTTTTGTTCACAAGTTCCTGTAAGAAACATCCACAAAGTTGTATTGGTAGGGGACTAAAAAACCTAATGAACCTTAAACTGTAGTTATTTTTATTGCTCTTCCCTTGTAGATCCACATTTCCTCACCCTCTCAATGTTGGCAAGCATTTTCAAAAGCAAATAGTGTTGCTGTATTGAGTCCTTTTTTGATGATGTCTGCATGATCCAGTTCTTTCCAACTGCATTTGGATATATGGTGTTACAGCAACACATCATTTAAGTCGAGTGGATTTCACTTGTTTCACTGACTTAAAACCATCCTTGCCTTTCACATGCAAAAACCTGTGCCTGTTTACTGCTTGCTTACTCTGTCTTCTAGCACGAGCTTTCCAAAGCATGTTTAATTCTTTCCACTTAAAAAAAGAATTCCTAGATATTTTCCTGGTCACGTGGGGCATATATTTTGTTCCTGTTGACTGCTGTTGCCTGTGTTGATTCTTAGCTGCAAGAAAATGAAATTATCAGGACAGTCTGTTTTAGACTTTGCTTCCAGTTCTCGGCATAATTTGCAGACTAATGCAGTGGTGATCTAACTTCAACATGCTAGCTTCACCTAATAATAAATTCCGTTTTTTCATCATAAACCTATTGCTAGTATAGATATTTTTGTTCTCTGGGAGAAGGTTGATCAGTGGTTTCTGTCTGACCTATTTATTTGTCAGAAGAAATCTGATGCCTGGCTCTTGCCATTTTGGCAGTCTCACAGAAGGGCTAATTTACCCTACGAGTCCTGACTTGCCAGTTGTATGAAAATATCTTTCTGCATAGATAAATCAACAAACTACTGTAGTACTGTTGTATCTGGTACGGGCAGGTACGGTATTCCTAGGTAGCCAGGTTGTTACTAGGCTTGCTGTTTTTCCTTACTTCTTGAGTTTCTGGCTCTTCCAGATGACATCCTAACACTTCAAAATGGTTTGGGATGTGGTGTCTGAAGGGGGAAGGCAGTGACTTGTATTTTGTGTGTGTATATACATGACGTATATACGTATACGTGTGTATATACATGGTAGCACCCAGCTGTTTGACGTTTTAGCTGCTACAAAATGTTTTCCCCACCCCCCCCTTTTTTTTTTTTTTTCTAAAAGGCTATAAAAAAACTAATCTAGGTGTAGGACTCTGTTTGATTGGGGTTTTTTCCCCCCGAGAAAGTGTTTAAATCATTACTTTTACTGTGCTCAGTTTTTTCTTGTCAGTATGTCAGGACAGCTGGCTGTGATCACTTCAGAAATGCCTCTGTCACCGTGTCAGTGATGGGGCAGCACAGGGGGCTGTTGGTTCCAGCTGACCCCCGGCTCTGTCAGCTCAACACGCTGTCCAGGCATTGATGTATCGCTCACATTCTTTGTGGTATCCCTGTTGCTGTTGGGTGACAAGTCCTTTTGCCTGCTTGAAAGGTCATATTTTAATTTTATTGCTTATTGGAGCCTGTGACAGATTGGGGAAGATGCTCGAAACACTGTTTATATGTATGACATGATGCAGCTTTTTGATGTTTTACAGTGGTTTGATTCTTCTCAAAGAAGAGTGTCTGAAGTGAGTTTGTGACTCTCCTGCCAAGTACACTCACCCACCCAAGAACTTCTGATTCTGTTTTTTCCAGTGTATTTTTATGTGCTATTGCTGCTTAGACATACCCCTTAAAATGATTAATTATATGAACCATAGTCACACTCCTGAGGAGAAGAAAAGGGTTTTTTTTTTCCCCCTTCAGTTGGCAGAAACATAATTTTAAAGGTCTGCTCTCTGAAAGTATTTGGGTGTCTGGCCAAGAGTTTGTCAAGAATGCAGAGAAACTCTGTTCTTTCCTGCTCTATAAGTGTTAACATAGGTGGGAGGCAGTTACTAGGTAGTAGATATATTGTCCTGAGAAATGGTTACGTAGTAAAGGAAGGGATTTAGGCCTGCATTGCTGAGTTTTTTCACTTTTCTTTTCCATTTTTACAGGCATTTCAATTTGGAGTAGCATGGTTGGGAGTAAAGACTGCATAGTGGCTTAGATACTGGACGTGTAAGAGTGCCTAGTCTGGTGTTCCTGCTTTAAGTCTGCTTATAGTAAGAACCACTCCATCTCTCCATAATTAAACTAGAAAATGGGAAATTTTTCTACAATTCATTGGAAAGAAGAAAACATATGTACTTGAAAAATCCAGTTTGCTGTGCACACATCTGCCTTGCTAGATAAGAATTTCCTCTTTTCTGTAACATTTAGGTTCACTTTCCCTGCCCCTTCTCCTTCAGCTCTCCCAGCTTCTCTTACTGGCAGTTTTGGGGGACTGTAGTGGTGGGCACATCTCCCTGTGTCCTTTAAGGGCAGAGCTTTCCAGCAGTTTGCCTTCCTGAGTTTATTTCAGGTATGTGGGGTTTCTTTCTTTCTTTCATCCTGATGTTGGGACAGATGCAAAGAAAAATGTGCCAGTGGTGGGGAAGCCTAAACGTTTCCATGCTTTTGTCTTGTTTTTCTGCCCCCTCTCATTGATGTTTGAATCCCTTGACCATTTTCAGTGAAATATGTGGTACGTGAAACTATGGTAAGTAGAGACAACTATTCTTTCACAGAGAATTCGGTGAGACCTGCTGTCTGGTAAGTGGACAGCAGTCCAAATGAACACTTTGCACAGAAAGGCACAGGGAGCTCAGCAGATGACTTAATTTGGTCACAGACCAGTTGTGCTTCAGCCACACCGTGTCCTGTCACATCCTCAGTGTCCAGGCTGAGGAAAGCTACAGGACAGGGTTGTGGAGCTACGGGATTGGAGGGTGTTGTGGCAGGAAACTCAATTTTGCAGCTCCCCAGGGAATTCAGAGTAATCCAGTGGAAGTATATTTGGGCCCTTAATAACCACTAAGTTGTTTTCTGCTTCTGGGGGAAAACGAAGTTCCAAAAAACCAAAACCATAGGAAAGCAGCGATTGATGTGGAAGGTGTGTCCTCTACAAGCCACTGTTAATCAGTGTAACAATGAAGCAACATCTAATTCCTCAAGCAGTTTATTTGTATGTGATGTGGAGAATGTAACTGAGATTTTTTTTTTTTTTAAATACCTGCACCCAGGTAATGTGGTTCAAAATTGCACTACCACGAATTTTCTTTCTATTTTGTGGAGTAAAAACATTGCAGGAACTCAGGTTTTGCTATTGAAACATCATGAGAGACTTCAAGATATGTTATAGTCAATCAGAATTACAGACTTTGTGAATTATGGTCATCAGTCATCAAGTCTCTGCTGTCAGGTAGTGATAAAATCACCTTTCAAACAAACTGAAATAAGAGACTAAACAGTTAGTAAATGAGCAACAGTCCCCTCTATGTGGAATATTATTTTTGTTGTGTCTTTGCTTTCTCCTATGGAAGGAAAATGTAAATATATAACTGGATTTCTGTAAGAATTGATGGTTTGGAATTTGTCCATACTGCTTGTCAGGCTTGAGCTATGCACGAACACAAGCCAGGCAAACCCTCCAAGGTAGCAGTCAGTGTTGCCAGTGGTACACCTTGGTGTTTGCGTCCATGCCTTTATTTCTGTTTAGTGTTGAATGCTGTTTGGGAAGGTAGACTTTGAAACATTGCTGTAAAGCTCCCTGGAAAGAGCCTTGAAGTGCTAATTCTTGGGACTTGTTTCTTTTTTTCCTTTCTCCCCCTCGACACATTCAGATTTCGGTGACCACATGATGCTCCTTTGTCGCAGCTCATGTCTTCAGTGAAATTGTACTGGCAGACCAGCTGATAGGTGAATTAAATTAGAAGTCTGTGATGACAGTTTGTAGGTTTATGGGATGCTATTCTGAGAACGAGCTAAATGCTGCCTGGGTATGTAAGGAAATGTGGAAAGATGCTAATTCTGTGAGGTAAGAAAAAAGTGAGCCTTTCTTGTCAGATTTGGTAATTGCAGTACTCTTGCCTGCCTCTCAAACAATCCTGAATACACTTGCATTTCTAGAATGGGGGAATTGTCACCATGCTGGAAACGGT
The DNA here is from genome assembly GCA_013399855.1 of Oxyruncus cristatus. Taxonomy (NCBI): domain Eukaryota; kingdom Metazoa; phylum Chordata; class Aves; order Passeriformes; family Cotingidae; genus Oxyruncus; species Oxyruncus cristatus. The sequence goes on along the minus strand of VXAY01001194.1, from coordinate 553,980 downwards.
GAGGTAATTCAAAGATACGAGCTGAACAGCAGTCAATTGAAAAGAAATACAAACAGAGTATCTCGGGGTTGTTTCTTGCTTCTCCTCCATTTACTCCATTTACAGTGCCGAAGCACTGAAGTGGAAGAACTTACAGAGCTGTAAAAGGAGTAGCTGTTCCATCTTGAAGTTTGCTCTTTCAGTCTGTGAGAGTCCGGGTATGAGACCTGTGAGTGCCTTCAGCCATTGGGTTGTAAGGATAGATCTCTAATTCTGAGAGTTGGTCTCTTACAGGTTGTGTGTATGATTGGGCATAATGAGCATAAGTTACACTCACTCAAGAAATGTCTTCAAGGTGTGAATGTTTTTTGGTCATACCCTAGCTGTAACTACATGTCAGCTATGTTGAACCTCTCAGATGCTGGTGACGTGTCACTTGTGAGGTATTAAGTGGCCCTGCAGAGTCTGTGAATTACTGGTCACATAATGATGCCAGAGCAGTGATGGGATCCGGCGTTCCCAAGCTTGGGCCTGGGAAAACCTTTTTCCCTGCGTTTTGTGAGTCTGTTGCATTTGTGTATCTGTTGTAAAAATACATCCTTTGTACCGTGTGAACTGTATGAAGTGATAATCAGATCTCCTGATCTGTGTAGGCACATGATGTTGCACTAACCCATTTAATCTCCCGTGAAACACGAGGCACCACGTGTACGGTGGCAGTTCGGACTGTACCTGTTGGTGTTCATGTTGCAAGTGTCCTGCTGTCTGGATTCTGCCCAGCTTTTGGATACAGCACAGACTTTCTCATAGTTCCCTTGCTAGTTTGGGGACTTGGGCTTCAGTTTCTCTTTCTCTCCCATTCTGCTCTTTTGTCTTCTGAAGAAGTAAATTGGTCTAATTGTTACTTTTTATGACGTGCTTGATTAATTTTACAGACTGCTGCCTTTGCTCGCAGTTTAACTAGAAATCTAAGTGTTTGTGTGCTCACAGATCAGAGTGTAATTATGCTTTCTAAATTGATTTCTTTTTGATACTTCAATTAAGCTTCCTTATAACTGGGTATTCACATCCTTGCAAGTGGGGAGAGGAGGGAGTATTGCCAGTGCTACGTGCAAGAATATTTAATGAAACACAACCCATTAAATTAGCTGGCTGCCTAGCGTGCTTCCCAAAATTTTGAAGAAGGTATGAAACTAAAGTGCAAAAGCCCTGCAGGCATCTCTGAGATAAAAGCATCTTGGCAGCTCTAGTTAAGAGTATTGTACCGGTCTTTATCTTTAATTATGTTTTGCACTGGAATAATAAAGAATACAAAACAATATGAATGTAATTAAAGGTAGAGACTACAAAATGAAGCTCTAGGATGTCAGGAAATGGTAATGCTGTTAACTCAGCAGAATAATCCTGCCTGCCACAGTTTTTACTTTTAATGCTTTGCAGCAAAATCTTAAGGACTTCTAAGTTACGGTAGAGAATGTGATTGGTGTTTTGGGATGAGAGAAGAATGTAATCATCACCTCAACAACTGGAGTAGTAAAACCGTAAACTTCCAAACAGTATTTTAAACAGAGCTATTACAGAGCAATTTGTAACAGAAAATTTTGAGGCAAGTGAAATTGGCTGTGTCTGTAGTTAAAGCCTGCATTTCCCCGACCACGCAGTTAATTACGGTAAGCAGAATTAATGACATCTTAAACTTCTAAAGGTTGTTTTGTAAGTCTTTGTCCTGTCATCCATGTGTCAGTGTTTCACCAACCCCCGGCCTTCCCCCAGTAAAATGCTCCCTTTGATTCTAAATGAGTGACTTGACTCAGCCTTTATGTAGTTCTCTCCTGGCAGTTTCTTTGGCTTGACCCATCTTTCGCACTCCATGTAGGCAGTGTTCTTACCCACCTCATACACAAGAAAATCCCTAAAGAGGGGAGTCTGTGTTAAATAAAGTAGACTTCTAACAGTTTGGAGGGTCAGATTGACTGGCATGCGATAGCTGTTTTATGCATTTTGGAGCTACAAAGCAACTGGAGAATGTAGAGCTGGTTTAGACAGATTTACAGCTGCCTCGCCTCACTGACTCAGGGAAACAGGACCCGCGGTTCATTTTCCTTCTTGATATTTTGTCAACTGAATTTTCGCGTTTCCTTCCCCTCCTCCCCCCTTCAAATACGTATCTGTTTCCTCCTTCTGTGGGTCCATTTTGTTGGCCAGTTGAGACGCAGGAGGTCTGAGGATGTTTAGGACTGAGATTAATTTTTAGCAGAAGGATCCTAAAAGAGCGTTTCCCTCCATTGTGCTGCGACTTCTCATTTTTCAGTCTGGCTGAAGCCACAACTGCCTGAAGAAAGATGGCCACTACTTGCCTTCTGTTTTCGCTACTGGGAATGAAGCCAATTGCCCCCAGGGGAGAAAGAGGCTTCCTATCTGTGGGGATATGGATGATGACTTTGAGGAAGGATGAAAGCGAGGTAACAGTTATTCTTTGCTGAGAGGCAGCCCATGGCATCCGTCCTTCTGAGAGTGTAAGTAAATGGCAGCTGTTGTGGAAAAAGGGCAATTGTTTGGAGAGGTTCTCTGGAGAGCATTATTCTTCATTCTCTGAACAGTCGTGGGAGAAAATGGCTGCTAAATCTAAACTCTTCTCCATTTCACTAAATAAACTGTAAGATACTAATCTTAAATATACATGTATGGAGATGATTTTGGGCAACAGTTCTGGTAGCACATGTTTAAAGAACTTTTTACGTACTCTGAACCAGTGAACTTTTGAGAATTCTTAAAAAAAAACCCAAAAACACCACAAAACACAAAACCATTCAGTACAGAATGAATAAGTAATTCTGTGGGGGATAACCATTGTTATGCATGACTAGAAGCTTTAAATCCAAGGTTAGGTACTGAACTCCTTCCCAACTAATTGAAGCTAGGATAGTGGATATCTAATGGTGACCTAGTTGAGCTTTTCTTGCATTAGTCCCTCGCTATACAGCTCCTGGGGAAGCACCATTTAGGCAGCTTTTTTTTTTAAAAAAAACTTGAGGTACAGAGTTACAATTGCGACTTGTGTGTTACTGAGGGTTGTTACGGGCTACTTAAATAATTTGCTTCTCAGTGGATTCCCTAAAAGCAGCCCGAGTGACTCGCATTAGAGGAAAGCAGAGCAAGCTGTCAAGTCTCTGTGTGTGCACTGCAGCGCTGAGCAGATGTATGCGAGCTGGGTTTAGGCTGTCGTAGCCACGGTAACATTGAGTTCAAAGTAAATGCTTTGGCAGTTGGCCTGCCCTCATAAAACTGATCTTTACACATCTTCTAGCTCACTTCCAACCTCCCTCTTCCTCACTTGCTGGATAATGTCCAAGCTGAGCACTCAATCACTAAAGGTGGTGTAGGTGCACTCTGTGTGCAGTTCATGTTTATCGGGCATTATGGGCACTTTCTGTCTTAACTTACTGCTCTGTGAGGTTAATATGGAATGAAAAAATCCCTGGAAACTGGCATCCTCTCGAAGGTGCAGGTGGACATTCCAGAAACCTGGAGAAATTCATCTTATTTGGTGTCTTTCCCAGAATTAAATCCTGCTGACTGTTAATAACACATTTCCACGTCAGTAGTGAGAGTTGAGCGTTCCTTTGTCCTGCCTTTTAAAGTGTAGGTAAGGGGAATGCCAGACCAATAGTCTCCCACACACGTGTGTGGAGATGTGACCTAATATAAGTAATTCGGGTTCATACACGTATTTATTCTGTATTCCCACCTGACCAGGCTGCTTCCTGACTACAGTATCTGTTTAAATAAAGTCTGTACTCAAGCATGTTAATGCAACTGGTAATGTTTGCATATAAAAGCACCCGAATTCTGCAAACTGTCATTGATCTATGATCCTTACACTGAATTGCTCCTTGAATGTGTGTTGCTACTTATTCCCTTAAAGACAACAATGCTGCTCCTAAACGTAATTTGCAGAAACCCCTTGGTAATGGCAACTTGTACAGACCTGCTGAAAGAAACACAGAGCACGACAGAAGCTTTTATTGGCCGTGGTGCTCTTCCCTGAAGCATCTCATACAGATGTTTGTTCATTTTCTTGGCTTCCCTCGAGTGGAGAGTTGGGTGAATGGCTGAAGGTTAGGAGACAGCTGGATACTGATAGGCCTTTCTGGGGCTGCCTTCTGTTTTTTGAAGTGTGACAAAAGTCTACCCCTAAGTATCCCACAAAAATGGGATCAGCCTAGACACTTGACAGCTAGATGAGACAAGAAGCATTCAGGAAAAAAAGGTTGCTCAAAGGAGCTGAAGGCATTTTTCAGAGAAAAAGTGGAACTGGTACAGAGAATTAACTGTCTCTGTGAAATCTCTCATAGTCCTATTGCTGTTCAGCTTTAACAAAGTAATAACCCCCCCCCCCCAATCCAACCAACAAAGAGTCTTTTCTTTGAGAGACGTATTCGAAATTCGATTTTAGTAATTTCTTTTTTCTGCCTTTGCTAATGCCAGCTGTTATCACGTCATTAAAACCTTCCGTGGGTACCTGCAGGAGCAGCCTGTAGTTCTGGCAGGAAACAGCCCTTTGCAGTGAGAAAGGTCGCGCTGGGGGAGTGCTGCTCCCTTGTCCCGTGTCCCCCGTGCCCCCCGAGAGCACTGAGAGGCTCACTTGATAAAATAAGCCTAAAAATTGTAGTTTGAAGTTGTTCGCTTAGTGACAAGCAATTGACATAAAATAATTCCCAAATTCCATCCGATTGCTTTGTTGTTTGCCCTTCTCTTCTGTGTGCAAAAGGCTCCTCTTGTAAATTGGTGCCAGATTATATAAAATAACGTTCTGTGTGTAAAAATAGAACAAGCTCAGCTTGTCAGCAGCATTGGAATTGATCATTTATTCCTTCTGTGTGGACTCTTGCTAAAGAGCTGGTTTTATGACATGTGATAAGCTGTTGAAATATAGAGCATGTTGATTTTAGTAGGAGCCAACAATTCCCTAATCTGTTAGGATATTGGGATTATATTTCTGAGGTTGCTTAGTAAGGATTTTAGGACAGAATTTTATGATTTCAGGCTGTTTTTCAACTCTAAGATCTGTTTTTTAGAACTCAGTAGGGGTGGGGTTTTGTTGAAGTCACCGAGTTTGAAACAAAGGCACCAAAATATGTCAATACTCAGTTTTCCGAAACTTTGTTTTTATGATGATTAACATTTAAACAAAGCCCCCTTTTGTGTGGATATACATTCGTTTTTTTCCTCTGTTAGTGTTTCTCTGTATGTGGTGTCAGCTGCCCACTATTGAACAACGTGGAAAAATGGTCTAGCATTAAGTAACTCGGTGTCTGCTCTAAAAAAGCAAAACTGGAATAAATCTTTACAGCCGCTGCCAGGTAGGGGAGTGCTGTGCGGGGACGGGAGCGAGGACTTTGCTGGTAGTGTTTTGGAAGATTTCAGGCTGAGTTTCTTTGCTTATGTAAAACAGTGGTCTTTGTTTGGCACTTCCAATGGCGCTGGGAGTGTTGTGTAGCTTCATTGATTGGTTCCATGCAGTGGAAATCTGACCTTTAGCAGATGTTTGAGAAATTGCCAGCATTCAGAGTGATCAGCAGACTAGACAGTTTTTCCCTTGTTATGTCGATGAGAACTTCCATTAGATTAGTAACGTGCGTGACAGTGTTAAGCTTTTAAATGATTAGTAAACTCCCTGAAACAAGGCAGATTTCCCTGCCATATAGAGCTGCATCAAGTAATTTGTTTTCTTATATGCATAGTTTTGCTAATTGGCCAGCTAACACAAATATTTTGATAACTTAAGTGGTGTGGATTTTTTTCTTTTTGTAGTAAAGACTTTGGGATTTTAAGTAAATTTTGGGTTGTCTGTATTTTTCTTAAAAGGTCAGTTTGAGCATGCTGTTATACAGCATCAGTTTGGGGTAAATGCTTTCAAAGAAAAAAGAACAAGCTTAAATGGGCCGGGGAGGGGGAGGCAGCAGTGAAACATATCCCATCTGGAGCATTTGGCTTGGAACAGGATGTTGCATGACTCCATGTGAAGTCTGCTCTCACGAACAGTATCCCAAGTAATGTAGGAGATTCAGCTGCTTAGTGGTGGGAGTTTAGCATGAAACGAGGTCTGTTTTCTCAAACTCCAACGGTTGGAACTACAGGAAAGAGGTGGGACTTAATAAGAGATTTATGTGATGAATAACTCAACAACACCAGCAGTTGCCAGATTAAACCCTTTCCTGCAGGTGCGGGCTTTCCTCAGAGCTCTGCAATTGTTTTTCAGCTTGTTGCATGTGGGAAGAATAATCATTTAAAGGATTAGATGTTTAATACGCAAAAGATACAATTACTAAATTGCCCATTTCTGGTTCTAAATTTAAAAAAATCAATTGCAGAAGGACTGATCTTGTCTTGGCATTCTACATGTGTGTGCGTGCTTTTTCTAAAAGATTTTATTTTGAGTGGGTGGGGCTTTTAATTTTTTTTTCGTATTAACATCTTGGGTGCAGAAAACAAGTAAGAAAACAGCCTGTACTGAGAGCAAGGGTTATTCTTAACAACCAGTCCTGCCATTGTGGACCCTTGGGCAAAATGTGTCCTGTGAAAACATGTTGGGGGTTTTTTTAAGTGTCAGCATTAGAAAGGAAAGGATGTGATGGTAAGAGAAGCTACACACATTAGAAAGCCCGGAAATCTTTGCCCTTTGCTCTCAGTGCTCAAGAACACTTAATTTTTCCAGTGCTGTGGAACTTTGTCAGGTATGTTTCTTTATTTTTACAATTCCCATGAATGTGTGCCAAAATTCCTTGGCAGCTCGTTTTGGTATCTAATAATCTGTGTACCAAATCATCTTAAGTTTGTTTGGATATAAGGAGTATTCTGATTTCTTCTTACAAGCACAGCTAGCAGAGCTGTCCTTGCCTGTATGTAACACATTTAGTGTTACTTCTGCATCTTGTTTATTCAGCCTTCATTTCCTGCTGAGGTAGTGGGAGATGGGAGAAACTTAACTGATTCCCTGAGTGGGTGAAATGGTTGTCTCGTTCATCAGTGGTGATCTTCCCATCCTGAGAGAGACCTGAGGAAATAGGTTTTAGCTGTGGCATTCCATCCTTCCTGCTTTTTTTTTTTGTTGGTTTTTTTTTTTTCTTTCCCCCCATGCAGTGACTGGGGAATAAAATATCTCGGGTGAAATCCATGGGAGAAAAACATGGCTTTTTGCCCCCTCACCCCTCTCCACGCATTTAATTTTGATACATCCACTGAAAAAAAATACTGGTATATGTATTTGTCTGAAATGTTGGCAACTATTATCTATTCACAGTATGCTGCAGTTGCACAATTGCAGGTCTTGGCTGTGTTTAAAGCTCTTAACGCTTTATGATATGCGAGTTATTCGTATCACAGTGACATAAATGAATCGAAAGTTGTGAGACAGCCAGTAAAGGACGTTACTTTCAAAGGTATTTATGGCATAGTCCTTTAATTCATTGCAGTATTAATGTTTGTTGACAGTAGGAGACAGCCCTCTCCATCCTGCATTTTTGTCTTGAATGCTGAGTGGAGTTTTTCACACGAGCAATTGTTCCTCTCTTAGGCACAGTAAGTTCACTGCAGCACAAGGTGTATTATACACACAATTAACAAGGAAGTGAGACTGATGGTTAGAACATCCACATTTTCAGGAGTTCATACAGCAGAAGGCATTTGGTAAAGCAAGGTGGAAACCTTAGTTGTCATTCCCTGATATGTTTTGAAAATAGATTCACTTCTTTATCAATGAGAACTTGGATTACCTTATACCACTCATAGTTCTGCAGCTGATGATTCTGGTCAAAAATATCGTTTTACAGGGTGTCCATATTCCTGAAGGGAACACTTGTGTCCTTTAACTCGAACAGTAATTTCATTGCTCGTTCCCTGGGGGAACGTGAGCAGGCTCTGTGTCCCCTTGCACTGATTTATCATAATGCAGGAGAACTGTCAAATGCAAGTTCGCTCCGGGAAGGCTTTGGTTGCCTGAGTTACCTCTGGAGGTCGTGAAGGCCCTACTTAATTATTTGATCCCCCCCCCCCCCCCCAAAGTCCTGTCTCTATTCTCTAGAACTGTAACTGTAGGTGCACAATCTGTTGAAGTTTGTGGAGTTTCTTTGGTTTTTTTTGAGATGTTTCCTGATTCAGAGGACTTGGAGTAGCTGAGGTCTGTTAACACTTTTTACAAAAAAAAAGTCTTTCTTACATTCATATTTTTTCTTTTAATGTTTCTGATTAGCATCTAAGTGATTAGATTAGCATCTAAGTGTAAGGAATTCAAGGAGCTCCTCGGAAAATAAACTTGCAAATGCAGATCAGTGCTAAAAATCTGGAGGAAGTTGTTCTGAATTTGTTGGCTATAGCAATAGTTGAATGAGGGGAAACAAAAAACTGTATCTTAATTTTAAATCAGCAAGATGACAGTGTGGAAATGAAGAGCAGAAAAGAGGAGGTGAAGAGTACCAGCCCTCGTATTTGTGTTTCAGGTTTCACATTTTAATTGTTCAATTCAATAAATTCTATAAATATCAGAGTCAATGTAGTAGCTACATTTATCATATCTAGTATATCATTTCTAGCATTAAAAGCTGCCCTGGACATACAGCAAACCTTGTTCTGTTCCAGAAACTTGCACAGATGGTGAGAAAATGATGTACAGTTCTGAATTAATGCTTTTTTACTCTCTTCTCTCCAGAATGCATTTTGAAGTGCAGGGAGGCCTTTTTTTTTTTGTTTGTCTTTTTTTGTTTGTTGGTTTGGTTTTTTGTTTGTGTTTTGTTTTTAAATCCCAGTCACAGCCCTTATAGTTACAGTCTGTAAAATCATTGTACATAATCAAACTTGCTTTTAATTTATCATCGTAATCATATTTAAAATGCCATTTATTCAAAAATATTACCCTTGCTGTTGTGACAGGGAATGTCTGAGTGTTTCACTTCTGAGTTACCCAGAGATGGCTAATGCTGTAATTACAGTTATTAATTTGGTTCATTAGGCAGCTTTTGATGTATACTCACTGCCAATGTTTTATTCTTATGTCTTTACTTCTGGGCCCGAGCATTAAGGGTTTGATTGTGTTATCTGTTGGATCTGTTCTGTTTGTCTTATCAATGGATCCATTGTTCTTCCTTAAAAAGATCTTTGCAAGAAATTACTAGGAGAGCAGAAAATGCATAATACTGCTTTTTCTTCACTTTTTTTTTTTTTTGGGTGTGAATTGTAGTACGCTGGAGACTTCTAGGACAGCTTTTAATTAAAAAAAGCAATGCTGTAAGCTTTTATTTAAAAAACTGTGCAATTAAGGTAAAAGTCAGACATTTCTCTGCAGTTTGGAGGATTGTGGCACTGAAATGAGTTAGGTAATACTTAGGATATAAAAGGTTAAATGACCTTTCTCACATACTTGAGAAATTTTGTAGCGGGATGAAAAGCAATGTTAGATGAGAGAGCAAAAGTGTCTTCTGTAAAACAGCAGTTGACAAACATAGAGAGAGAGTTTCCATGTAGGAATCATGTCTGATTTCTGTAACCTTAAGTGCTTTCCACCCCTGTATTCCTGAAGCTTTTCCGCCTCAGTAACTCTGTTTATTTGAAGCAGTTCTCCTGTGCTGTGGCTTCAGCAGCTGCAACAACAGAGCTGGGCAGCTGTCCAGGGGAGCTGCTTGTCTGTGTGCCTGTGATCCAGCCTGATTTGTGTTGCAGCACCTCAGTGGCACCTGAGAACCCACCCACAGTGGATCTCCAGGACATTCGGTGTCATGTAAACATAATCTCTGTTCCCAAGGAATTTGTGGTCAAAGCAGGCAGTGCTAGTGCTGGGTTGAAGTGGTTCTGTTCTGGACGTGGGTACTCAAGCACAGCTGCTGAGAGCAGAACCGTCCAGCTCAGTATCCCTGACCGAAGTTGGGGTGTTTTATTTTGGGTTTTATTTTTTTTTTTTAATAAAAAACCCAAACACAAGCAAATGACTATTAGACTTACGAAATACATTGACCAAAGGCAATACCTTAAGTTGGGACCATATTCCCTGTGCACATTGCTAAGGTCTTCATTCTGATGTAAAACATGTCCTTAAATCTGTGAAATGAAACAGAGGATTGCCTAAATTACGTACAATGTTGCTGTATTTCTTTATAGTCTGTGTATTTTTTTATGGAGTTGTAATTTTTTTGCTCAGAGACTTCAGATACCTGTTACTTAGGAGTGGCCATTATGGCAAAGAGGAGATGGAGGATGTGGATTTAGACGGTCTGAAAACCTAGGAAGTCGTGGTTACATTTCTCTCCTGCTCCCAAAATGTTGCTTAACTTGGGCAGGATGTTTCCTGGTGTCATGTTTTGCTCCCATGGGCCACCCGCCCTGCTCTTAATCTCCTCTGGCCTCTTAGTAATAGTTGGAGATACCTCACTCAGTTCAGAGGTGAACGATCTTTGATCCCAGTTTGTGGACATTTATGCCCTGGTGAACTATGAACTGCAGTGACCCAGTTCTTCTTGTAAAGTCTAGCCTTGCAGTCTGGTATCAAATGGAAAAATAAAGGAAGATCCTATAGACCTTAGACATGTTTATTCTTTGATGCCTCAGGCTGTGAGTACAGATTTTACTTTTCTTCTCCAAAGCTGCAGTTAATCCGTAGGAAAGAAGTAGGCTTTGTAAGCAGGAGTCTTCAAGGTTTTAGCTGCATCAGAAAGATTACAGGGGAGTTTTTTTGGTGACTTTGCAGTGTGAAGAAGTGTCAACGATGTGAAGGAAATAGAGGTGTAGTTTTGAAAGAAGACTTGAAGAGATTGAAACTCCAAGGCTGGAATGCTAACAAGAAGGCAACTCTTAAACAGCACAGCCATAATCCAGCTTGTGAGATGGCACTGAATACAACCCCAACACTGAAGGAAAAGACTTCAAGAATTGAGATTTCCAGAAAATACAAGTTGAACACAACAGCAAAAGGGAAATACCTCTGAATCCAAGCTAGGAAGAACTTAGAAACTGTTTATTATATGGTTTAGAGGGGGGTTTAGGCAGGACCAGGAGAAACAGTTTTCAGAGTGTAGTTACAGATACCCTGTGAAGTGGAAGAAAGAGGACAGCAAGTTACTGTTAAAACTGTAACATGTTCTTCTCTGATAAGAGAGAAAGACTTGAAGTAGTTGATGCAGTGCTCCTAACTTTCCTACTCCAACATTATAGTCCTCTAAAAGGGAAGAAACATCTGGAAAATATTTCCAAAGACTTTAGCAGATAATCAAGGGAGTAGATAAATATTTCACGAAAGCTTTGTCTTGCTTCTAAAGTTTATTATTACTACTACTACTATTTTCTCATTTGCTTGCTGAGATTTGTTTGATTGGCTTGTTGCTGAAGGTTAACAATCTTTGTTACAAGAGCAAATACTGCATTGTCATCAGAGCACAGAAAATTATTTTGTAGTTGGCAATAATTTATAAAAATTCCAACATACTATCTGTTTTTGGTAGATGAATTTTTCTCTTTGTTTCCTGACTACTCTTGGAATATTGCTGCATAGTTCTCTCAATTCCTGTAAGATGACCAAAGAAAGCAATGGAACTGTGTGCAGTAGCCTGATGGAATTTCTGCTGTTGGTATGAGCTAGGCCTTGAGAAAATCTCTTTGGCACAAACAAAATCTGCTGACCAGCTTACTCTGGTGTTCTGTCGCCGTGCTCAAGGTTTGCTGATGTCTTTTTGGTATCCCTGGCTTTATCTGACAAAAGGGCAGTTGTTTGTGAGCCCCCTCCTGCTTTGTTTGGCTTGGAATGATGTGGACATGCAGAGCAGCTGAGGGGCACTTGGTCTTTCTTCCTAGTCTGGATTTCAAAGTACAGGTATCAAAAGTTCGTCTCAAACCCTCGCTTTTCTTGTGTGGTCTCGTTTTTGTTTCCCCTCAAAGACAGGTTTGCTGTTGCAAAGTACAGTGTCGGGGTCTGCCCCGCGGATTTGGGAGGACATCGCTCTTCCTGCCAGCATTTAAACCAGGCCGAACCTCTGTCTGGATAGGTGCTGATAAAAATACCTGTAGGTTCATCAGGTCTGCTCTAGGGGTCAGTCCTTTGAACCCTGGAAAGGTGGCTGTGCTGGCTGATGGGATTGTTGTGGTAGGAACAGAGAGAGCCCCGTGCTTGTAGCACTTCCACTGATCCCTTTAGTGGTGGTTGAGGTTTGGGCCATCCAGCTGAAGTGAGACACGACGGAAGCTCAGGTACCCGTAGCTCTCTGCTCAGGTGCTGGTCATCTCCTTAAGCTCTGGCTTTGTGTGCTGAGCCTGGCTCAGGAGGACTGATGTTTGCTTTACAGCCATACCTTGGTAGCTGAGGCTACAGCCGTGTGGTTTGCTGAAGTTTCCTGCCTCAAGAAAGGTAAATTTCTGTTTCTAGATGACTCAGATTGTGGGGGTGAGGAACAATAGCAAATAATGAATTCTGATAGGAAGTGACCTATTCCTTTCCCCAGGTACTTTAATTTAACCTCCTGTAGTGCTTTGGGTTTGACAGCTGGCCAGACAAACTTTGTCTTCATTAACGAGCCATTACACTAAAAAAATGTCTGAAAGCTGTTAATATTTAACAATTAATGGTTCGTATTTTGAATAGTCTGACAGCTGTTTTTCAGTTGTTTTTAGTCAGATCTTCAAGTGAGAGATATGCACTTTAAAACGGTATATGTTTTTAAATTGAAAATATTTTAAATTGAAAATAAGTATATATTAAACTTTAAATTTTTTAAAAATTGAGTCAGCTACAATGAAACCTTATTAAATGACAGGTGTTGGTCTTTTTAGTGTAACATTAAAAATGTCTGTATACGCACTATGAACTGCTTTTAACTTGCCATCTAAATTGCTGAATTTTTTTAATCAGCTATTGGTTCTCCTTAGCTAAAATCATGCCTGATTCAAAACCAAAAATCCCCCTATTTTTAAATTGAATGTGTAGGCTTTCTATAATATGTCTACTTCTTAACAATTATTTTTAGAAATGATCATTAAGAACTTTAGGAGCAGGGAAAGTTTCCTGTGTTGTGTGATGGTAAAGGGAATTTGAAATATAAAGCCTGAAGGACCAGACAATTTTTTGTCTAATGTGTAGATTTTAGTTAACTGTTGCTATGATTGAATAGTTTATGCTTTTTTAGGTTTTTCTTTGTTCATAAGGATGGTGCTGGGGCATCCAAGGATGCTTTTTTTTCTTCTGTCTCCCCTGCAACCTCTACTTGGTGCTCTACATGATGTGCTGGTTGCTTAGCAATTCAAGCTACAGACTGCAGCAGGCTGTTGCAATAGTACTGGTATTTCTCTTTAGCTTTGCAGCCATTTTTTGCTGAGTATTTTTTCTGCCAAAGCTACTTTATTGTCAGTGCTCAAGCACACAGTTCAGGGGCTGCAGAATTAGGGCTTGTAAATGAGCCATGAACTGTGCATGTGGATCCTTTCCATGTTTGTTTATTAATGCTGTAATATATCTTGAGACTACTGTTTGCTGGAAATAAATAACTGATTTTGTTTCAAGGCCTCTCTGTTTGTAGGATTTTTGTTTTAAAGCTTGATATAGGGAAGCTACCTGGAAATTCCATGTTTATTGGAGCACGTACCGGCTACATCTGGTGCTCTTCCCTGCTGCACATGGGATATATCTGATGTGTCTCCCAGCGAGTGTGTACCTGGTTTATTCAGGTTGTGTTCCTTATTCTGCATTCCACGAAGCGTATTGAGCAATGTTGGCAGTACAGTGTGGCCTTTTTGAGCGTGTCTGTCACTGTGTGTCCAGCAAGGACACGGGCTCCTCTCTATAGTTGTGTAAATTTGGAGCGGATGATCCTGAGGCTGCAGGTTTTATTCCTCCCTCAGTAATGAGGAGGACTTGTGTCTGCATTTCAGAGGAGCTGTAGCTGGGTGCTGTTAGGTGGGGTCTTACAGCAGTTTAGAAGATGTAAGTGTTGGTCCTTTCCTGCTGGACAGGCCCAGAACCATCTTGTGCTACAGAAACGAGGAGGTTTCTAAGCCCTTGTGAATCCTGAAGCAGCAGAGACTTAATACCCTGCAGATAATGAACTAGCCTCCTTTTTTTTTTTTTTTTTTGTACACTTCAACTTTCCAGGTTAGAACTGAGGACTGCTTCTGGGATACTACACTCATTTCATTTTCTTTGGAATAAACGGAGAATTTAGGTTTTCAAAATCATCAGCATGAAGTTTCGTGGTCGTAGGGTATGTCAAACGGGATTTAATCTTCGAGGAGTTGTAAAGGAGTTGACTTCCACAGGTCATCTGAAAGTAGCAGAACTTTCTCTTCTCACGTAATGGCAAATCAGATTTTCTGTCATTAAACTTCTGTTACTTTGCACAAGTAATCCAAACAGATGTGCATATTTGAATGTTTGACCAAACAATTTCATATCTTGCTTCAAACGCTGAAATAGCATAAAATAATCCACAGTACTAATTTGTCCCATCTTTTAAGGAGCTTCCAGTGTTCCTTCCTGTAAAGCATCTATCTGATCCTACACTTTTTTTTTTTTAAGTGCTTGAGAGTCAGAGGCAGGGCCCTTGCATTTTGGAGACAAGCTATTATGTTCCTTAAATGGTGGAATGCCAGTTTTGTCAAGAACATTTTCAGGACTTCTAAAATTGGCATTGTTGGCTGTCTACTCACCCCTGATAAAAAATACATGGTACATTAAATATTTCTTTGTCAAAGGTAAATACTTTCTTGACTACAGGTATAAGTGAATGAACGTATGTTTTGCAGTAAAAAATGACTATTAAGAATACACAGAGGCAATAAACCCCATCTTTTAATGCTAAAATATTTGATAGTTTAAGACCAATCTTATTTCAGCTGTTTCAGGTGCTTTTAGGCTGTATGGGCAATGCCAGTGCATTTGTAAATTCTTTTTAATGAGTTGTTTTAACGTAGAGCAACTATGAAATGTTGCTGTGAAAGACTGAGGAACTTTTGGTAGCAAGGAACAACAGTATTAAGCAAAAACCCCTATTGCTCTCTTTGGTTGCTGCTTCACCATTTTAAGAAAGTGCAAGATGCGTGGACTGTACTTTTTAGCATTTTAAGCCAAATTTGCTGGAAGTCAGCACTGAAGACAGTTTTAAAGTGTTTCAGAATTTGTTTGGTCAGCCTTATTTATTTGGAGCAGAAGTGACTGGAAAACTCTGGATCACAGCACTGCATGTAGAGAATTTCACCATGGTTGTTGTGTTTGGGCTTTGAAACAGCAATATTTTGTTGCAATTGTTTGGCTGACTCCATTGGAAATAAATTCGTTGTCTTGCTTTACTTGGAAAAGCATGCTAAAAGCTTATGCTGCTTCCTGTTGGAAAATAGCAGTGAGTTACAAAATTAGCACATTGATGCCAATTATAAATATAATATCATCCCAGTGGGAATTTCTCCTTTTTATGCGAGTGAATGCATACGTGGGGAGAGTACTTCAGCCACTCTGGGAACACAGACATATAATATCTATTTGCAAACAGCTGACAAGGCAAGGAACCAAAATTTGGCTGAGATATCTCAAAATCAACATTCATTCTTGGGGAGTAGAGTTCTGTAGAGTTTCTTGCTGTACAGAGTTCTGTCAGTGAAGCAAAAAAGATGAAGTATTTTCAGCCTTTGCACTCCTTAGAGGGTCTAACTTTGGCTCCACATTTTGTTTTGTTGGCACAGGTTGCTGGATTGCTTCCTTTCCTCATCCTCTCCCCTTTTTACTTCCTTTCATAAATTACGCTGCCCGGGATCCTGCTGGTCTCTATGTGGGAGGGAAAGGGGAAGCCTATGTTCTTCAGAGGCTTCACTGTTTGGAAAAATGAATTTCCTAGCCAAACAGAGAATGGGTAATGATGGGGTTCTGTGTTTGCCTGTGTCGCCGCTGCCTTTCCAAATGAACTTTGGAGAGGCAGCAGATAGTTCATAGTCTTGGCGTGGAGACCTGAGGGTGGTGGAAGCTGGCAGGAGTAATTCCCAAGTAAGGCTGTGTGTGTATCGTACCAGAGGCAGAATATGGTGCCCTGGGCAATGGCAGACTGGCTCCGTGCCACGCTCCATTCTCCACTTTTCTTGGAACTGCTCCTTTGAAGAGAGTAGAGTTCAGTGCCAGGAGACTCTGCGGAGAGCGGGGCTGGAACTCCCAGCGCCGTTGCACCGGATTTGGGTTTGTTTGGGGTGCAGAACTTGCACACAAACACTAGATTGTGTCACAGTTATCCACGAGTTTTGGCCAGTGTCCAGGAGATACAGTATGTTTTAGTGTGGCTGTTTCTAAACTGCCAGCTCTGCCTTAGACTTATCTGTGTTCAAAAATATTTATTCACTCCATTCCCCATGCCTCCTAAATTTTTTTTTTTTTTTTTTTTTTTTTAATCCTCTGCTGTGTGAGGTCTGGTGCTTAACCTCTTACACCTTGTAATGGTTTACCCAAGGGAAATGTCTTTCCAGATACCAAAATAAAATTATTTGACCAGTCCAGAAAAATCAAGTGCAATTTGCAGGAGGAGGGGCCAGGAGGAAGGTGACTTTAGAGAATGATTTTTGACTGTACTGTCACGGAAGGTTGTCTTACAGTTGATCAAATGCCAAAATTTAGAAATAAATGTATCTCCAGAAGGGTTTGATGTAGCTGCAAACACCAGATACTGCTGCTAAAGATGATTTGAGATATGATGTGGTTTCCTGCCAGTGCTTTAAAGCATTGCTCTGCTTGCTGGTAACTTCGTTTTCATTAAGAAATTATTATTCTGCAACTTTATTATGTGTTTTTAAATTAATTTATAGAAATTCAGTAACTAAAAAGTGCTTTTCAGTGAAAGGGTTCAAGTCCCAATCTTTAGTTTTGAGTTTGTGCTGCTGTTTTCCACTTGCTTTGTTAGGATAACGGGTGATAGTTAAAGTGAGAGGATAATTTTATATGCAGACTTACTGTGGGGCAGATTCTGACACCACCACAAAGACTGGCAGCAGCTTCCTGATAGTATCAGTGAGTGAAACGGGCAATGGGACGAGGTAAAAGAGTAGTTGTGTTGATAAACAGGGTGGTGCAGAGATGACTGGTCGACCAGGGTAATTGAAATGTGGGAGGAGAGGCAGCAGGCAAATGGCAGAAGTTCCAGATGTTGAGGTGGTGAATCCAGAGGGAAAGCTCTGCCCATGGGAAATGAAGAAGGAACAGGATCTTTGGCAGACAGCTGAGCTGGTCTACCATGACCCAGTCATCTGGGTTATATATAAGATATTACAGATATTTGAGAGATATAAATAGATATGATTTTTATATATAAAAGATGTAGAATAAGATATGAGTTATCTTGATCTGATGCTTTAAAGAGGGAAGGGAAAAGGTGTGTAGGAATGGAATGGGAGAAATATGGGTTAAAAGTGTCTGGGGGGGAAAACTGGGACGATGAATTTTGATACAAGAGTGAGAAGTGGCTTGGTGCAACTTTGAGTTGTGTGCTCCTAAGGGAAAAGGACAAAATGAGAAGGAGCACTACGTAGTACACGTTTGGGAAGGGTGAGGCACAAAGTCTAGACGAGGAAGTATGCTGCAGGCCTAAAATTAACCAGAGTTAAGAGAAGCATATTTCTGTAACAGTGATTTTTAAGTTCTCAGAAGCAGATAGAGGAAGAAACTCCAGTTGGAGTTGTTCTCATGTGTGTGGCAGAGAGCTGAAATTTAGGAAGGTAGGAGAGCATCTTCTCTTCTTCTCCAGTTCCCCCATTGACAAGCAGTGACTTTTTTGTATATATTACCAGCTGGTTTTTCTTAGGAAATTTCTCATAATCTGGAGCAGAGAGCCACTTATTATGCTTATTTAAAAAAAAAATTAAATAAATTCTGTACTTTTTGAAATGCACTGGTTTTAGAATACTTGTGTTGGGTAAGGTGGGTAGCTTTAGGATAGCTCTGAGTTCCCTCTTCCCTTCTCAAGAGGAGACAAAAGGTTTGGTGGATTTAGCTTGGTTACTGCAGCTGAGGGGAGGAGGAATGTCTGTTCTCTAAGAATGTGTTGGGGAGGCACAGGGATAGCATAAGATCAAATAGTTGCAAACTGGGTCCAATTTAATTTGGCTGGAAACAAAAAGTGGTAGTGGTGTTTTTGCTCGTTTGTTTTGGGTTTTGGTTTTGTGTGGGATTTTTTGGTTGGTTGTTTGAGTGGGATTTCAGGACAGCAATGGCAGGAAATGGAGCTGCTTCTGTAGGTGCTGTATTGGGTTTGCTTGTAGGCTCAGGATGTCCTTACTGGTGCTGGTCCAAATGGCTTTGTTTCCCCGCCCTTTTCCTCCACTTTAAAACCATTTCTTTGGTTGGTTTGTGTTACATGACACGTATTTGAACTGAGAATGAGAATTATTCTTAGAACTTCCAGACATGTGAGTAGCTGTATGTATCACCTGAATGCTACTTGTAAACATTTAATGTAGTACTTTCTATTAATGAGATAAGACACCCCATGTCAATGGTAGTGTTTTAGCAACTCTCCTTTCTTTAGCACAAATGCACTGCCACGAAAAATGTCTTCTGTGGTGCAGCTACTGATCATATAATTTCAATACCATAACATTAAAATGCATAATAAAAGACTCTTGCACTAAATTTTTAAACGTATGCTTTCAAAAGTGCATGTAGATGCAGACGTGCTGTGTATATGCAATAACATATGTCCTTTCCTTTCTCAAATTTCCCCAGGTGTATGTGGAATTTGATGACCTTGAATGGGAAAAGCGAGAGTGGGTTAAAGTTTATGAAGATTTTGCAGCCTTCTTGGTGGAGTACCAGCTGGTCTGGGCGAAAAGAAAGGACCCAAGCCAGACTCAGGGATCAAAGATCAAACAAATTCAATGGCCTGCATTGGTAAGATACTTGAGCGATTGCATTTACCAAACTGCTTTAATCTTTTTGATTCTGTCCTTAGGAAGCTGTCTGGGTTACTCAAGTGCTGGTGGAAAGTGCAGTGGGAGGAGGGTAAGAAAAAGAAAATACTAGTAATACTATAATACTATGTTCATGTTGGAGGGGTGGAGTGATGTGATAATAGTCCCTCATTTTGCTTTTTGAATCGACTTAGAGCACTGCAGAACTGGTGTCGGAGTGACATAACAGAATTAATGTCACTCTATGTAGTCAAAGCATCTTACAAATATGAACTTATCAGTAACACATCTTACTGCTCCGGGCAGGATTGAAACCAAGGTGAAAAACAAAGCCTTAAGCTTGTACTTTCTTTGTGGGAGCTGAGGGTATCTGGAATTCAGGTCAGAGTTCAGAAAGATGAGAAAAGATTAATAAAGTAAGTGGGAATTGTTTGCCTGTTTTATGAGGTGGTGCTTGTGACTCTCCTTCTTGCTGGATTGCTGCCCAAGCTTTAAAGCTGTGAGAGAGCTACTGGGAGGTTGTGTGCATTTGTGGCATGCCTTGGGATAGACCTGAGGAATACTCAGGATCTGATGAGACCATCTAAGAAGCAATAAACACGTATTCTGTTTTTCTGCAAAGAAACTATTAGTGCTGTCCAAGTCTTCAGAAGAGCCAAATAGATCTGAGATTTCGGGAACCTTTATTGGATCATTTGCAATGGATGGAGTTGGGGAAGATTTCTCACGGACTGCTGGGTGAAAGGGGGCTCTGACAAATTTGTCAAAATGGTGAAGGGCAGTCTTATATACATTTGATATTAAGCCTCAGATCTGTGACTTCAGTCTTGGGTTTTTAGAAACATGGGGTCTAATGAATTTAGGGGATATTTTTAGATGGTATTTTTCTCCTTCCATTTTTTGCTGTGTCTGTGTTTCCTTTCAATACCCTTCGTATTCTTGTCTCTGAGCACTGCATGGACTTCTGGAAATGCTGTCACGTGATTATTTTTCTGGAGCTGTGGTCGGAACAGTCATGCTGAAGGTTATGAAGCTGTCTGGTCTAGAAAGCCATAGATTTAGGATGGATTTCCCTCCTCCTCAGTGATTATTCCTGCATGACTCAGCTTGTCTGTCTGTGCTCATGTACTGGAGCAAAGCAAGCTAAACTTTCTGGATGTACAGGCCGATGCATATGTTTGCTTGTACAGGCAGGTTTTCTGTTTCATGTTAGTATATCTTTGAGCAAGAATTTTTAGTTTCAGGGAGTCATGTCATTTGCTCTTTGAAGCCACCCATCTCTCCTTGATTGAGATGGGTATTTTAAAACCTTAGAACCTGTTATCTAAGTACTCTGCTCTTTTACATGCTTTTAATCTCACCCTCTAGGATAGAGATCCTTCTTGGGTTTAGGAGGGGTGTGCTTCTAGTCTGGCTGCTCATCCTGTCCTCAAGTTACAGGTATTAATTTGTCTTAATTTGCTAATGCGTGAAAGTGTTTTAGTCAAACCCTTCTCCCGGTAGATACTTTTATTAAACTTGTGCTGGTCCAGCAGAAGGCAGAAACTTTTTTTTTTTTTCCTTCCATCTTATTCTTTCATTCTTTTTCAGTGTTTACATTCTTGAGGCAGCTGATAGGCGTGAAAAGGAGGATTTGCAAAAGATCTCCCTCCTGCTTTTGCCATTAAAAAGCTGAAATCACAGAGTCTGAAGTGAGGCTCAAATAGCTTGTTGGGTCACGGTTTCCAGATGTTAAAGTTGACAAGTTCTCAGCATTTGTACTTGGCCTGCCTGCAGATGTTCTAGCAATTGTTTTCTGAGTCAAACCCTCTAGTCATCCATTCCAGGAAAGTGCACACACAGGATATTAACTCTAGTTAGAGCAGATGCCTTCCACAGAGCCCTCCCGAGCTTCTGCTCTGTATCAGTTGCTCCTCTGAGCACACCATGCCCTGGGAACAGCGAAGGTGCTCAAATTGCCAGGGAGCTTCAGGGTTTTGTTGCCAGACTGTCTGAACACTGTGGTGGAGTGGAGTGGATGATCTCTCTGAAGGTTTGTGTGGCATTCTTTGGTTGTGGGGAGTTTTTTTGCTTTGTTTTCCAAAACCAGACTTATTAAAAATGGGAAAGCCTGGGAAAAAGTGGTAAAAAATTAGTTTGCCGAACAGCAATAGGAATGTTTTACTTTATGTGAAATCCTGAGTGTGGATGTGATAATGCACATGTTTTGGAAGAGTTGAGTCTTGCTGTAGTTTTTTAAGAGAATGTCTCAAGCTTTCCCATGCGCTTGAACTATACTGAAAAGAAATCATACCAAGATAAAAGTTTCTGGTACACTTTATTTTGGATGCTAATGTAAATGCAACAAAGCAATATTTAAGTACGTTTTATGTAGTAGTTCTCCAGAATCTTTGCTTTTTGTGGAGTGAATGAAAAGTTCTTACTGTTCTGCTTGGATTGATGTACTCTGTATTTACTGTATGGTGTTCAAGCTCAATCAGAAAGATGAGGTCTGCAGTTGCTGTGGGGCTTTCTGTGGGCAGTTATCGGTCTGGTTAGTCTCTGAGTACTTCACAGTTACTGATTGCTTTTATCTCTCAATTGTGTGATAGGATGGAATCTCCCCGTTATAGATAAAATTTCTAGAATGCAAGCTGGTCACAAATGGTGCTATTTTAAAATGCCTGAACGCCTGAGGTGTAGCTGTTCCTGAAAGCACAGAGTCCACTGACCTTGTGTAACTGTGCTTTAAGATGTTGGGCTCTTAATCAGTCTTTCCGTCCTGAGAAAGGGAGGAAATCAGAAGTAGGACCTCTTCCTCCTTGTCTAGAAACTGAGTAACAGAAGAGGGGCAGATGATCCGCCGCCTTCACTTTCTCTCATGATGTTTTACCTTCAGTAGTGGAGATGATTTACAGGCATCAATGCAGGAGAAAACTTCCTGGCCAAAGGGTTAGCAAGGGGAAAAATGAAAAGTATGGATTCTGAAAACTTAAACAGTGTAGGTATTGGAAGTGAGTGGTGTGCCTTCCCACATGAAGGGATTAAGAAAAGTAGCCCAGATAGGGTGATGAAGTGAAGGCATCCCCTCAGGTTGGAAAACAAACTGATTTGTGTGTCACAAAGGTACAAAGAGAGGGGAGTGATGGGCTCAAAGTGACGGGCTTGGGGGGAATCACCAGTACTCCAAAAATAAGGGGAAATTTGGAAATTTCTCAGTAACAACTTTGAAGCAATGGAGGTGATGAATAAAAATTTTTGACCTGCAGGTGGATAAAGAATAGTTGTATTTTGGGGGGAGTAAATTAATCTCCCTGCTGTAGAAATAATTGGGGCACCAGGATGTGAGAGATCAGGGATAAAATCGTGCCTGTGATATAATTCAGTCTGAAGCCTTAGGGATATGATGGTATCCCTGCAGCAGCCGAGAGGGGAGATAGAAGTACATGTGTGGGCAGGGTGACAAATTGGAGCCAAGGTTTTAATGTGGCCAGAACAGAATGCTTCTGTGAGCTGTCAGTTTGAATTTAATTACTGTCTCTCTAATTGCATGTTAAAATATCTAGAAATAAAGTGTAGAGGGAGAAAAAGAGAGGACAAAGGATAGAAGCAGCTAGAGACATTTTAGAGAGTGACAGAATAATGTGAAAGAAAAGTTTAAGGTGATAGACTGACTAGGAGAGGACACCATGGTAGAAACATAGATAGCAGTCCACTGTTAGGCACAGGAAGGTGTGGACTGAGTGTCTTTTTCTTAATAATTTTGTTTGGGAAGAGAGTTTTGGAAACTTGAATGATGTGCTTAAATGAATATTTATTATTGGAGGTTTAGAGATAGAAATGAAAGAAAGACCTTCCACACAAGCATTTTAAGGAGCATGTTGCACCATCTTGGAAGGGAAAGAATAGAAAATGCAGTTACAATTAAAGGAGTTTAAGATAGATAGATTATGGCAAGTGTGTACTTTCAGGTAAAGGATCTGGGAAAATACAAGAGGTTGGAAAGAAAAGATTTGGAATTGGAGATAAGGAAAAGTGAATTCTTTGAATGGGAGCGCACATGAGAAACTTCTGCAACAAGAAAGGAAGAGACTGTTGTAGAACAGAAAAGGAAAAGTATTATCTTGGCCTCTTCCTTTTGGAAGAAACTGGTGGTCTTGTGCAGGGTAAATGTCAAAGGAGGAAGCAGCTTGACTCAGTATAATGTGCTAAAAACAGGAGTGGGGAATGGTTCATTGAGCTGGCAGGGCAGAGCGGGGTGCCTGGAAAGGTGATGGCTCAGGGTGTTTCCTGCGTTCTGCTGGCTATGGCTTGCTTTGTGAAGTATGTGTTGCCTGTTGTTACACCTGTAAACAAACCAGTGGTGCTTGTGAATTCAGTGTGAACCCATAGATAAGAAATCAGAATCCATAGATAAGAAATCAGAATAAACCATATTGCTGCTTGAATATGAAGACAGTGCTTCACTAGCCTTACAGTGCTCACCTTGTCCAGTCAACAGATCTGCCTGGCATACAGCAAGGACTGCTTCTCCTGCCGTTGTGTGTTTTTGAGAAATAGATAAAAGCTGAAATAGATTTTCATGGGGAGATCCTGAACGTATCTCCTAAGGCAGGGAGGCTGGAGGAGCAACTCAGTCTGCCCCCAGCCCCAGTAAAAAAAGAGCATGTGTCTGTTTGCCTGTCTCTCTTTCTTGGAATAAGTGAAGTCATTTCTAAAACAGTGGCTTGAGAACAGTCTTTCCTGGGACCCTGTCCAGGGCTCTGCAAGAATATAGTGCTTTAGCCAGGCTTAGAGCAAAACCAGGGACAAAGAGTGGATCTTCACTGGCAATGACTAACTCTTTTCCATTGTGAGAATCTGGAGCTGATTTACAGTGGCCAGTGCCAGTGGCACATGTGGGACTGAGGGCCTTCAGTCTGTCCATCATGCTAATGAGGAGGTTGTCTTGCAGAAGAATGAGATGAGGTTTGTTCTGGGTGGCAGTGGGTGTGTTTGTTCTGGGGAGATGTCAGTGAGCCCATATGTTTGTGTGCTCGCTGTGTGTCAGGGCACTTGGGGGTGAAGTGTAAGAGCAGGAGCATTTGTGGACATGTGGAAGATAAGAATTGTCCTCTGACCTTATGTAGCCTTTTCCCTCCTCCTTCCCTGCCCCTCGGTCCCAGCTGTCACTGGCAGAATCCTTTTGCTTGACTGCATTTTGCTTCAGCTGCCTTGATTGTGCTGGATTATAAAGCAAATACTTATAAAGTGCCAGTTTATTGGCATTTGTGTCACGATTAAAGAAGAAACTGCACAGATTGAACAACAGGCTTCTACAGGGCTTCCAGGGGTGCCTGAGACAAAACAAATTCTTTATTTTCGGCATGATAATGGAAGCTAGACCAAGTCCCTTGTTATTCCTGTTTCTAGTGTTATATACTACCACTTTTTCACTTGCTCAAGGATTTGCTTTCTTCCTGGTCTGGATGATCTAGATTTTAACATTGCCGAGTAAGTTACTCTTTTATATGTTGGTCCCATGGATCAGATCGATCCCTGTCAAAGTCAGGAGCTTCTGTAGATATTGCTGATGTTTCCCCTTCATTGCAGCCTGTTCTCTCTCTGCACAAGGAAAAATAGAGGTATACACTGTCAGGTGCTGTGATTAAATCCTCAGCAGACACTCAAAATACTTAGCAGTAAAAAGAACTAAATTGACAAAGGATTACTGCATGTGTGGAAAGTAAGGCAGAGAGAAGACTTGGGCTTCGGTCTCCTGAGTCCTAAAAATAAGTAAAAACTTGGAGGATATTTCGACTTTGAGGGGAGAAAGTGCTGTAGCTTCCAGGGAAAACAATCAAAAACTAATAGTGGATTTTTTCAACTTCTCCATTCCCTGCATCAAAATTCTTGTGCTTGTATACCTTGCTAATGTGGGGTAAAGATGAAATATATACAACAGAGGAGAAAATGCTTGGAAGCTGTCAGCTTCTTGGAAGACTTCGGCGCTTGGGGAAGAGAAAATTTAAGTAACTGACTCAGCAGAGCAGAAATGACCCGATTTTTGCCGCATTGTGAAAGACAGCAACATGCAGCAACAGCACTTGGAGATGGTTCAAAGATTACTTTGCTGGAGAGCACGTTACTGTGATATTCCCACAGAACATCATCTCAGGCAGTACCACATCCTGCCTGTGTACTTTGGCACTTGCTTTTTTTTTTTTTGAACTGCTGCATACTGGGAGTCACTGCTCTCCCTGCAGCCTTCTAAGGAGAGGCCTTTACATTCCCAGGACATGCCCCAAATGGGGGGCAATAAACTAGAATCTACCTCCCCAGATGCTCTGTTGAGAAATATGGGTGTTGTCCTGTGGCTTCCCACTCTGGAAATGAGTGATGGTGTGGAAAACCTCACTGAAGTGCTGTTCTCTGTGTTGCCCTGGTACTTTCTGTGCACTTTACACTACTGCACTGTTTGTCCTCAAGTTTTCTATCTTGACCTGTTGACTTACTTTTAATTTCCTTCCTGTTTTTAACTTGCACTTAAAAGCAATGGAGGCCTTTTATTGTTTGAAAGGATTTAGGTTGGTAAAAGCATGCTTCCATATATAAAATGAATGGAATATTTTTGGTAGTTAAGTGCTGTGCTAAGACTAGTTTTAATTTCAAATTCATTTATAAAAGTCACAGAATTCCAAGCAAAATGGAGTATTTTCAAGACTTTAACAGTAAGCACAAGTCATGTTGATCCTACTGACCTGGGAGTTACCATTTTGGCAGCCCCTCTAGAGAAAGCTGCTTCAGCATGTCACAGCATCCTGGATGTGTCTGTACTTCAGGTTCTTACCTGCTGGCAAAGCGCCTCTCCTCGTTCCCCAAGGATCGCGCCAGTTCAAAAATCTAGGTGTTGTTTAGCATCCTCCAGCTGTAACTGAGCAGTGCTCCCAGGTGAGTGTGCCTCTGCTCAGCAGTCTGATAGCACTGAAATGCTGGCCACGATTTATGAGTCTTTCTGTAAAAGACAGACATAAAGCTTCCCGAGCTTCCACGTTCAAGCTCGGCACTGGAAGCAGAGCAGTTGAAGCCGCAGCTGGAGGGAGCTCAGTGCAGGATAAGTGCTTGAATATTGATTTTTAGAACTGTTGCTGAAACCTAGATGGGTTGGTATGCGGTTATACTCCTGTTGGTACCCCAGTCCATGAGATGGGAGTTCTTGTGGGTGTATCTGAACTGCATTCACACTTCATCTTCACTGTTGACCTGCTGCACAGCTTCTGTGGGTGTAAAAGCCAAGAGTTATGCTGCATCTTCTGGACTTGACTGGAAAGTCATAAGTATTTGATTCCCCCCTCCCCCCCAGTAGCATTTATGAGAACAAAACTTTCCCTTGTGCTGAAGAAAACAGATTTCTTTGTACATGTCTTTAATTTTTCAATGGGTTAGAAAGATCAGCTCAACTTCGGAGATGCCACGGTGAGCAGGATATGGGCTGCTGGGTGCAGCTGGTTATTTCAGCACAGTAGTTTGGAAATTTGATTTCCAGGGCTTGGGCTTTGGAAGATAACTGAATGCCTGCAGTATCTTGTGTGTCTCCATCAGACTCATCACTCACAGTCTATTTGTTGCTGTCTATATAAATTATGACTTATATGTAAAATGTGTAGATTTATAAGATGTGTGTGTGTATATAGAGAGATACACACAAAATTTTTCTCTATGTATTACAAACATTTAAAAAAAAAGGTATCTCCTCACCTCTACCTGTTGTGTGTGTGTGCAGTGAGAGAAGGATATCAGCAAGGTACTTGTTCTCCATCCCAACAGTGTCCAGAATGAGGAAAGCCGTGCCAGAAGAATTCCACCCGCAAGCTCCTGCGCAGTGTTTTCCTTCTGATGGCAGGAGGAGCAGCTGGGCTTTACACCTGTCAAATCCACTTGGCAGCTAATTTCGAAAGCCACCCACTGTTCAAATCTCCACTGCTGCTTCTGTGCATTAATGACTTGTCAGCTGTGCAGCACTGCAGCACTGCTCCCTTCATGCTCACTTGAGTTAGATGAGTTATGGGAAGCATAATTAGAGTTTTATGAGTTTCTTGCTCTCCTGCCCCAGAATTCCAGCAGTTTCTTCTGGGCTTAATGGTGAACCCCATGATGTGCTGTGTGAAGTCTCGATATCCAGCTTAATCGTACAGCAGCGTGGAGAACCCACCCAAAATGTGAAGCACGTGTTCTGTAAGAAGGGCTTCAGTAGGTTACACGTGAACTGTGCAGACACAGGGCCTTGTGTGGGAAGAGTGTTCTCTCACAGCTCAGACCCTGGAGCCCCAGGTGAAATCCATGACGTGAAAATGTCACAGTGAGGGCCAGACCCTGCATTTTTCTAGTTTAGGGTAAAAGTTCTGTGTTTTTGCCAAGTACTGAGAATCTGAAGGAAGCGTTTTTGGTGGTATTAAGAAAGCACATTCTTCAGCTGCACCTGGATTTTCATTACTGACATGTAAAGGCAACTGTTGCTTCTAAGGTCTCTCACTGATGCTGAAAGGGACAGTGCTGCTACCTTTCCTTTTTGGTCCTTTTGCTTAAAACCACCTCAATTTGAGTTAGATCCAGAGGCTGTGTCCCCTCGGGTGTGTAAACACTCTCGTGCTCTCCTCTCCATTGCACAAAAATATTCTTTGTTTTAGTTCACACTAAGCTCTTGTGAACTAAGCAGGGGTATATGTGCGAATGAAGTGCAGTTGTTTATTCCTACTATGCAGTTCTGTACTTGAATTGTATTGATCACTTCTGTTGTATTACAAATCTTTTTTGTTTCGTTTGGTCATTCTGTGCTCTCAGGGCTCTGCGTTTGAAGAAGGTTTTGAAATGAGATCTTGACAGTTAGCTGCCATTACCAGGGTCATCTTTTGCTGGCAGATGTTGCAGACCCTCAGTTACACTAAAACAGACTAAATCAGGTAATTTGAGAAAAAAGGTGTCTCTTTTTTTCTTTGTCATAGGTGCTAAAGCATTATAAATGGGCTGTCCATGATACATTTATCATGAGCAATCTCTTTTTCATATATGGCAGTTTCTTGAGGACAGAAAAAGTCAGATTTCTACAACAACCTCACACGTTGCTGGAGTTTTTCTACATCAAATTGTATGTAATTTTAAAAAGTTTGTTTACTTTTTAGATTTGTCTTAACTTCTGTGGAGAAAACTGAACATAGTATAGAAGTTCAGAAGCAGCCTTTCAGCTTCGGGTATTCAACCTTCATGAGGAGAATAGCTGGAGTAGAATCTGTGCTTTGTATCTCTAGTGTCCCAACATTTCTGGTAACTTCATTTTTTTTGACAAGTGACTGTCGTGCATATGTTTTTGAAAAACAAACTCTTAAGTAGTAAAACCCCTTATGTTTCTTGTGCTCATTTAACATGGGTTTTGCTTACCTGCCACATCCAGTTGTCTGCGGTGGGTTCCAAATCCCTTCTCTCTGTGCACGTGCCGAGCCCCAGGCTTGGAGCATATTGTTTTACCACTTCCTGCCTCGTACCCTTGGATTAACATCCTTCCAGCTGCTGGCCAAAGCAGGAAGTTGAGTCAAGGGCTAGAAATGGCAAAGACACTTTCAATGACTTCTTGAAAGAAAAAGCAAAAACTTAAACTGAAGATGTTTGTGTTCCTCTTGGCAATGTGTGTCCTGTTAGGATGATGTCAGTCCTAAACAAATGATGGAACAACGCTGAAACCATTTAATTTTTTTTAAAAATTTACCAGGTATTGAGAAGCCACTTTGTCATCTCTGTGGTTTTAGAACACTTCTGATTTTCTACCATCTGCTTTGTGGAATATTCATGTAATTGGGGGAAGGACATACAGTGAAACTTTGGGTTGTGTTTGGGTCTGTTTCCCCGAATTCATCTGCTCTTCCTTGCAGTAAAGCCTGAAGTCACTTCAACAGTGTTATTGGTAATTCTTTGAGGTATTGTATCTTATTTAGTGTGCACTGCGTGATTAAAGCACTGTTACATAGGATAGCTTTAGTAAGAAAGTAATCAGTGTAAAGAACTGTAAATGTAGGGCTACATCAAGTCTTGGGGAAGCAGAACAATTTCAGAACAATATTTGTTAGACTGACTTTGTAAGCAATCAAAATAGGCTCCTGTTGATTACAGAATGGATCTTTGTTTGAAAATAATACCCTTTAGCAGAAATTAATACTTTACCAGAGAAACATGGCAGACCTCATCTAACCCTGAGGAAGTCTGACTGCTTATTTAGAGACAGGTGAATTATTAACACAATTAACGATACGGTGTTTATTTTTTGTCTTCTGACTGTCATACGGTCTATACCAGTCATGGGTAGAAGAAAGTATTTTAAGCTTTTTGGTCTTTTATTAGCTGCTGTTGTGTTCCATTTTGACTCCTTTGTGGAAGAGACTCGGTCCATTAGTTAACCAGTTGTTAGAAATTTGCGTGAAGCCTCTCAACATTCAGATTTTGAGTAGAACTGTGTATGAAAAAAGTTAAAACTATTCATGCGTGTAATGCATCATTCTGAAAAACTCTTGACCAAGTATTTTAATTCGAAGTGTCTCATCAATTTTGAGTCAAAGACATTGGGTAAGTACCTCATTTCTTTTAATAAATGATGCAGAATTATGTTTCTGTTCATGGCTCTAGTTTCAGATGGCTTTGAAAAATCCTTAGATATCTAATTCTAAGGGCTTTGCTGGGATTTTAAATGCATATACTAAATTGCTACAAACAATATTAGTACCATCACAAAAGGAATAAAATACTGATTTGTAGGGCTGACTGAACAGATGCCTTTGGAATCTCGAAAACATTTTGCTGAATCCTGAAATGAGCTGAATAGTACTTGTCATCAGTGATGAATTTAGCTATTTTGAAAGTAAAATAATAAAGGTATATATTAATATAAACAAAGTCAAAATCTGTTTGAGTTTTATAGAGGGGGTTTTTTGCGCTAATTTTTGCCTTTGAGAGTGTAATTGGGTTTTTAGAGACCAGTGTTGTATGTATTTTGGTGTATTTGTCTGGGATAGGCTGTGTTAGGTCTAACCAGTGTTCTGGTGAGGCTCTGCTCCCAAGCTAAAGCCTCTTGGTTTTGGTTCCAGTGTTTCTATTTGCCCAGATATGCTTTTGCTTATAGCAGTACTTACACTGTTCTAAATTACAGTGCTTTTAGTACTCGCAGTACTTTATTCTAAATTATTCATTAACCTTTTTTACTGCTTCTAAATTTAAAACCAACTTCTTTTTCACATCGTGGTCCCCTAAAGTACTACCGAAATGCCAGGGTATATATATTTTTGTGGCTTCCTGAAAGGATGGTTTGGAGATGCACCAACACACATCTCCTTTCAGGAATCTTGTTAGCAGTGGATTGTACATGATTGCAGTGAACAAGGAGAGGTGTCAGCACCTGTGTGGACTGCTGCTGCAGGACTGCTGGGATCAGATCCTTCCTGAAGTTGGAGGCAGGATGCTAATCCTCTTAATCCTGAAGAATGGGCATCACCTCCGGCTTTTGGAGCGTCTCCTCCTGTTAGATTACTTAGGACAGACCTGATCGATTCTGTTTTACTCCTCGGGTGAGGCACATTTACAAGGTCGTCTGAGAGCTGGTAATGAATTAGCTATTGATCATTTATTGGCAGGCAGAGCCATAAGTATTTGGGCAAAGTCGTCTTCTGAGACTCAGGGGGAGAAGAGAAATATTTGGGGCAATTACGAACAATTGTGGGGGAATTACATTAAGTCGGAGAAGCCCTCTGGAACGCTGTCATCTTGGAAATAACATAAAAGTGAAATAGAACCTCTCTATGCATTTATTTATTAAGTACTTATGGCTTTATTGATGGTTTTATACTTTCTAGTAAGATACTGTCCTTTAGGGGGAAAAAAAAGCAGTTATGGGTTTGAGATTGCATGAGAACTTTTGTAGCAAGCTGCCTTCTGTCAGGCACCCCCCCAGACAAGCAGAATTGTGTGAACATCCACTGAGTGCCATCAGGTTTGCAGGCAGCAGCAGGATCTGATCAGTCAGGACTGACTGGTGCAGTTGTAGCAGAAAAATGTGTTCAACTTGATTTGCAGGTGGAGGGATTGTGGATGATTTTTATAAGCCTGAACAGTACGTGCAGTATACAGAGAACCCGCTGCTTTTCCTCCGCCCCCAAAATGTGGTGAGGTAGAAATGCAGCTCTGATGTGTGTCTGAATGTGCAGCAGTTCTTGGTTCCTTTAAAGTGTATAATCTCAGCTGAGCTTTTCCTAAGGAAGAATTTATACAGATTTCCATATTCTCTCTTATTAGCAGTTTGCTTTTTCTGTCCTTTATGTATAAACCCCATATCTTGGCAGTTAATCAGCCTATAGAAGCACTGTGGTATTCACATACTAGAAGGTTACGCTGTTGGGGGGCTTGGTGGCATTCTTAATTGATCATATGGTTTTTCTGTGCCAAGCTATTTTCTTGTGTTACTATCAAAATACCCAGTGAACTGTGATTAATCACAGTTTGGCACAGGGCTCTGAAATTACTGCCATTGCTGTAGAATGTAGATTTCGACATCTTTGGCTGCTGCAATTGCACAATCTTGTAATGATAGACGTACTTGGAGTTCCTTCAATAAAAATGACATTATTGGCACACGTAGGATTGTATCCTGGATTATTTATCAGAACAACCACTGCACTTTTTATTGTGACTTTTACCCCTCCCCTTAATATCTAACCCAAGCTTCCTCTCAAAGTGACAAAACGACCAATGTCATCTCCTTAAATGCTACAAATGGAAGTCTAAAGTACAAATGAAAGCAGGAAGGGCAGCTATTCCCCACGTCCAGGCTGGGGAGGTTAATGCTGTTGGATGTCATTTGGCTGCTCCTGTATCTTGTGCCTTTTTGGGGGTGCAGTGTGTGATATCTTACCCACCCAGAACACTGGAAAGCTGGAAGCTCTTCTGTGCCTGCACCACGTCCTTGTGTTATTTTAATCAAATTTTGGGTAGCAGTGGAGACAGACTGGCCTTTTCCCTGGTTTGACAGGATTCTAAACAGTCCCCCTTATATATTAATGGTATCTTAGCATGTGTTTTAGTAGATGTGCTTACACTGAGACACCAATGGGTTGGGTTTTTTAATCCGTGTAATTTAACTGTGTAAAGAAAGTACAGGTCTGTTTCTTGGCCGTGGATGTTTTTGGCACTGTGACGCTATGAAGGGTAGTCAATAGCTAGTTATTGTCTGTTGGGGAAATGTTTTTCTTTAATGTATATGGACCTTTTTCACTGGTGTTGACCAGGGGCTTAGCCAACACATTGTGACTTTAAAACTCTAGCTGCAGTTTGCCTTCTTGGTACAGTTTCAGTATAACTCTTTCGACTAATGTAATCCAGATTTTTGTTAGCTTCCTTTAGAGCTTGTCTTTGAAATGAACTGAAAGATCTGTTTATTTTCCTAAATGAGAGATGAAGATGGGAGATAACAGGAAAGTCATTGCAAGATTTATAAAACACAATAAATCCTGAATGCTGTTATGTTGGCCAGCAACAACATTTTGACTATAAAAAGTAAATGGAGAAAACCCAGTAACTGTTTATATCAATTTTCTTATGGAAAATAAACCATTAGGCCAAAGCAGATACTCTCTTTGCTCTTGTAATTCTGTTTTCAACCACGATCCAAAACTGTGAGGAGCCAAAGAATATTGGTAATTGTGTATGCATGTAAAAACAGTAATTTTTGTTTATCAGAAACTGAGGCTTATTTTCCCTTTCCAGGGTAGGCATGAGAATGTGGTTATGAACTACCCACACATTAACTGTAATAAGTAAGGCTGATCAGATTGGAGGGGTTTTTTTTAAACAATATTGTGTTCAAACAGTCTTCCTCATTGACTTTGATGAGTTCACCAGACCATACTTCTGTCTCTTCTGCCACTCAGACAAAACCTGTGCTCTCTTTGTTCTTTACATTTTACTGCTCACTGAACTGTCCTGCACATTAGTCACCCTCTGAGGGAACGAGCTTGCAAGTGGGAGCACTTGTGGAGGTGGGGGAAATAATGTAGTTCCTGACTGTGACCAAGTGATGAAATTCATTAGCAAAAATTCCATCTTCCCGCTGTACGTGGAGAAAGGCCAGAGTTTCCACCGTATGGACGGGGACTCAGCAGTGCTCTGCTTTGAGATTAACAGAGCAGTTCACAGGTCTGATTACTTTTTCCAGATTCATGCAAGCAATGATTTGCAGCCTGTTCATAGTTCTAGGCTCAAGTTTCAACCACGAAGGCTGGAATTACAATTTTATTTTCAAGAAGTCATCCTATTGAGTAGTTTTGTGAGAGGAGGTGAGTGAGGTCAGTTGTCATTTTTTATGATCTGTAGGCATAGATATAGTAAAGAAGATTTCTTTCCCCCCCCCAATTTGTCTGATTTCCAATTTTGATAAGATTTTAGCAGTCACGCAAAAATTTGACTGTAGGTTGTACTGTAATTCCTCATTTTTCTACTGGGACTGCTGCTCTGCTGAGAAAGGATTCAGTCACTTCTTCCTTGGCCTCCAGAATGGGCTACTGTGTTTTGAAATAGGAGGTTGTATCTCACTGTTTGAAAGGAGATACCATCAGTAACAGGAGAGGTGTGAAAGCAGTGGAGTTGTCTACCTGAACTGCTCCTGTTTGGTTCCAGGCTGTCACTGGAGCCTGGTTTAGTTCTCTGCTGCTATTTGATAACAGTGCAAGCAGTGTTGTGCTTCTAGAGCTATCTGAGGGGCTTGTGTTGGGATGGAGGCTGCTGGCAGGGGAAAAAAAGGGATTTGGGAATTCATCAGCAAAGAACAAAAAACCTTGGGTGTGAGGGGAATCGGGGAAAGAATCCTGTGTACTTGTGCTATTTACCATTTCTTCAGCTTGTTTTGATTTTTTTTTTGTCCCTGTCAGCATCACCTTTGTTTGTGTAGATTGAATCTGTTAACACATCAGACTCAGTCTCCAGCAGTTGCTGGTTCACTCTTTGCCTACCAGTAGCCAGAATGAGGTATAAACTAAAACACAGCTATCTCAGGTAAGTCACTACCAGAATATAAGGTCGTTGTCTTCCAAATGCAGAGAACCGTTGCAGGAGCTCACTGGTGTCAAAAGGGGGAGTCTTTGTTCTCCCTGTTCTTTTCTCTGAAGGTGGTTCAAATGATTTTACTCTTTCACCAGAGCACTCAAATGCTGCTTGCTGAGATAAATAGAATCAGGGAATATCTGGTGGTAGTGCTTGTCTCTGTTTTACCTTTGGAAGGAGGGTTGCTGCTGCCACAGAAGACTGCAGATCAGAACAGAACAGGATGAAGTCCAGTAGGTTTTTCTGTTTCCTTCCTTGTGGTGATGTTTTCATGCTGTCATTTTTGCCATTCTTTGGGGGGAAGAATGGGAGAGAATCCCTTGCCTTGATTCCGGGTGGTGTGTTACAGAGGAGTGGCTTCTGAAAGGAGTATATATGTTTGTTTGTGCAGAGTCCCAGCTTACCAGTGAGGTACAGCTTTCATCAGAGCTCTGGGAAGAACAACTGAAAGCAGGAAACTGCCCCCCCCACTACTTCTGCATAACAAAGACTGAGGGACTGGGTTGATGGTCACAGGCAGAGCACTGTTATGGTTTCACAAGTTCTTCACTAAGTCAGGTTTGAGGAATCACTGATCCCCTTTTCTGTGATGCCTGCAAATTCCTCACTGCAGACACATGATGTTGAAGGATTACACTGTCCTGCTGCGTTCTCCTCTTCATCCCCTGTTTTCTTCCTCATTTTGCCAGGTCTTGTGCAAGGATTCATTTAACAAGACAGATGACTGTGGGGACATCATCTCGACCAGACTGGAGATGATTGTCCAGGTAATGCAGAGAAAGGTTTTCATTCCCAGCCATACAGCTCTCAGGTAGTTTTAGATGAGGCTAACCAGATTTCTAAGGAAATGCACAGAGGTATATAACAACCTTGTGATGAGTTTCTTCCTGTGGCCGTAACAGATAAAAAGTCCTCTGGACCACACTTCTGCATCCTGTACCCATAGTGTGCCAGGGCAGTGTGCAGAACATGCTCTTTGAGGTCAGGTCCAGGGCTCAGAGTACAGACACCTTGTCCTCTGCCACCTCCTGATTGCTAGAGCTTTGTCTTAAAACCCGGGCTCCTTAAACTCTTCTCCTTAAAGATTTCTCACTAGTTTCGTACCTCCTTTCTCAAAGCGCTCCCTCTGTGGGAACTGTGGTTCCACAGTCTGCTGAGAATTCAGCTTCAGTAACCTTAATTTTGTAAAGAAATTTGAAACCATAATAATCTAGACCAGGAAAAAAAAAAAGTAGGCACACAAATGTAGCCACATGATATCATCAATGTGCCATTTGTTCCTTTTCTCTTATTCCCTTTACAACTCTGAGAGCCGTTTGGTGTTTGTTCATTGTCCTGGATCCTCCATCCCCTGTTGTGCTGTTCAGCTGTGTTCCCGTGGTGCTGGTACCTGCCTCCTGCAGTAGGGTGTGTGCTCCTCTTACAGCTGTGCTTTCCAAGTGAGTCAGTCCAAGGACAGTGGAACGAGAGCTTTGTGGTTGCTGTGGAGCACAGGAGAGACTCTCCTTTACGCAGGCTTGGTTTGCCTCAGAGGACAGGATGTTTGAGTTGTTCACAGCTCCTTTTTCCTGAATGCCATGTTCCAGTAGTGTCTGTACGTGGTCAGTCACAGCAGCTCACAGCACACACAGTCTGCAGCTGCCTCCAGAAAATGCTTCTTTGAACTGATGAAGGGCGCATTTGGATGAGACAGCTCGTGCTCAGTCACCTGACAAGGGTGCAGTCTCCCTGGCTGAAAAGCAACCTTTCCCTATGTCTGCTGCTGTGCCTTCAGCTTTGTCTGGCTGCTGAGGAAGGTGCTGGAGGGCCCTCAGTGAAAGGAAGTGGGCTGTGGCTGGTTGAACCGCTCTCCTGTCTGTCTCCCTGTCCCAGTGCAGCTGGAGAGGCTGGCAGAGACTCTCCCTGGCTGTGAGTCATGGCTGTGCTGTGATGCTCTCAGGTATGCCAGGATGGGAGCTGACTCCTCACAGAATCCTGTTCCGGGCTGGTGGTGCAATCCCCGACGTGCTGTGCTCTGACACATCACAGGAAGGAATTGAGTCTCCAAGAGGAGCATTCCCTGGAACTTCTCAGAGCTTGAGTATTACCACAAAGCCTGTCCTGCTCCTGTGACACTGAACATGATGTTAAAATCTCTTACTCATCTTCAGTTTGAGAGAGAAAGGATCGTTATTTGGATGGGAGGGGAATAAGTGACTTGAAGAGTGTGACTCTTAGAAATACATTATGAAGGTTAAATACTGACAGTTTGTGTTTTTAGTGGCAAAAACTTTGTGAATTGGTATTTATTACAGTATGCAGGCTGTCCTAATTTGCAAAGTTGTTATAAATTGTAGAAAGAGAAAGAGGCAGGAAAAGGCCTGGTGAGATAAATGCCAAAACAGCATGATGACTTAACACAAATTGGGAGGCCAGGATGGGGAAAGGGATCAAAAAACCCAAGATAGATATGTAAACAAATGAATATTTCTATTTTTCAAGTCATGGAGTGCTAAAGACCTATGTGTATTGGTCATACACATAGTTGACATTATCCTTTAATGACGACTGACTTTTTGTGAAAAAATGAGTTCTAAATTTATATTCATGGGTTATGGTGCGGATCTCAAGTATCAACGGAGAAAATGGTTGTAGCCGCACACAATTATTTGCTGATCTCCTTATTAATAACAACCTCAAAATAGATTTTCTGGCCTGGTTATTTATTGCTTTTCCAGACACTCCCCTCACAACTTACATCACTGAAAACTGAAAGTTAAACTCCTTTCTCATAAAACCTTTGAAATCTTAAGACAGCAAGATCGATTCTTCTAGTTTGAAAATCTGCATTATACCATAGGAAGGGACTAAATTCATCATACATAAATATATCAGCAGATACTCATGGATTTGTTCTTTCTTGAAGAAAAAAATACCTTGAGTTAGGAAATGCTGCTCTCTCTCCCGACTACAGTATTCTCTTGAAAAATACTGGCAGTGATAGGTAAGCCTGTAGCAGCTATTTAGGGGGTGGTAATGAGCAGTGGAAATTAATACATTTTTCATGACTTGTTTCCAGCACTGTAGGTTAATGGAGTCAGTAGTGTCTCTTTATTGTAGAACCACATCCTGTCTGGTTGAAAAGGATGGGATTATTAGCCAAGTCTGTCTCTCTGCAACTTTTTTGTCAAGACAGGAACTGCTTCATGCCATGCTGTCTGACAGCATTGCTCAAAAGCTCTTCTGTCACATGTCCTGCTTTCTTCCCAAGGCACTGGCTCCTTTTTTGAGGGGTAGAGATGAATGTTAGATTCTATGAAATCTGAAGGTGTTTTTGGACGTGGTTTTTAGCGACTTTTGATGTCAGTGCTTCCACCGCAATCTGCTAATTAACAACCGGTTGATGCAAAACAGTGGCATATATTTCCCTGGCTTTGGTGTCAGGCATCTCTGATGTTTCTTTTGGGTGCTTATATGGTCAAATCGACTGTGTGTTTGTACTGAAGGTGGTAAATTTGTAACATCCTTACTGAGGTTGAAGGGCGAGTTGCTATACGCAGAATTATTCTCGGTTATTTGCATGTAATATTCAGAGAAGAGCAGACTTAGAATTTACTGTCTGCTAATGTTGATCTGTTCTTTTGATTTTGGCAATGTGCTGTGGATGAATCATATTTAATGGCACAGAGAAGGCACCGTGCTCCGCGAGGGAATGAGGCTGTGGTGCATCTGTTTGAGTCAGCAGCCACCGTGTTCTGCTGCAGCTCTGGTCGGAACAGTCTGGAGGTTATTTGAGGGTACAGTGAGTCACAGCAGAGCCTCTCCACTGATCACTGCTCTGCAGGGGTTCAGGAGGCCCTGGTACAAACCTCTGGCTGTAAGAAAATCATTTAAAATCAAAAAATGAAGTGTGGTTGCTTGAAAAGAAAAAGGCTTCTGTTTTTTTTTGGGGGGGGAAAACACTATAATCTAGGTAAGTAAGATTTCTGGGTGTTGAGGGTCTGCAGGTGAAAAGATTTCCTT
This sequence comes from Oxyruncus cristatus, assembly GCA_013399855.1. Classification (NCBI taxonomy): domain Eukaryota; kingdom Metazoa; phylum Chordata; class Aves; order Passeriformes; family Cotingidae; genus Oxyruncus; species Oxyruncus cristatus. The sequence goes on along the minus strand of VXAY01001194.1, from coordinate 516,006 downwards.
AACGTGCCCATTCCATTTCTACCGAACTTGCACTTTCTTTAAATAAAAACAAATCTGGCTGATAGATCCCTAATACTGTGCGTGAATTCACTGCTTGAGCTGAGTAGATAGTTCATTAAACATAAGGCCAAGGTTTTGTAAAAAGCATCAGTATGAAATGAATGATGAAATTACCTCTGGTTGCAGCCACCTCTCCTGTACAAATCTGTAAGTAACAGTGTGAGTACCAGTTCATCCCTGTTTCACAGAACCATTACAGCAAAGCTGATGAGCAGCTGAAGCGAGAAGTACTGTAATTCCTCTTGTTGAGGTGGTGAGAGCAGTGAAAGCAGAAAGAGGCCAACTGGGATTGACCATAAAAAGCATACTTCCTTTCAGAACTAAAAATAAAACCTGTGAATCCTGAGTACCGAAGCTTGTCTACTAGATAATTATGACACTCATTTACATAGTCTTTTATCTCCTTCTAGGGACTGGTCTGAACAGTCTTCTGTTAAAAACTGTTCCAGCCTCCGTGGTTGCCTTGCAGCACAGGTTTTCGGGCTCCTCAGCTTAAAAGGCATCTGACGACGTAGGCTGGTTTTAAGCAAGGTCTTGTGGGTTTGCGTTGGGTGGCAGCCCGCCAGGGATCCTGCTGTGCCAGTCACTGGGAGCAGCCGAGCTCCGAGCAGCACAACACTTGGGATTCAACCGTGGAAGCTGAAGAAGATCCTCATCCCAGGCTGTCATTTTGTTTTAGAGGAGCGGCTGTGGTAGAGTAGGCGAATAACATGCAGTTCCAGACAGGGGCCCCCTTGCCTGCTGCTCTTTCATTCACTTCGTTTGGTTAGTGAGTGAAATACAAAAGTTCCACTTAGACTGGTGAACTCTGTGGGGTCACTGTGCTTCCACATGCTGGAGTTTCTGTACTGTCAGCTTCCATTTTGAGTTCAGGAGATCACAGACCAAACTACTGGTACTTCTAAAACCATTACTCAGGTTGCAAAGTCAGCTGTGGAAAAACTGGAAAACATTTTGTTTTCCTGTGTCTGGATAAGGCTGAAGGTTTAGACTGGCTGTGCAAACTTGCAGTCCTCTGTTGGTGAACTTTAGAATTGTTTCATTTTAACTGAATAAATTGATAATTAAGGATGCATGTGTAATGAAAGGATGACTGTATCTATGCCTGATATTCTTTCTGTGTTGTCTCAAAATCCAACCTATAGATGATCCACCGGTTTTTCTGTCAACACAGAAAAAGGCGATGGTCCTTACCTGGGGCCTACTGATTCACTATGCATTTTCCGTCATTCTCAAACTCTGGAGTATTTTTAAATATTAAATAACACAGATGATGTATCTTTATTCATTACCCGGCACATAGTGCTGGGAATTGTCCAGAACACGCTAATTCCAAAAAACGGAAAAGTTTACTTTTATAGCTAGGCTGGGTAAAAGACAGGTGAGGAAGAGCATTTCTGTGGAGTTCTGCAAAATACCATGGTGGAATATGGCAGAGAGCATTATATGAGAGGTAATTTAATAACTGTAGCAGAGACATAATTGATCGAAGTATTTCACATATCATCGAATTTAGAGTGTCTCACAGTTGTTCTGCATAAAAGTACTTTAAATACATTAAAATATTCAGAGGATGGATTTTTACTGTATTTTTGCAGATAGTATCTTGATGCATGGTATATTAAATGTTAATCAGGGATGGAATTCTTCCGTGCCATCACTGGTGCTATAAAAATAGAAGCGATCAGTTATCTCTTTAATATAGGCATCACTTTTTTAATGTTGACTTTAGGTCAGGAGTTATATAAGGCTTATTCCTAGTACTCCTCAAATATAATTTCTGCTCTACTTTCCAATGCCCAAAATAGTTTTCTGGTTAAAAAGCATTAATTATGAAGATGGCTATACCGTGTTTTCCTCCTTTATAAAACTTCATATCAATAATACTGTGTGTTCAGATGAAATTGAAAGCAGGTCAATTGATTTTTTTTTTTTAATTTTTTTTTTAAAGCCAGTATAGCACAGAGCTCAAGCACGTTTGTCAACTGTGGAAAGAAAAAATATTGATATTTATACTGCCATTTATAAAGCCATTGTTGGAAAATAAACTACAGTACCTGTGATCCTTTCTGATCCAAAAGGGATTTTTGAGAGATACTCGATGGGATGTTGTTGCCATTAAGAATGCACTCTTGCAGCTAGAACCCTTTAAATGCTGCCTTTAAATGTTCAGGAAATATAAAGGAAAATGTTCTCTTCCTTGGCTGAAGTGTGTAGGGGTCTTTTGTATGATCTTGAAAATAATATCAGTATACCTTTCTTTTGCTCAGTCTGCATTTTTACAAGCTGCTTTGTTGGCAAACGTCCTTTTGCAAAGCCTCAGGAAATGTTTTCAAGCAAAGTTCACCCAAGGCAATGATTGAAAATGCTGTTCTGGAGTTTGTGCAGGACACCAGGGTGAGATTTACCAACCCACAAAGACTTTGTGAAATAAAATAATGGAAATGGAAGAAGCGTGACTTTCTCTGGTAAGAGGTGTGGATTTCTGATGGCCTAAAGGTGCTGCAGGCTTGCAGATTTCCCTCTAAGTCATCAGTTTGGTCTACTTTGTTTTTTCTGGTTTCATCTTTTGATACTCTCTCTCCCTGTAAGCCTTGTTTTGCTTAATTTTTTTTCCTAATATTTTGTTTGTAAGACTATGAAGATTTTACAGCAAATTTAAGTTTTTGCATGGCAAAAATTATTTCAGTTTATTTGAGATGCATAGAATAAATGTGCTGAAAGTGTTCATCTCAGCCATCTTCTTGAATGATGACGGTAACAAGGGAATCAAAACCATACTACAATTGTCTTTCTCAAATAATATGGATTTTTAGAAATGCAAGCTAGTTTCAGGACCTTGGAGTAATACTATCAATTTAAAATGTTTTGTTGCTTTGGCTTGTTCCCATCTCCCACGTGAGGCAGACATTTATTTCATACAAGTGTTGACGCTGTCAGGCACTAAGGGAAATAGTGTTCTGGTAGATCAGCTGCTAATCTGAAACAACTTTATTTCTAGTTTCCAATTTTTATGAACTTGGAATTCCGTGATATGAAGAAATTCCTCTGTCAAACTCTCCACATTTACGTAAGCCTCTCTGGGAAGTTCTTTCATTCAGAAATGCATCAGTGGCAGTTAAAAAACCCTATTTTGATGATTGAATATGACTAGCCCTCTAAAATAATTGTCTAAATGCGCATTTGATTGTTTACCAAGCATTTTAGCATCTTTCTAAAGAGCAGGTAGTGGCCACATGTCCTCAGCTGACCTCAACTAACGATTCTGCTTCCATCTTGGCTTTAGCTCTAAAGATCAGCTGAATAGCAGCAAGCAGGGGGAAAAGACTGAGTGTAAGGACAAAGCAAGCCCCAAAGTTCTGTCACAATCAAAACAAACAGTGCATGTCTACCTGGCATGGCAAATGCAGTCAGGTTAGCTCAAGTAAAGAGGGTCAGAGGAAAATACTCTCATCAGGAGTCTTTAACAGGCCTGGAACGTGGTGATGGTGGGGACAGACTTTTTTTGTGGCCATGGATGCTGTTGAGGTAGAAAATTACTGCCTTCAAGTACCAATGGATGCCCAGCGAAACATTGGAACAGCAGGTTCACAGCAAGCAAAAAAAAATGTACTTCATCAACAAAGGGGATGACAAAGTTACTGCCACGTTGCCCTTGCTGCTGAAGGCTGTGCTGGGGAATGATGTACATGGATATGGCCAGTGGTCACACTGACTCGGGAAGGGGAAATAGGATGCGAACTCTGGCCCAGGAAGTCGGTCTGTAAACCCTTGTTTGTTTGCCAGCACTGCCAGATCATTCTGTGTGTCCCTTTCTGGGTTGAGGAGGGGAACTGTGTGTGTGGGAATTGCTGAACCCAGGTAGTGACCTCATCTGACCCAATATCGCTGCTCATATTTTTGTGAGGGAGGAGATGGGAATAACGGTAGTTATCACTTTTGTCTGCTGTGATCCACCACTTGGACAAGGTTTTGTCAATTAGCTTCTTTATTCCTCATTTCCTTTTTTCCTTTTTTTTTTTTTTTTTTTGTCATTTTTGTTTTTGAGAGCAGCCAGGCCTCTTCTCCCAACCAGGAATTTGGAGTGAAAAATGNTTTTTTTTTTTTTTTTTTAATTATTATTTTCCTTGTGGCATCCTTTGATGTGGTTTAGGGAGCTGTATGTGTGGTCAGAGAGGGAATTATGCTGTTCCATTTTGATATGCCTTTTTCAAGGCTCCTTCTGCCCTCTTGGAGGTTTCTCTTTATGTTCTCTTGCAGCCCTGCATTAGAATGAACAATTCTTTGCAGTGATTTCATCCTCCTCAATGAAGACAGGACAGGCAATGTTAACAGCACAAAGTGGTGAACCTGTAAAGTCAGATTTCTGGGCCTTCCTGGTTTTCTTTCCTTCCCCTTGCCAGCATGAGAAATCAATTATCAATGTTTCAGCAGCTGCCTGAGTTGTAAAGTCCCATTGCTCTCCCAGCCCCCTCAGGACCATCCCAGCTTTAGTTCCATAGCATTAGCTGCCAAGCAAGGCCGTGGGTACTTGTCAGCCTAAAGTATTTCATACCTAAGACTTTAAAGCTTGTATCTGAGAGTGGCTTTCTGATAAATAAAAGTTTCATCCAAATCCTCTGTGACCGGTTAGTACTTGACCAGGAAAAAATAACACACCCATTCAGCAAGACAAAATAATCCGTAGTTTTCAGTTCGTGATTTTCGTGGTTTTGGCAGAAAATCCATGTAATCCCTGTGTTTGGATATGGTTTATTTTGGGCTTTGGAAGGAGAAGGTAACTTTTCTAGCCTGAATTAGTCTATGCAACAAAAAAAAACACCAACAAACCCAAACAATGAAGCCGTTACTGAGGTTTAGCTTCAAAGATGTCATATCTCAGCTCGTGTTGAGGGCATGGCTGCGAGGCACAGTGATAAAATTGGTATTTTGTCAGCTCCCTGCTGGCCTTGAACACACAGTCGTGTGCACTTCATATGAAAGAGTCTTTGCTTTAAATGTACAATTACTCAGTGCTACTCTGTGTGCCTTGAAGAGAGAAAGGGAGCTCCTTGAAGACAACTTCCTGCCACCAGTCCCAGTTAACAGACCTGCAATCATCAGAAAAAGCAGAAGGGGTAATGGGGCTTGCAGGTGAAGGAGATATCAGCTGACCTCAGCACTGCAGGAGCTGCAGCCAAGAGAAATCTCAGGTAGTGAGAGAATTAATCCAAGGAAGCGATTTTTACTTTTGCAAAAAAATAAAAAAAATCAGGGTAGTACGTGACACTGCCACCATGTCTTTCGTAAGTTTTTAGGGAATGGTAGCCTGTGATCTCCCCGTGTACACTTGTTGGCAGTCTTCTTCAGCCACCTTCTACCTACTGAATGTTCTTGAATAACAGGATAGGTCGGTATTTTGAAGACTTTGGCTGTAAGATATAAACTGAGACAGGATACTTCCATACTACAAAAATCCCCACGCCAGTTTGAGCACCTGTGTTGGAGGATTACACTAGCAGTACTACACAGCACCGAAATCGTGCCTCTGCCCTTAAACACTCTTCAGTTAAACACTCCTATGTACCATGTTTTTGCTGGTTAACATTTTACCGAAATGTTAAGGTGGAGGGAAACAAATTTTCACCATCTCTGGTGGGTACAAGGTGCAAAGCCAGAGGTGTTTATGCAGAGGTCCTGAGGCAAGCCCCGAGCTGTGTCCTGTGGCAGAAGCCAGGCTGTACAATTCCTGGGAGGAGCTGCAGGCTACGGCAGCGTGTGCGCGGGGATCAGCAGCGCTGGATAAACTGTACCAGGCACCTAGAATTTCATCCACCTGGCGTGCCTTGTGTTTTCTGATAGTAGTGTGGATGTTGTGATAGCAACTCTGCATGTTGAGGCCTGTGCTTAAATGCTGCTTTCTGTCAGCCCCACCCTGGGTTGCTTTTGTCAGTCAGAGCAATTCTCATGTTTGAGGTTTCTCAGCTGGGGTGATTATCTTTGCGGGAATGCAAGAGGTTGCTCAGAACATATGGAAACGTGCAGGTAGTGCTTGGGTTTGCTACCTCACAGCTGCAGTTTTGAGGAAGACAGAATCTTGTTTTCACCTTTAATAATTCTGGAAAGAAAAAAAAAAAAAACCAAAACCCACAGAAACCCCACCTCCTGTTTGGAAATAGAGTCCTGAAACGTAGTGTGAATGTAACAAATACGGGGACATCTGCTTGCTGCTTCTGAGAAGTTATAAGAGGAACCATGTACTGCAATAAAAGAGTAAATGCCAAAACACATGGCTTCTCAAGGAGCCCTGCCAGCACCAGTCCAACAGAAAACTTCTACTAGGAAAAACAAGGGTGCAGTTGCTTACCAGCCTACCCAGGACTTCTGGCTTTGTGATAAGGTCAAGATTACCTCCTTAAAGTTTTTCAATGTAACCTGTCTTTTTTTCTTAATTATAGGGGGGGAGGAAGCCCCTCATTCACATGCATGAGTTTTGTCTGGATACGTTGACACGATAACACAGTTGGGCCTTTTATTTTAATAAGTGGATGGGTCTTCTACGTAGTTCTTTCTTACTTTAAGCACTGATAAGTTAGTATTTACTGTAACTTGGTACCTAGAAGAAAACATATTATGGGATAAATTTGTTTTAAAAAGATAAACCTATTTATTCACTTAGTAAGTTTTAATTGGTCCCATTTCACCCCTTCTCTTTGTAAATATGAGCATTTAGTTAACAAACGTGAAGGCTTCTGAAACTGGTGGTCATCTAGGCTCCACTTCTAGTGTGGGAAACTACAGTCATTTCACATGTCCCAGTGTGGTAACTGTTGTCAAAACAGACTGCCCATGGGAAATCCTTTTGCAGAACATGGTATAAAAATCTGTTTTCTCTGGATTAAATACTACCCTTCACTGAAGGTTGTTCTGACTTCAGAGTTGATGGCTGATACCCTCTAAAATTCAGTTCTTTGTGCCATGGAAAATAATACTCATTGTTCTAACTCAGTAATTGCAGTCAGCTGTAATAATATGGTGGAGGTGGAAGTAGCTTTGATTTCCAACTGAGAAGTTCATTTAAATTAGTAAGCAAAGTGGATTAGACCATCAGCCATTGTTAGATGGTTGAGGTAGCCACAGAAATGCACTTTTTGACAAAATAAACTGTTCCTAAACCAGAGAGAAGTCTCATGGAAACCTTCATGGAGGAGTTATTTGGTTAAGGAGTCCCTTTCCTGCTGGAGCATGGTTTTGATGCTGACGTGGGAGGTAGGAGAGAGAGGTTCGTGTTCCTGGGTCAGACTGAGGAGTAACAGAAACTGCTCTGAAGTGGATGGAAGAGGATCTTGAAACTGGCTTTCCCTTTTCAAAGTTGGCATTCCCATCCTACACTGCCTGCATGGGCAACAGGCACAAAAATTGCTGACAACAGGTCAGTAAACACTCAGGACACAGACTGAAATTGTTTAATGTGTTAGCAGGTCTCTCTTTGCTGATACATAAAGCCTGAAGGAGTCTGGACTGTGTAGATGTTCAGGAGTACTCCCCACCCCAGTCCATCCCAGGGGCATGGAGGGAAGCTCGTGAGTAAACGCTCAAATGGCTCTTTTGCACATAATGCTCTTAATAATCTGTATATTGAACTCACCTATCAGCAAGCTGAAATTCAATTCTTGCCCATGCTTTTTAATTCCTGAAGTGATAGGCAAAATACATTCCAATATATTTATCTGAGCTGCGTGTCTTGGGAAGCATTTGTAAGTGTCAACCTTTTGCATGGAGCATCTTCTCTTGAATGAGAGTTTGGTTTCAGAAATGTTGCTGGGGAGGAGAAAAGGTCATTCATTGCATTCTCACAGCTGCAGTGCAAGTGGCCTGTGATACCTGCTGCGTGCTGAGGTGAGGAGCAGTGGTGAGAGGGGTGCTGACACCCCGCAGTTCTGTGGGCTGGCTTTCCACCACAGTGCTACAGAGAGGCCTGAAAACAGTGGCTGGGCCTCTGCCCTCTGCTTCCTGCCTCAAGTCAGGCTGTGGTCTGCCTTCTGTGGCCCAACACATCCCCAGCACAGTTTGCATGGGGGAAAAAAAAATATATATACGTGCACATACGTGTCTTTCTCATACTCATCAAGCTACTTTGGTCCTTAAACTGTGATTTTTAGCCCGATGTTAAGGGTTCTCCGATTGAAAAAGCAAGATTGTGCAGCAGAATGACAACTCCAGTAAAATATGCATATTATAATACTGAAACTGTTACAGTCTAGACCCCAGTGGGATGTGTCTGTGCATTACAGACAGCATTACACTCCTGAAAACAAGTCATAAATTTTAACATGTGAGAAGCAGAACTGCAAGGTATTACCAGACCAGACAAGAAAAAGGATGGGTTTCAGTTTTTCTGTGATCACGTCTGAAGGAACGCAATCTGAAATGGAAGTTGGCAGGGAGGCAGACAAGTATTTCAGTAACTTGCCAATGTTCTGCTCAGTGTTAAGGCACGAGGGTAACAGGTCAGTTCCTCTTCGTGGCTCTGTGGCTGAATGGTAAGGTTACATGTGTCTCGTATGCCATTGCAATTACATTTTTCCAGCTTAATTAATTATGTTCAAGTCCTGTGGCTTTTACATTAATCCTGTTTTTCTCCTCCTACTGCATACCAGTGATATAAACCAAAGTAGTTTCTAATATACTTTATATAGTGCAGGTTTCTGACTGCTGCAGCTTGCAATTGTATTTTTTTTCTACTTACCTGCCCTAGAGGATCTGGTGTCTGGTTAAAACTGGAATGCAAAAAAATTGGTTGTATTTGGGATGGAGCATCTGGAGTTACTGGATGTTTTAGATATTAAATAAATGCAGGTCACCTTGACTATTTTTGTTAAGTTCAGACTGGGAACATTTCAGTGACAAAGAAAATGAGACAGAATGAAAAGCAAAAATGCAGTCGGAGTAACTTCCACATCTAGAGTCCTCTTTAAAATACTGTGTTTCACTGACAGAGGATTAGCTTTACTAAAATCTGTGTCAGTGGCCAAAAGTAAAGGAATAACTCAAGTAGAAGAGTTCAGTGGGGGGGAGGAAATGCAATGGAAGCAAAGTCCTCAATATCTCTGGGAAGTAATAGGTAGTGTGAGGTTTTTGGAATAGCTAATATATTTTGTTGGATTGACAGATACAGAAGGAATTGAATGGTTAGTCTTTAATAATGCAAGTTCTTCAGTTCTGAAATAGAAGTGTCAGTCTTCATCCTTAGACCTTAATAACTACAACACTACTATGACAAATATCTGGTGTCATTACAATGTTTTAATTAATTTCTGTTTGAAAGGTCATAAATAAAAAGCTGATAATGGACTGAATAGCTTTGTCCTTTTAATTTCATTCAAGATCTAGAACTTAGCTAGTTAAAACTTCACTTTCCAATTTCATAGGCTTTCCAACTTCCACAAAGTAGTTTTAATGTTGATGTTATAATTACATTTGATGCTCATCATCATTACGTATAAGTTTCTTTGATTTCACACTCTTTTGCCACTAATACTCATGGTCAGGAGCGTCTGCACCAACTTCGTATGAGTTCTTTTGCCCTTCAGCTGAAGTGCATTACTATCCTCAAAAGAAAGGTTGTACTTCTAAATATAGAAACCTAATTTAGATTCTGCTGTGACAACTAGCAGTCCATTTCTTTTTCATTACAATGATGAGGTATTTATTGCCAAAGTCCATTGATATGTTACTTAAATCATGTGTTAGCTTGAAGGCAGAGAAAATGTTGCCAGTATGGGGGGAAGGCACAGTTCTTGTAAACACACCTTAGTTGGTTGGAGAGGTCTTCCACAGCTGCAATATCTCCCTAAACAGGATACGTGTTTTCTTCTGTCATTAAAGCCACTATTAGAGCCACTTAATGCAAAGCATCTTTACTGGAATAAACTCAAATCCAAGGATGTCTTTTTTCCTTATCCCCTTTATTTTCAGGATTAGTCTTACAGAGAAAGTCAGGGGTGACTGTGTTACAGAGAAAGACTGAATAATGACTGGAAGAGAGAAATGCTAATTTTGTATGCAGGTATGCCAGAGTGATTTTTTTCTTTTTTTTTTCATAAGGGGAGGTAGTTCTAAAAGTAACTGTTCTTCTTTCTCAAAAAGTTCTTAGCTTTTATATGCACTGGAAAACATCCCAGTTCTTTTTTTATGTACCAGAACAGGTGGGGGAGTGGCCGGGTACAGAAAAGGTGATGGTTTCTGCTTTTTATAGGCCAAATGGCTATGTGATTCACAGCTGGGATTTTTGACCAGAAATGGGTCATTCATTTTATAGATGCTCCTGAAGTAATTCACTGTACAATGTTACAGCACTGTGAAATGGGCAGGAGGGGGGGGGAGGTGTCCTAAAGACTTAGTGCTTGCCCTATTGTCCAGCTCCATTTGTGGGTCTTGGTCTGAAATAGCTCTCTTTCAGAGAAAAATAAAAACCTGTCAGAGAAGAGTTACTCTTTTATTCCCTCAATACCTACCTAATGTAAAGCTTGTTCTTGTTACTTTGGGGGTGGGGAAGGGAGTGAAGTTCTTTAAAATATTTTACAGATACAAGAATATAAAGACCAAAGGGAGGCTTCATTTTTAAACTCCTGTCCATTGCTTGCTTAATATCTTGAATAAGCACAGCGTGAGGATATCTTAAATAGGAGTGGAAAAAAAAAGTCCAAATTTTTGTATAGTCCTAGATTTAACGCTGTTAGCTGATTTATTGATAGTTTTGTATCACTTATGCCTGGCTTGTTGGGCCACAAAAAGAAAGAATAATTTAAATAGTAAATTGAAATACTGTTATACAAAAAAAATCGAACATGATTAGGAGAATTATAAAAAAAATAAACTACAAGAGCCATGCTAAGGTGAAAGGCAAAAAAATGGAAAGTGTTCCTCGTCCCCACATGCACATGCTGTAGGTACCTTGCAAGTGGCAAAAGTACTCCAGAGGGGCACAGAGGGAAGGAAGGTGTCGAGCAGAACAGTGTGTGGGGACAGGGCCTGGGTGATTTCTGCTTCTTGGTAGAAAACAGGAGTGATGCCTGAGGGTTTTAGGTGTGTTTCCAGCTACCGGAGGGGATGCCTGTGGGTAATACACAGAGCTTTTTACTCTTCTTAATCCACTGCCAGCTGTTTCGCCTGTTTGCTCTTTCTTGCCCTTCTGGTGGTTTTTTTCCTGCCCCCTGTACCTTCTGCTCCCTTTACATCTCCCTTTTTCTTCAGTGGTGGGTGCCAGCAATGGGGAACACTTTTGTGTTCTCATCTCTGAGGCCACAACCCTCAATAGTCAGGAACAGTGATTGCCAGGAAAGGAAACAGCTCCTTGCTTTGCAAGCATTTCTCACTCAAATGTCTGTGAACTCTCATATTTTTTTTGGCCTCTAACTGTGCCAGATTTGGATAGACTTCCATGGGAATAACCAAAGCAGACATCTTTGACACATCCAGTTTGTTAAAAAGCATTGGGCTTTTAGGAGAGATCAGCAAAACCAGCACAGGACCCTTTCCCAAGGGGTTGGAAAGCAAATCTTATTTCTTGAGGATCAGGGACTAGTGTTTCATTTGAATGTAATTTATGGACAGCATTTAAACTTGAGTATGAGATGGTTCTTGCTGCTGCCCACAGCTGATCTAAGTGAAGGGTTGAAATTCCTTTAGATAAAAGGTTTCAGAAGTCAAGCAGCTAATGAGTAGTTGCTGTGTAAGTGGTAAGTATATCAAGGGATTTCAGTGTGTGTCCTTTTTGAAGGCAAGGACTTGAAACAGATGAGAGTTAATAATCAAGGGAACAGTGGAGGAAACCTGAAAAATGGCAGATTTAATAAAGATGACTAAATATAGTGTGCGTGAAATTACTAATACAGTTCAAAAGTGAAGAGGAGAAAAAGCCAGAAAAGCTGAAAGCTGGCTCAAGATGCAACAGGCAATGAGGCTGGAACTTAAACCAGATCCAAGAGCTAAGGGAGGGCTGAGGAACTGCAGATTTCTTGGTGGGACTTTTGATGTTGCTGAATGGGAAGATAAGAATGAGAAAGATCCTGAAAGGATTTGAGCGGGAGTGGGAAGGAGACTCCATTGTTAGCCTCTGTGATAGGATAAAGGACAGACAGCAGATTTTTTTCTAGTGGATTACAGGTGTGCACATACCACTGGAGGACTACAGGTGTGCACATAGCACTGGAGAAGACAGAGTAAGTGCTCTGACAGTCCTAAGTGGAAGTGTGGTACCTGGAGGAGGGAGCCCTGGAGAATAACTCTTCCAGGGAGGCCCTGCCCCCAAATATCTGGAAAAATTGCCTTTAGAGAGGGTGGCTGGTACAATGGCTGGGAACTTCAGTGTGAGGAAAAAGGCCTTTGATCAACAGTGAAATTTCTATTCAGACCTCAGTTTTTAGGGTAAATACTTGTTTCTGTCTCAGCATATGGAGAAGTGTCAGTGGGTAGAAGATTAGTACCAGTTGAGAAGGAAAAGAGCTCCAAGGTTGAGGAGTGATAGGCACTGCAGCTAGGGAAAGGTTAGTGGATAATGGGATGTGGTTACTAAGAAATAACTGAAATGCTGAGAGCCTGGACAACAAAACATAAAAATCCAAGCTGGTCACAGAGGTTGGGATATAAAACATCTGAAGGGTGGCAGAATGCTCTTAGGAACTGGACTGGAGGTGTTTAAAATCCTTTGTGCTGTTCAGAAATAACCCAACAAAAGCAAAGGCTGTGCAGTAGTAATTATATAGTAGATGAGAAGAAATCCTTCAGTGTAAAAAGGACAGACCTAAATCAGTTTGGCTCAAAATCACTTTGGAAAAAGATGACAGAGGGAGCAAAGAATCTGTGTTGGCCCCAGGGTTAAACTCGAATAGGGATAGGGATCTTTGTAGTGTTGTTAGATAAATACTGCTTGTTATCAGGTGGTTTACTTTCCCAGGTAGAGATAAGAGAAGAAGTGATAGGGCCAAGGTATTCTTGGATGTGATTGCTGGCAAGTTCCTTCCTTAAACTAGTCACTGAACCAACAGGAAGTCAGTGTTACTTTAGACTTCGTTTTGAAAAGCAGTGAGGATATTCTAGAAAATAACTTTGGATTGAGGATCCAGTTTCACTTTATGCTTTATCAGCTGCTGAGGGAGCTGGGCTGGCTTCCCTCCCTCTGCCCCCGGAGCTGATCGGAGCAGTCACGCAGCCAAGGCGTGAGTTACATCAGCAAGGTGACTCCAGTGAAGTGAGTCAGCCGGGTGTGGGTGAGCTCCCATGGATCCGGCTGCCAGAGGAGAGACAGAGCCAGCGCTGGGGGCTGGTGAGGCATCCAGGCATTCCCAGTCAGTGGCAGTTCCCAACTAATCAGATCAAGGGGAACTTAAAATTGCCCCTGAAGTAATCGTGGGTTGATTAGGTTTGAAATACGTGAAAAAAATACAGGGAAGTCGGTTTGGAAATGTTGGGTTTTGAATCTTAGTGGCAAATTTAAATAAGCAAAGCTGGTCACAAGTGTAAGGAGCCTCAGGACACGATTTCTTGAAGTTGCAGATACATAAAACTTGTCTGAAAACTGAATCCTCAGTAAAGAGTTATTTTGGTCTGCAGACCAAACTGGGTGAATAGTGAGCCCGAGGATGTCTAGTAACACTAATGCAGGAATCCTGCAAGTAGTGTCAGAGGGGACACAGGGGACAGGACAGCTTAATTCAGGTTTGTTTCTAAAGTAGGACTCAATCTTCCAAGTGATGTGAAAACAAATAAAAAGAAGGTTTTGCATGTTGAGAAGGTTAGAGAGTAACAATAACACACAACTAAAACATTAAATATTTTTGGCTTTTCAGTAAGGATAATGATAACTAGGAGGAAAACACAAGATGTATGAGAATAAGAGAATGGAAATTACTACTACCAGAGGGAACTTAAGGATCGTAAAATACTTAGGCCAATAGAAATTTCCATCTCACAATTAGGAAAGAATTAGTGCTTATTGTAACTATTTTAGCTCATCTTTCCTTCAGGGTGGTACCAATGATTGGAGAAAGCAGTGCCAACATGAAGAGGGGGAAAGGAAGAATTAGACAAGCAATTAAAAGCCTGTCAGTCTGTCCTCACAATGTGTAAAGTTTTGGAAGGCATTGAGGGGTGTGGGCGGGAGCAGTCAAGGGTTTGGGAGATTAAAGAAAATGAATTAAACTTTAATATACCTACTTCAGAGAGTGAATCTTACTGGCCTTATACCTGTCTTTGAGAACAATTAATTTTCTAGACAAGGGAGGCCAACCCATGGCCTTCAGGTCAGGGATGATCTGCCAGAACCTTTCCCAAGGTCTGCAGGTAAATCTTCCTGTTCAGCTCCGTCGGTGGGAATGTGCGGGCTGGGATTAGTGCAGGCAGGGAAAGCTGGTATCTCACAGCTCTCAGGATTATTGCCAGAATATTTGCTGCCAGGGAGCGAGGTCTTGAGACTCTCATTTGCATTGCAGCCCCCCAAGGATCAATGGTTTGTAGCTGTTCAGAGAGGCCGTGAAGTAGGTGATGTTGGTCAGAGAGGTATATGGCGTAATAAAAACAGACCTAAATATAGCAGTAATTTGGGCATGTGTTTCTAAATGCTGTTTTATTTGGGAGAGGTGAGTGACTCTATGGATACTGTAGAATCATAAGACCGAAAAAGACCTTGAAATCATCTAATCTAAATTAAGGCAGTTAAAAGTTGTTGTGTCTGCTGTAGAGATTAAGAAATTATTCCTTGCAGCATCCTGTTTTCATAGCTGGAGACACACCCAGCAGTTTTCCCCTCCCAGTCTCTTCAGTCTGTATTCATCCATGGTATTTTCCAAAACTATGCTCATTTTATTGTACATACCTGTCTTAAAGAACAACATCCAAAACTCTGCTCGCTTTATAGTACTATAACCTAGGCTTTATGAATGCAGAACACAGGTTGTACTAACATTTATATATCCCAGTATTGTGTTTATATTTTTACAGCATGATACTGTTAACTCATAGCCCATAAATTGAACCTAACCTCTCTTTTTTTTCTGTGGAATTTCTCCTTAGCCATTCAGTATTTCTGCTCTTGACTTTTGCCTACGTGCAGTGTTTTGCATGTCATCTTTTTTCTCAGACCACTTGTCCAGTTTACCTTTTTGTCCTCTAACATAATTTGCAGTCCCATCAAGCTGGTTGTTTGTCAATTTAATAAATGTAGTCTCTGTTCCATCATCTGGGTCACTAATGAAAACAGTGAGTAAGAGCAGACCCAGTGTAGGTGACTTTGGGAACTACATTCTACGTACGTATTTTAACAGATAGTTAGTGGTGATTTTGGAATGTTTGGTGGTTTTGTGGGGTGGGTGTATTTATTTATTTATTTTTGTTCCCTTTTTTTTTTTTTTTTTTTTTTTTTTAATATGCATCCACATTATTTTCATTTGGGTATAATCTGTTCAGCTTGCACACATGAGTATCATGGGAGGCAGAGTGCCAGGATATAGATCTGTGTTGCAGTTCTGCTCTTCTGTTTGTCAAGGAAATTTGCTTTGACATTATGGATGCTATGACATATTTTTGGATTCGTGGTGGCTTTTACTTATGGCCCTGTGTTCTTTAGAAAGTGTTTACAAATAGATTGGTTATGGCTACTCCGAGTTTCCTCCCCCTGCCCTTAATCATGGGCTGCTCTTGCCACCAGCACCTTGAAATGCTACATCACGGACCCACTTGAACAAAAACTTCGGTTGGTTTTGTTCTTAGACAAGAAAATGTAATTAATAGAATTAATCTAGACTTTGGTAATGCCTTCTGCAGTATGGCAAGCAATGAACAGTCAGAGGAAGACTGGGATTAGTAGCGTGAGCAGTACATTAGGTAGGAATTAGTTTATAAGATGATAGCTATGTGGTGTTGAAATAGGTGGAGTGGTGAAATAGGTCTGTCTGCCAATAGTTGCTAACGCATTTCGGGAATGACTTGCTTAGAGTTTTCACTAAAATGCTTGGACTAATAGATTAAATTTGATTAAATCGGTAGATGGTGCGGAATAGGTGAAGCCTTTAACACAGAGAATGAGGGGGGGTTATGCAACTAAAATTGAATGTCCTTGAGAAACAAATAAAAATGGAACAAAACGTCACTGCATAAAACAGAAAGTGGTGGATTTAGGAGCAGATGGCAAATGTAGACGAGAGCTTATCCAGCGGAAGCACTGGCAAGGAGGAGGTTTGAGCCTTCTGGCCAGTCAGAGGAGCACTGTGAACCTGCTGGGGGATGTCGAGATGACTCTGGGATGTGCCTGTGTCCCCACAGAGCTGCCCCTGAGAGTGCTTTTAAACTAACACACATCATCCTGCTCAGCCATGCTGGAGAAAGAGAAATTGAAGCCAAACAGGACGCAGGGCAGGGTGTACAAGTACAGTCCAACGTGAGACACTACATGGAAGTAGAAAATGCAGGCTGGTAACATTGCCATGTATGCTAGTATGGGAGGAATGGGGGAATGTAATCACTGCCAGAAATAGATCTTGGAGGTAAATACTGTCTGATGCACTATACAAGCAGATCCAGAAGATGGCAAATTCACAGTACAGGCCTGAGACACAACTTTGAAAAAATTACTTCTTTCTAACATACCGCAAAGTTTGAACTTAGAAAAGAAATGCGTTTCACATTTAGTAGGAAACTTCTAAGTGAGACAAATTTGTGTGACCTTTCAGGGACCTCAGAGAAAGGAGATGAACAAGATCTGGATCATTTCGATTTTATCTTTAAACTCACAGCTGTCACAGTTTGAAGATGAGTGAATTTATAAAAAGCGGAAAACTTGTTATCTCTGAGAGAAATACTTTGAGCACCATCTGTCCTGTGTTTTCCTGAAAGGGAAAAAAAAAAAAAAGTGTTTGTCCATCAAGGTTGCTACTGGACAAGCATGTAGGGCAGATGTGAGAATCTAAAAATAGCATTGCGGGGGGAGAATCCATTATGATATCTAGGTTATTTTCTAATTTGTTTACTAGATAGACTGATGGCATTTCAACATTATTTCAGCATTATCCTGATGCTGGGATATATTGACTAAAACCCCGTCTGTTCCATCAGACTTTTTATCAAGTGTAAACTTTTAAAGTTTATCAAGTGTAAACTTCTAACCTCACCTTCTTAGTGGGTTATGCCTACAAGGGTTTTTTATTTGAGAAGTTCTCACAAACCTTTTAATGCTTTAGAGTCAGGAAATCAAGACAGTGTACCAGCAACTGTTATCTGTGTAGGATGTCTGACAGAACTACAGTATGATTATAAAACAATCATAGCAGGAGAAAATACTGCTCAAGAAGGTTAAATATCTATTTCTATGTAGTCTGACACTATATTGTTTCTCTCCCTGCCTATGTGACACACAAAGGTGGGGTGAACAGCCTGATATTTTTATTTGAGGAGTATATACTAGCATGTTGCCTCAGTAAGATGGAGCTTTTCATACAGATAATAAAAACTACAGTGCATCAGTGTTGCTTAATATTTAAATCTTAGTATTTGGAAATGTGAAAATACTTCGTTTAAGATACTCTTATGTGTAAAGTGTACATGTTTAGAATATAAAAAGGATGTACTGCCGAACAAAGACCAGTGTTCAAGGATGACCTTACTCCCAGCAAGCTGGGACTGAGAGCACAGAGGCACAGGATCCAAAATGAGTAATCCTCTCCCTCCATGAATGGCCTTTCCCTATTACGGGAATCCAGAAATAGCCAGATAGAAAGCCTGAAGAACTGGCAAATAGGATTCCTGATTTTCTGGAGACAGTGGCAGTAGAAAAGGAGGAAGGAATAGAAGTTGCAGACTTCTAACTGTTCACCAAAACCCCACATTCTGAATATATACTGCAGATTGAATATACTCATTCTACAGCTCTTTTTGTGACTGACAAATAGTGAAATACACTGCTATCAGTAAAAGGGGGTAAATGTAAACCTGCAGGAATGGCCTTCAGGGGTCTTCTGCTTCTCAGAAACTGATTCTAGGTTTATGTATAACAACTTCATTCACATGGTAACGTGAAGCAGGTATTTCCCTCTTTCAGCTTCTACAGGATGTGTTCTTTTAGAATACTGCTCTCTGTTCTTGATAGTTATTCTGGATTTTTATACTTCACCTTTTGTATGGTTTTGAGGCTTTTGTTATTCTAGATAGCTCCCCACAGGAGCTCCTCTTTGACATAGCTCAGTTTCAAGAGCCAGTTCCACTTCCCGTAGACTTTTACTTAACTGCGTCGTTCCAGCCTCCTACTCAAGCGACCATTTTCCAGCATGATGTCAGGAATACGCTGCATGCCCTGGGTGTGGCGTCAGGATATGGGGAGCATTGGATGTTGCAGGAGTCGTGGGGCTGTGGGAATGGAAAATACCAGCACGCTGCACGCTCAGCACTGCCATAGCAGAGGAAGTGATGCTGGAGTGAGGCTCCCTTGGAACCGCACCCCGTTCGCATCCGATGGAGCCAGAGGCTTGTTTCCAGGAGGCGTCCCTGGACCAAAGGGCCTGCCAGCAGCCTGAGCAATCGAGGAGCCTGAACTTCAGTGGGAAGCTGATCTTTCCGTGGTGAAGACGCTCCCGAGTTGTTTTGGAGAAGAGTAAATAGAAAAATGCAAAACAAAATACAGTCCATTTAAAAGACAGGAAGCTGACTAAGCTGGTGAATAAGATGCTTTAGACAAAGGGAAGACAGGGAGTGGCAGGGCAGAGGAGCTGAAAAAACAGCAGAATTGGGGAAAAAACCAGTGCTCTGGAAATGAGAGTTAACAAACGTGTTAAGGGGGTGAGATGGAAAAAATTGAGGCAGGTATTTAAGCTCTAGGGAATAAAAAACGGAGAGGGACCTAATGAAAGCTGGATCTGTGTGGCTCTCAGGAAGTGAGATGTGCTTCTGAGAGACAAGTGGGAATGTAATCTGAGAGGGACAGGAAATAGTAGGAGGGTGAAAGGTGGAGTCCTGTTCTGTAATGGACTTCAGTTAGTGGGAAGTATGAGAGGGAGGCAGTTGCCAGATGCTGAATCAGAAGAGCAGCACTTCAGTGGATGTAAGAAGCCTGAAGGTGATGTTCTCAGTCAGGTTGTTTTCATGCAGAGGAGGCTGGGTAAATGAATGTTACATCCAGTAAGTTCAAGGGAAAAAGGATTCAGTGCAAGAACATTGTGAATGTTGGTGATAGGGTTGGAAGAAGAAAGTAAAGCCAAGAAATGAGTTGGAGGGAGGTTGGCATCACTGTGATGGAAGCAAGAAGGCTGAAGAAGCACGAATACTGCAAAACATGGATAGCACCCAAGTTAAAAAGGGTTTGATGAATATTGCAGACGGAGTGTGGGTAAGAACATTATGAACTTGACGCTGTTGTGCTCGCTTTGTGGAAGACAGAATCTGGTCTCAAGGTTAGTTAATGTTGTGGCACTTTACCACAACACTTACAAACTCATATGGAAGTCCAGGATTTCATTGTGCAATGCTTCGTAGAAGAAATGCAGAATGAGAAGGGTTCCTTTCTGCATGGAGTTAAAACCTGAGTGAGTCAAGGGCAGATGACACACAGAGACAGGCAGATGGGAAATAGGAGGCATTGCTTACAAGGGAAGATGAGGCTTCCATAAAGCAGTGGCCAAGCCATTGTCAGGGTTTCAGAGGCCATTACAGCAAGCACAGTATTCAGGTGAAAATGGAAAGATGTCAGTAAATCAGCTTTGCAAGTGTTGCCAGTAAGCTGTTCCTGATATTGATAAATATATTTTATTTATTTATTTATTTATGATATTGATAGCAGGATCGGGAGATGCTGTTCCTGGAAGTGGAGTGTGTGTGATGGGGCTGCTGAGGCAAGCAGTGTGAACAGTGGATGTCGGTGGGCTGGGGGTGTGACAGCATTTTGCGTGGTCTGATCATGTGTGCATTTAGTAAGGCCAGAGAAAGGAGGCTTCAGTAATCAAAAGGCAGAATGAATGTGGGCTGGTGCTCTGAACTATGGGGATGGATAGAAAAACATGTTTTATAACAGACCTTTGTTAGAAGGATCTGCACCCAGAAGTGAGAGTGAGCAGGTCACACTTGAAGGGGACACTGATGTTACTGGATTTGAGTGAGTGGAAGGGTCACAGCGTTTTTCCTCAGCTAATGAGGGGAGAGGGCTTAGGAAAACACATCTGTTGTAGTGATGCTGGGCTTAAGATGAGACATCCACAAAGGGATGCCTGAGATACTGCTCAACATTTTGTCTTTGAACATAAATCTGGGATTAGAGCACTGTCCAGCAAATAAGAAAACTTATACGATGCAATTGCCTACAGTGCTAATGATTTTTTTTTTTTTTTAAGGCCATGCGTCTGGTTTTTGTTTTACCACCATTATTGGTCTCTTGTTGCAGTAGGGACACTGATTCAGCCCCAAAAATAGTGCCAGTTCACTAACAGAGCTTATTCCCAGAGTTGCATTTACAGTACTGGTATGATGGAGGAGATGGGGATGAAGTAATGGGAAAAATTGCACAGTCATGTTGATGCATGCAACATTATACCCCATGGTGCTTGCCCAGGGAAGGATAAAAGTGGTTTTAAAAGTTGATTGAAAACTTTGAAAGATAGAAACCGTATTTTAAACTGAATTAATTTGAAATAAACTGTAAAATCAGTTAGCACTGATATGTGAGTGTATTAATTGTACTGTTGCTCGTGTTCCTTCATCAGGGCTAGTGCTCTTGTCCTCAGCTTCTCAATTTTGAAAAATTAGTATACTAAAGATAACCTGGTAAAGTTTTTGCATGTCTGATTTGCCCATGTCCATAACCAAAAAAGCAGAGTTTAAATGAGGAATTTGCCAGATGAACTGGCACCTGAATGCCAGTTGCTCTATTTCACATGTTGCGGCTCCAGTAGGAATAATTGTTTCACACACATTTAATTCCTCCTTTGGACTTTGGCTTCTGCACTCAAGTACACCGTGTGAACTCGGTCAGTTTGCACAAATGCACAGTGAGAGAGTTCATTTCTCCACTGACATGAGGCTGAGCAAAGCTCTGCCCTTACACTGCGTTATTTCTGCAGGACTATCTCTATGAAACAGTTCTTCTTGCTAAGCAAATGTGGGGCGGCACGGACAGGAAGAAGATAAGTAGAAAAATGCTAATTTAAAAGATGAAGACCAATTTAACTAACCTTCATTTGTTTTAAAGTTTAAATATTTACTCGTTTGCAATATTTGCATGTGCTCTTTCCTGGCCAGCAGCATTGCCCACGTGGGTTTGTCGGGGTGAGGCAGGAGCACGGTTTGCGGTTCAGGGGGTTCGCCGCCTGCGAGGAGCGAAAGGGGGGTCACAGCAGAACGCCCGGTCAGCGTGTGCCGTCCCCTCCCGGGGCGGCATTCCCGGTGGCAGCAGCTCCCAGCAGGGCCGTGGCTCAGGGCCCGGCACTGGCTGCCGGCCAGCCCGCAAGTGCAGGGGCTGCAGCTGCCACCGGCCCCTGCCCGCTCAGCCAGTGAAAAACCCACCAGGGTTCTGAAGGGGAAGAAAGGAAGGGGAAAAAAAAAAAGAGCAGCTCTTGAACAACCGTGCCAGCACAGCCTTCCGCGTCAAAGCAAACAAAACCCAAACCGAAAACCTCCAGCGGAGGAAGGCGAAGCCTTCCGCCACCTGGAATTCTTCGTGCGGTCACTAAATATACAAACCCCGCAGTCTTGCCATCCTCCCATGCACGGCCTGAGCACGGGCCGTGCTGCAGCACACCGGGGAAGTTACAACTGTGATTTTAGGAAGGGAATGGTTGCGTTTTTCCGTTGATTTTCCTGATTATCTGTAGTTCTAGCGATTATCTGCAAAATAGGGCACGCTGTGTTACCAGTAATACATGTATCCTGTGGCAGCGAGCCAGGACAGTAATTGAAGGTCAGGGATTGTTTGTCGAGTGCAGTTCAGTGTGCTGCCTGATTCCATAGGGGACTGGCAGTGCCAAAGAACAAAGGCAGCTCTGTTCTGCAAGCTTATAGTATGGCTTGTTTGACAGAGTTCAGGCCCAATTGTGAGAAGAAGCAAACAGTAGTGGAAAACAGTGCTAAAATAATGTAACTACCAAATAAGCCTTTTTAAGATGTATCTTTCTGCAATTGTCAAAACTAAGCTTGGATAGACACGTTTTAAATTCCTGTTCAAAATTCAGTTATGCCTTTATATGGCAAATCTGTGTTTTATTAAGAATATACACATATATATCGTGATAAATTTAAGTCATTACAATGTAAATGTCACTTTGTGTTGCTTTAGTCTACTTAACATTAGCAACTGCACCAATAGCAACTTCCTTGGTTTTTTGTACTCTCAAAAGGTGTTTTCCCACTCAGTGGATTTTTCCTGAGAACATCTTTAAGTGAAACCCTTGGAAATACAGTTGCTGAGTTAGTATTCCATTCGTAGCTGGTGCAACTCGAGAATTTTTAGCAAAATCCCTCCGTGGTAATGAATTGGTGGTGCTGTGCTTGGATATTAATATTCTTTGTTACTAAGTCGCAGTCTATTAATAAAGCTTTGTCCAAATGGGCAAACTTGCGTGTCCTCCAGACAGTCTTATGATTTGTATTTTAATAGTGTCTGTCTTGGATATTATTAAGGATTGCCTACTTTGACAGTTGCACTACATACCACACAGCTATCACAGCACCACTGGTTCAAGAGCAGCATGAAGTATGTTGTGCTCTATAATAGACATAATTGTTTGCCCTCCCTGAAATAATTATTAGTGTTTGGGCTCTTAAGAGAAATGGTAAAACGAACCCCTGAAACCGTATGAGAAAGATGTTTCTGTGTCTTGTGATAGCAGTAGTATGTCTTTGGGATGTTCAGTTCTTCTTGGAGGTAGTCTTAAAATGTGCTTTAAAAGTTAAATTGAAGATCATACAAGTATAGAATTAAGTTTGGGAAAACACTTTAGTTATTGATCACTTGGCAGAGTGTGAGTTCAGGATATTTCCTTGTGTCAGCTATTACTGATAGGTTGAGTTTTACTTTTTAGAGGCGGTGAGGCCTCCGAAGAACCAAGTCTTGTGGAAGAGTGCCCTGCTAACTTGACAGGTGGCCCTGTTGCTGTCGGGTGGCAGAGAATGGGCACGTTTCTGCTCCAAAGGGGGAAAGGGTGCAAAATGCAGCTGCAAACACGGAATGGGGTTGCATTTTAGTCTCTGCTGCTGCATGATTTGTCTTGGTACTGGTGAAATGACTCAGGTGTTATTCCCCCCTACCCTGTGAGAGGTGGGCTGCAGAAGAAGGAATTGGAAAGAAATCAGGTCAAAATGGTGTCAGTGAGTTTTCTCTGGAGATGAGGCAGTGTAGCCCCAGCATGGCCTCGCTGGGGCAGGAGGTGTGTTTTGGGGTAGCAGAGGGAGTTAGTGACCCCCATGCTCTGCTGGTGGCAGCAGGTGGCCTTTCTGTGTCTACCCTGAGGGGCTGTGGATCTGGTGAGGGGCTGTGGCAGGGGAGCTGGAGACGAGAGGAGCAACTGTCCAGTCTGGGAGGTCAGGAATAGATGGAGGCTGCTCAGGGCACTGCTGCTTCCCACAGCCTTCGTGCCATATAAGGCTGTCAGCTGCCTTGCGCTGGCCAGGCTGGAAGACCACTTAAAAGGGAAAATCAGTACAATAAACCGCCTCTGATAGTGTCCCTTCAAAGTAAAATCCAGTTTTGCAGTTATGGGGTTTGAGCATAGGCTGGGTATTGTGTAAAGCCCATGCACAGGTAGCCTCATTCCTGCCCTGCGTGCGTGCAGTGTCACGAACTGTTATGGAAGAAAACCAGTTTGCTGGAGAAAAGTCTGTGGTGGGTAGAGAGAGCCTTCCAGTTCAACTTCAATATTTAACTGTACCCAAGTATTTTATTTCAGAGCTCAGTATTTTATAGCATTCCAATACACCTTTAAGCTTACATCATTTGGAATAATTCAAGATGAGAACAGAGATGTAGTCATGCATTGATTTCCCATTATTCTCATACGTTCTTGGCAAATGACATGCTTTGTATTTTTTCCATGAAGTGAAAAATGTACAGCTGTTTATGTTTAAAGAGTTTGAAGGAAATAAATGCCTCTATCCTAATCTTCCTTGTGAATATTTTTCTTTTTTTTTTTCTTTACTATCCATGTTTGTGTATCAGAGGAGAATATTACAGATGTTATTGCTAATTTTTCTTTGGTAATTCCATTTTCTAATTAGTGTCCCGTGAACTTTTTTTTTTTCTGCTGGACTAGAAGTGATGCTTCTATGTCAACTGCAAACGACTAGTTGGTTAGAGCCATCAAATTCCGTTCAACAGTGGGGAAACACGTTTAATATTTGTGTGTGTGTGTGTGTTATCAAGGAGAAAATAGGTTGTATGGCAAAATGAGAAAATTGTGCCTGAGAATATTTTCCATCCGTTCCCGGGCTGAGTCCCTGCAGAGGCGGCTTTGGGCTGCGCGGGGGGCGCGGAGCCGCCCCCGCCCTCTGCCCCGGCTGCTCCTGGACCCGCACCAGGCGCTGAGCTCATGCCTGACCCGCCCTTCCTTTTTATTGCTTCGGGTTTTTTCTGGGTTGATTGTGGACAGAGCTGCAGCCCTCGCTTGCTGACTTTCCAAAGGCCACCCGTGGGAGGGACAGGGAGCAGCTTTCCAAGGACGGGCCCAGCGCCGCGGGGCCTTAGCGGGGAGGGGGAGCGCTGGGCTGTAGAGCAGGTCCGAGTGCCCGGAGCGGGTGCCCCCGAGCCCGCGGGTGCCCCGGCCG
>VXAY01001194.1:407978-488915 GCA_013399855.1 Oxyruncus cristatus | reverse complement strand
GAAAAAAGTGTTGGGGGTTTTTTTTTTTTTTTTTTTTTTTTTTTTTTTTTTTTTTTTTTTTTTGTTTTGTTTTGTTTTGTTTTTTTTCAGGAAGCCACTTAGAACAGTGCTGAAGTCCAGTGTGACTTAAAATTGAGTGCTTGAGTCCTGTGCTTAATTGTGGTCTTTGGGGAGTTGGGTTAATGTATAAAGCTTCCTTTTAAAAACTACAAGTTTGAAAGATTCTTGTTTACAGAGGTTCAGTTTCTCCTGGTTTCAGCCGGTATGTGTGGTACTCCCTAGAGTTGTCTTTCACTTTGGGAACGGAAAGAGGGAGTGTCTGCAAGGAGCTTTTCCTCTGAAAGTCTGCAAGGAGCATGTTGGACTTTCTTACATGTATTTTCATGTTGTTACATGCCTCACATGCTTGCCTCTAGTAGCTGACTCTTGCCTGCTGTGCTCTTAGTCTGTTTTTCTTTGTGCATGTGTGATGTGTGGTGTGAAATTCAGTCACGTCTTCCATCTTAAAATTTCTCGAATCCCTGACCTGTCCCAGTTTGGGTATTTCCCTGGTGGCCTGCCTATCTCGCGAAGCTGATGGAGTCTGGACTTTGCTTTCCCAAGAAGGCCTGCTTTTATTAAAGGGTGGGGTTTTGTTGTTCTTTGATAGTGGGGATATTTGCTAATAATGTCTGAAAAATCCCAAGTTGTGTGCAGCCGAGCAGCCATCCTCATAGGAGGAGGTGTGTGACATGGTGTAGTTTTGCTTTATGTATTTACATATTTTTGCTCCGTGCTTGTGGGATAGCCTGCATCCTCCACATGGGTATTTTGGGGGTGTTGGCCTGTCTAGAGGCATAGATCTCTGAAAGCAAGTGAGAAGGCATTACGTTTGTCTTCTCAGAATAATCACACTTGCAGATCTATATTTGGAACTAGTTCTTTTAATACCAGCAGGAACATAAACCAGTGGCTCACACGTACCTTAATCTGTACTGTTGTCTGAATCCTGAATGATAACTGCAAGCCACATTCCACACAGTTTGGTTTCAGCTAATGATGTGGTATGTCCTGTTGTGTGTAGTCGGAATTGCTTTTCTTGACCTGAATAATAGCTCAGAAAGTTAGAAAGGAGCCAGAGTGGAAAAAGTATAATAGGGCGTGGAAAGACACGGGCAAATTAAGAACTGAAAGACTACAACATTGCTTTTTTCAAAGAATTGTCTGTGTGCTCGTGATTTTATACACTCAGTGCTTTGCAATTTCATGATGTGAACTCCACCCTCTCTTAACTCGAACCATTAGCAATACAAGATCCATTATAGGAAAGTGATGCAAGAGCAAAGGCCCTGTCTTAGCTATTAGAGGTTAAATAATTATTTACTGTTCAGACTCTGTAGTTAGCATATTATCATATGCTCTTGCTCCTCCAGCCCTTTCATCTAGTTACCGTGCTGTAGAGATGGCTGACTGGCTGAGAGATTGGGGGTTTTTTTTCTTGCTTGTGTGAGGAAGGGTAACAGCTGAAGGGAAACCCTAAATAAAATGGAAACAAGAATGCTGTACACTCACTCTGAGCGTTTGTGGAGTTAGATAGGTTTATTAGAAAGTATAATGTATCTCCAGTGAAGTATTCTCTGATTTGTTTAGTAAGTGCCAGAGCTGAAGCTCCAGAGAGACTTGGGCTATATTTAGCCTAATCGCGAGGCAACACCTTTGTAAAGTAAAGTAGGTAATGAAGCCTGATAAAACCTTGAGTGCCTCTCTCATGAGCTGCCTGCAGACTGGCTGAGGGCAGGTCACCGACTCTGCTGCTGCCCTGCTTAGGTGGCTTTTGTCAAGTTAAAGGATTGCTTTGTGCCTCGGTTTCCCCATCTGTAAATAGGTCGTGGTGATCCTGCCCTCCCCTTGTAAGTACTTGGGGTCTGTTGCTGCGGGTGCTGCATGTGAGCTACTGATAGCATTTTACAGAGGTTGGTGTAGCATTTGCACGGTGCCTCGGTGGTTTGACCTGCTCTTGTTTCTCCTCTTTGTCTTTTTCTTCTGCATTTTAAATTTAGAATGGGTCTCAGAGGGCTTTTTTGTTTTCCTGTTTTCCCTCATTGCTGGTTTTTTGCCCTGTAGATTAACTTTCCTCTATTTTTTCTGTCCCTCCATGTTTTTGTCCCTCGTATATCCTGCATGTTCTTTCTGCCAGTCATTTCTTTTGTTCACCGATGTCTTCCTCTTGCTGTTCCCGTCTGTCTTCAGAGCGGCATTTTCTCTCCCCTCCGTCCGCTGGGATTTCCTTTTCACCTGACTCATCCCCTGTCGGTACATCCCCGCTCAGTCACGCTCTCCTTGCGCTTCTGCTCCAGGAAACGCAGCCAGCAGGGAAGGGGACTGCCTGCTCATCCCCTCTCGGGGGACGCCCTCGAGTCCCCGCTCGCCTACCGCCTCTTCCTGCGCCTGGATCGGGCAGGGTATTTTGGGAAAAGCCTGCACGGGGGCGTCGAGGAGCCCCTTGCTCCCTGCTCCCCTTTGCCCATGCCTGGCTTTTGCGGCGGAGCTGGGAGGTTTCCTGCTTCCTCCCCTGTGCTGGGTCACCAGTGAGGGTCGGCAGCCCCTCGCCGCTTTCCCAGCGCAGGGGAGGAAGCAGGAAAGTCCCGGCCCCGCTGCAGAATCCCCGGGAGCGGGTGCCGTGTCCTCGGAAGGCGTTGCACTGGAGCAGCCGGTTGCTGCAGGGAGGAGCGGCTGCGGGGGCGGCAGCAGCACAGTCAGAACAGTTCAGAGATGGGCAGGGAAATGAGATGGTTGACTTGAGGCAAGGTGAACGATTTCAGAGCGGGGAGGGGGGAGCGATTTCTCGTCTGCAGTCTGCTTCCACTTGAGCGTCCTCTGTAATCACCCTGCGCTGGCTGGTCCTGCAGGCACGGGGAGAGGATCTGCGCGCTGAGCTGCGTGTCGGAGGTGGAATGGGGCTGCTGCACTTCGAGCTGCTGTGGTAAACACTCTTGCTCAAGCACAATGAGGGAAAGGAAGAATGTATGGTGTAGTTCCCTTTTCTAGCTGGTTTTCCACCAACGGCACAAAGGAAAAAAAACGACAGAACACAAAATCTTCCTTTCTTGTATAATTAGTAATTGTTACTCTGTTTTAACTTGTTTTGATGGAAGAATTACATCAGTGTTTATACAGTTCTGGGGGCTTGGTGTGCTGAGGTTTGGGGGTTTTTTTACTTTCTTAATTTTCTCTTTTTTTTTTTTCCTCCAATAGACGTTCAAGCCCTTGGTTGGAAAAAGTGTATACAATTCAATTACTGCAGTAGAATTCCTTGTGGACAAACAGCTGGATTTTGTAACTGAAGATAGTGCCTTTCAGCCCTATCAGGTAAGAAATTTGGTTAATGTGTAAGTACTATCCATTTAACTTAGTTAAAAAACATGTTTTTATTATTTTTAAGTACATATTATGGTCAAGTTCTGTGTTTCAGGAACAATTTCCTTTTCATTATTGGCAGAGACTGTTGCTTGTTTCGTGAAAGATTATATTGGATACTGTATCTGATTCTAGTGACTCTGATCTTGTCAAGGAGTACTGTGCAATTAATATTATTGAACAACCCTTAAGTGAAATACCTGACCCCTTTAAAGGTTAACCAAGTACCATTAATTAGAGCAGATAAAACATAGTATTTTTCCTGAAGCTGGGCTTTCATATCTAGATCTTTGCGTGATTACAGTGATATCCCACTTACTGATATTTTTTTTTTTTTCTCCTGAGAATGAAGAGCAGAAAATGTTGTTTGTTGTTTTTTTTTTTTTAAAAAAGAAACAATTTCTCTTGCTGTTGGTTTTAAGCCTGTTAAAATTTCCAATATCCTGTATTTTAATGCCTTCTCCATTCATTAGAAACACATTAATATACCAATGTATGTGTATTTAAAGAACAAGAGAATCAGTGATTCTCTCCTTGCTTCAGAGGAAGGTCTAAAAATCTCCTCTTTGATAAGTAGAAGAATATTTGATACTTCAGCTCGTGCTGAACTGATTGCAATTAGAATAGCCATAAATTCTCCCTTAAGGCTTGGATGGTACACTGCGGTGATACAGAAATAGTACTTTGAGACTTGCAATAACAGATGGCCCTGAATAAATGCTATGTAATTTTGTCCTGACACCCCTTCTTCCCTCCGGCTTCACCAAGATGCTTTTTTTTCCCAATACCAAATATAGAGCTAGAAAAAGAGAAGCAGCTGAGAGAGAATCCTGGGGAAAGGACAGGAAGGTTCAGTTGGTGGAAGGGCTGGTGCTTCTGTGTGTCTGTGGTGGGGAAGCCAAACGAGTTGAACGCTTCTTGTCAGGGTGAGGTTACATGTTATGACTCGAGCTGCTGGAACAGCTTGGCTCTGCTGCAAAGAACACTTCCCACCATCAGACCCCACGCCAGCACCTTCAGCCTTGTAAACCAGCACAGCCCTGATTTCCAAACATGGGAGGGGGGGACATGGCGCGGGGGAAAGCCTGTGATGTGAGAGAGCTGAGCTGGATTAGCCGAGGGTGCATCCAGTGCTGCGGCTTCCTCCACAGAGGGGGTCAGGATGATGCAACACGGAGCGGGATATCCTCCTTTGGCAGCAGCGACCTCTTAAATCAGCTGAGCCGTGAAGTGTAAATTCGCCCTCAGAGTCCAGCTGCAATCTTCCAGATTCATTTTACAAAGCAAATACTGGTGCTGGTGTCTGTCCTTTGCCTGAAATATGTCAAGATCATGTCTCTGATAATGCTCATTCCAGTAACAGTAATCAATCTCCTTTTGGCAGCGGATCATTTCTGAGCTGAGCAAAACAAACTGAACATATGAGAAGGGCTGCCTTTTGTTGAGCAATCCTACTGCCAGGCCTGGCTGGCACTAACAGAGTGATGCTCTGTGCATTTTAGGCCCTTCAAGGAGCCTTTACTGATAGAGCATTAGACTCAGAAACACCTTAGTTGGGTAAGGTGCATACAAATTGAAGGTATCATTTTTGAAAATGTGTCACGTGAACAGCTGGTTTCATATTGTCTTGGTAGATAATACTGAAATTATCAGCTTTAGCAACTTCACTTCTCAAAGAGATGTTGACCAAAAACTGGTACCAAGCCAAAAATAGTTCCAGATAAAAGCTTGGCCTCCCTAGCTCTTGGCCTCCATTTTTGAGATGTAGAGGGGCAACTCAGTGTGAGAGATGAGGCTGTTTCCGCTATCATGGAGCAAATCACTGCCTGTTAAAGCCCGAGATGGAGGCTGTCGATCTGAGTCCATCGTAAGCGGTTTGGTGGCAGATACCTAAATTGTCCGCTTAACATTACAAGCAGTTTGCTGATGGAGATTTCTTTAAGTAGTAAACCATCCAGAATTTGCTTTTTAACTGGATATTGCTTGGATATTGAATGTAGAAACATAAAATAACATTGTGTTCACTGATGGACAGTGCAAAGATTTCTTCATTTGAATGATTAAAAAAAGTTTGAGAACTGTCTTTCATAGAAATGTCTCTCTGCAGGCCTTGCACATTGCCAAGTTTTACAAGTTAATTGTACAGATAAGAGGTTTGCTGACTGATAATGTCTTTAGGAGAACAGAAACTATTTTTTTTTAAATATGCAAACAATTACATACCAACAGTGTGTTAGACAGAAATATTAGCTTGGTCACTGAGACTTGTTTTCTGCTGAAAGATACCTGGAGTGGGAGGATTGTCTCTGTTCGTTTTCCTTGTTATTTTTTGTTCATGCTGGAAATCACCTTCCTAGCCATCAGCCACTTAATGCAAGGTGGCTTGTATTTGTACTTTTTTTCTGGAAGATCTCCTTTTTCTTTGGCCTCCGTTTTCTTTGCCATAAAAATGGATCCTAGATAAATATTTGGTAAACTTTCTGTGAAAAACCTGTTTTTCTGTAAAAAGGGCCTTTCTGCTCCCTTATTTCTTCTGGAATAGCATTGACCTGCTTTTGGGCCGAAGACAGAACTGAGGAACCATTCTTTGCAAAGATGAATTAACTTTGAGTCTTCTGAAATGTGTTCTGTTTTTGGTTTTAGCTCTCAAGGCTGAACATTTTCAATATGAAGTCCTTAGAGACCTTGGTGACCTAAACACTTTTTATTGCATTTTGCTGTCAGTGCCTAAAATTCCGGTACCTTTCTGCCAAAACAAACAAAAGTCTGAATCTGTGTGGGAAGACTCCATTTCACTTCAGATACAATTCTTAACTACTGAGTAATTTTTCCCATCGTTGTGTGTTCTCATAGTACTAGTAACGGGCAGCAGACGAGCATTTGGTACGAGTTCTGCTCAGAGCAGTTCTGATCAAGAAATACGGTGCTGTTTACCAGGACTGTTGGGCCAAAGGGCTTCATGGACAAGGTGCTGCTGTCCAGTTTGAAGGTGACAACTGCTCAAAGCAAAGAAAACAGCACACTTGGCATCCTTTCAGGCTTGGCAGGAAAAGCAAAGTTTGAGTAGGCAAAGAACTAAATTACTGTCGTTACCAGAAGTGGTTCTTCCAGAACAAGATTAAAGAGACTTTGGCAGGACTCACTAGGGAATCGTGAACCGTGCATTCCCATGCCATGTCTGCTCTTTGCATAAATAAACATGTTTCAATTGTTAGGAGATTCAACAACCTTCGTAAGAGCTAGCTGAGTATCGTTATTACAGTAGGGTATGCAGCTGCATTGTACCAGCCTTCCATGTCTGCACAAGGCTTTCTGTAGCAACTGTTACACTTGTCAGTGACTTTGTTCTTTACAGCTAAATGTGCATGGGATTTCTCCTTTTTTGTGTGTACTGCTCAGAATCCAACCCTTCTCTGTAAAAGTTCCTTGGATTCTGTATGTGTGGTGCCTTGAACACCAACCTACAACTTGTTTCTGGTGGCTTTTCTCTCTTGCTTCGTGGAGGATGTAAACTGTATTACTCTCTACGTGAAACTTGTGTGTGACTGAGTGACTCATTCATTAATCTGGGATGGTCAGACCATTTAGTCATGTAGTTCTTTATGGTGGTGACAAGAGGATCTTGAGGATAAAGCAGATATGAACGCTTGCCGTGGTGCTTTGTTTAGCAATGAAATGAAAATTGTCCTTTGCAGGAAATGGTAGACATAAAATTTGCAACATGCATTTTCTGTGTCAGACTAGCATCTGTAGGAAGTGTAGTCTTGAAATAGGACATGTAAGTTAGGTCGTTAACGTCAATCCCACTTCGCATTCATGATGTATCGTGTGTGTTTTGTGTTTAAGTAAAAATTCACGAGTGTAGTGGGCTTTATAGTATAAAATAGTATATACTATAATATAGTATAGTATAGGCTCTTGGTATAAACTGAAACTTAAGAGGTTTTCAAATATGCTTGTCATTAAAATATTTTAAGCAAAACTACAGTACGTCTACACATACAAGTGTGACCTCGATCAAATACTTGGAACCAAAATGTTTTTCTGTAATAATAAGTTACTTGTACTGTGACATCTATGTGTGCGTGTTGTGATACGCATATTAAGTTAAGCAGCAGCAAAGCTAATCATGCCTTAATTTGTTTAAGCATTGTAGTTTGCTTGAAGGACTATAGATGGGGATGTGAAGCATTAAGGCTCAGCATATGGTATGTGTGACCTCATCAGAGTGGTGTTTTTGTCTGGGTGGTGTTTGGCAGTACCCGTCACGGGCACTGTCGGGCTGAGTGTGTGATTCTGCTGTTGCTGGCCAAAGCAGCTGGAGTCAACTGCATTATACTTTGGACAAGCAAATAAAGAATAACAAAAGTGGGTTATATCATGGTTTTCCATAATAAAATACACTTGTGGAAAGATCTGGAAAGACTCTCCTTTGCCCAGGCAGTCAGTGCATTTCAGCTGTGTGTCTGGGTAGGACAGAGCAGGGTACGTGATTATGTATTTCCAAATATGTACATAATGTGTGTGATAATGCATTTCCAAAGCGTTTCTGAGCACACAGCACTGGAGCAAATATGCACAACTGAGGCAGGACAGAGAATTCAAGTGAATTTCATTCACAATCGTTTGACTTCCTACAAAGGGCATTTTACCACTGAAGGAAGAAAGTGGAAGGGTGAGCGGAGTCTTGAAAAAGTTCTCTCGCATATTTGGTTTAAAGAAAAATAAATTGTTAAGAATGAATCAAGAACACACTTCTTCTTTATGGTGAAATCTCTCTTCAGGCCTTACACTTTCCTTCAGCTTTTTTTTTGGGGGGGGGGGGAAGACAAGCCCAGTTGCTTCAGTGTTTCAAAATGGTACAGTCTGCCTGTCTCCCTTTGTGCTGAAGGTTGCAGATGTAAAGATAGGGCGATGAGAAATCCCCGTGGGAGGTGTTACACGCACAGTGATAGGCACCTGTACTTTGCTCTTCTTCTAAATGTGCATGGCACGTCTGAGAGCTGGCAGGTCAGATGTCTAACACACCTTAAAGATTGTTGAAACAGTAATAATAATAAACTTTCTCACTAATCACGAAGTAGGTACATCAGGTGCAGGATTGAATAGTGATATTGAATATATCACTAATCTTGATGTATTAGAAATTGTATATGCCATTAAGTAAGACCTGAGCGAAGGGCATTGGGCAATTCCAGTGCTTAGCTTTTCTGTTTGTTATAGGCAGACATGGGATATTTCAGGCCTGGATGCTTTTGGTTCTGTGACTTGTTTGCCTGTAAGAGCAAGCAAGCAGGGCTTGTGTAGTAATGGCATGCACATAAAAAAAAATTCTTTAAGCTTCTTGAAAGAGGGATAAAATAATATTTTTCTGTCTGTATTTTAAGCACCCCATAATCATACGTGCACTCATCTTTCAGACTTCTCTTACTTTTAAACTTCAGGCTTAAAAATAGCTGCTGCAGCTGAAAATTGCTTTTCCCATAAACTTGCAGCTCCACTGACAGGCAGGCAGGAGCTTTTGGGTTGGTCCCACCCTTTGAGGTTGACAGGAGCAGCCGTGGAACTCCTGGGGCCGGCCAGCTGGCGGCGGTGAACATCATGTGCTCCCCTCCTGCTTTTGGTTCCTCCGCGGGCAGCCCGGGCACACACAGCTTTCTGCATCCTTCACTCTTCTCAGCGTCGTGCTGGAGAACCGTCTCTGCTCTTTCCCATGTCTCTGGTGTCTGGACCACCCATAAGGAATCCAGCTGGCTCCTCTGGCAGCGCTGTAAAGAGCGATGGTCTAAACAGCTTGTTAGCGACACGGCCGTGTTTAAGTGTGCGGATCCAGCGTGAGGGGGAGCAAAGGGCTGTGTCCAGCCAGAAGTGGGTCAGATGACTCATCCCAGGCCTCGCTCCCAGGAACACGTGTGGGACAGAAGGGCTTCATCTCAAAGGGAGAGGGAGGAGGGATTGGCACCCTCCATTTGTAGATTCAGAGAGAGATATACATCATCTGTTCTAAGCCTGTATTTGTGTCTCCCCTTGAAAAAGAGCTTCTTTCTTGAGAACTTGCTCTGTCTTGATTCTCAAGAGGTGTAATAAAATCATACCTTTCTGTTCTACTGTGATCTGTTAAGAAGTGAGGACCTTAGTCACTCCTTTTGTCTCTCTCAGCAAGGTTTGACATAGGAGTGGAGTTCCTGTGGATCTGGCAAGCCTTAGGAAGATGAGCAGCATGGAGGAGAGGCCATCAGTCAGCAGGGGGGTGACACAGCTGCCACAGGAGTGTGTGTGGCTCCTCCAGGTGGGAGGAAGTTCAGGGGGAACTGCTGAAGGCTGTGGGAAGGTCCCTTGGATAAGCTCAGGCTGCTACAATGGAGATGGCTCTCGAATCCATAGGAAAACAGTTTTCTTCCACTGTCATGGAGAAACTTATTCTTCCTACAGTTTCTGAAAAACCACAGCCAATTCCATGTTTTGACTTCATTAGTCCTGCTCCAGGAGCTAGCATTGAAATAATTTAAAAGTTTGGTTTTCACAACAGAAGAGATGGAACAAAACTTGATTCTTCTTTGAAGGCAAGGATCAAATCCTTTCACTGAAGTACTTTGGTACTGCTCAAAAGTCAGTATTGGGATTACCGAATTTACAAATCCATCCAGTGTTTCTGGGTAAGGAATTTCCTATGTTTGATCACAAGTGATTACTTCTTTTCACTGGTAAAAGTCTGTGGAAAATACCACTCAGTAGTAAGAGAAGGGAGCCTTATCCCTGGTTCTGTGTCCTTAACGTTTCCATTTGATCTGTTAAAAAAAGGAAAGTTTTAAGTATTTTTCTTATGTGGTGTTCTTGACCAAGGTATTTCCTGAATCCAGACACAAAGTCAGCTCCTAGAGAAGTCTGTTTCACATTATAACCAGGTGCTGCTTTGCCAGTGTGTCCTTGCTTTCCTAAGTAGTTTGCTGTGTGTTGGGATTGGGAATCCCCAGTGCTTTGGGGAGCTCAGAACCCTGAGTGAGGGTAAACTCCTGTTCTCATGGGAGTGTGTCCCCAGATTGAGAAGAGGGCAGGCATTCCTGCAGTTCAAGTAGGGGGAAACTGAGTTCCATCCAAATGTGTTCTTACCAAATTAAGCCTTATCTTGATTGATAAACACAGTAGCTCTTTGGGTGAAGTGCTCATGGGTTTGTTTGCTTTCACTCCTCCCTCAAGATACAATGTTCCTTTGTTCAGGTCTGCCACTCTCTCCCTTTTTCTTGCAAAAGGTATTTTTGAAATTACTACTAATAGACGTAATAATTTGTAGTCTGGGGTTAGAGCTCCCTGGGAACTGCTCCACAGCCTTCAGCAAGCTACAGTTACTAGAGATTGAGAGCTATAGCAGTTCCAGGTGTGTGCACCTAATTCTTTTTCCAGGACAGACGTGGGGGGGAACTCAAGTAATGTTATACCAACTCGAATTTTTAAAATTAAAACCAAGTATGAATCTTTACTATTTTCTTAGACATTGCAATAATTATATTAAGGGCTTGTAGAGGCCTTGATGTACAGTGTATTTCCTGATCAAACTGCATTTATTTTTAACAATATACTAGATAATTAAATGTAGTTATAAAGGTTTTTTACTACCATTGTTTGTAAATACTGACACCTCCCCCTCTTCAGTCTAGAAAACGTTTCCTGTCTTTTGAATGGAATTAAAATCTAACTTCCTGGTTTTCCTCTGTATCCCCTTCTTTTTGAGTGTATCTGTCAGTGTTACTGGCAGTAGAATTAGGTTAAAGCAAGTTTCAGGGGTGCATAAGACTTTGTGGCTGGAGTGTAGTGCTTTTTTCTTCCTTTTTTTTTTTTTTGTTCCCCAAGTGATGTAGTTTCATCTTGAATTATGTCTTTAATAGGAATTTTTTTTTGGTTCTGTGTGCTACAAGATTTATCTATGGAAAAATATTGTGAAATAGATGAGCATTGTATCAAATTTAAACACTGAATGACTTTCCTAAGTTCACCCCAAGGAACTTACTGCAGCAACAACTGAAACATCCCCATTTTCTGATTAGCAATTTAGTCTTTCCTCTGAGCAAGACCATTATTCATCAGTTCTATAAAAGGCACAGCCTCTGCTTTCTCTGGAGTTGCAGAGAACTGTAGTGTTAATCCAAGTATGATATACATCCCAGCTGGTCAGACCTCTGTTATTTATAGGGAAAATTCCTAAAATGGCTCCAGCAGGTCAGAACGAAGCTCTCGACTGGAAAAGAAAGCACATGAGGATGGTTGCATTGCTTCTGGTACTGTCTTGGAGCAGAGGCAGCATTTCCACACTTGTACACTGATGGACTTGCTGTTGTACGCCCAGCCACACCAAGGTTAGAGAGTCTCTGCACTGTATTCCTGGAGCCAGAGAAGTTTATTCTTCTGAATGAAATTCTGCAAGAAAACCTGCTAATTGTTCTTCCAGCTTCTCTGCAGCGCTGTCTTATATCCTGTTAGAAGTTAACTTTGAAAAGTTCTGTGGAAATGCAGTGGTACTCTTTTAAAATGTGAGAAAAAGGAGTTTTTGAACTACTTTCATGTTATCAGCATGTGGGCCAACATTGGTATGTATTACTATTCTAAGAAACACATTCTCAAACAAAGCCCTGAAAACCACTTGAAAATAAAACATTAATGTAGTAGTAATTTGGTGGATTGAACTCCACTGAAAGTGGCTTCAAGGAGATTTTGATGATATCTGATGTATTCTTTCCGCTTGACAAAAAAAATTTGTTTAAATATTTTTATTGTTTGTAAGGATTTGTATTATGTCCATAATCCTCACGAGTTATAGGGGAAAGAAGCTGGAAAGTTGTGTGTTCTTAGAGTTCCTATCTAGTAAAAAAGGATTGGGATATCTGCAGAAGAGACTAGGTGGCTCTGTGACTGCTGGTAATCTGAGCTGGTGGTAGTTCAAATTACAGAGCAGGGAGTCATTCACGAGAGTGATACACTCTGATGGATGCTTCTAGGAGGTGGTGTTGGGTCTAGGACCTGCCATCAGACTGCCACACATTGGACAGTGTTTTACAGTTCTGAGGGACTTTTGCCCTTCAGTAGAGTAAGATCTTAGTTATCAGTAGTCTTATCCAGGACTGTTGTGCTGCTGAGTAATGCAGCTGGTGATGGAGGTAACTACCATGGTAGGAGAGGAACTGTCCAGTCTCATTTTCTGTGTTGGTGGGGCACAGCTTTTCAACTCTGCCGCTTCCAGCAGGTAGCCTCTGCTGTCCCTGATGCACGTAGGATGTGTCTTCTGTAAAGTCAGTCTCTGAGCATGACTGATGTCTTGGCTTGATTTCTGGGTGCCTTAGACTTCATTTCCCCTAGTCCAGACTACTGGTGAAGAGAATGTGCTTTCTTTTTTGCCTAAAGACACCTCCGTCCACACAGCTTATCCCTCAGCTCATGTGATTGGGGTCTTGTTGGGTACCTTCTGAAAGCTTTTCAGAATTCACGGGGTGCATTCTGGGTTTAAATTTTAATATCAATGTACAAAAGAGATTCTTCTGATTTACTCACTTAGCAGCTCTCCTTGTTAGCATCGACTTCGCTCTGCTAATTGCTTGCTTCAGGGAAGTGTCTGCACTTTGAGGTTTCTTTTCCCATAGTGGTAGTTGAGTTGCTTAGTGACTCAAAGGCTTGTTCCAGTATCACCACATGACTTGGGAGTTACTGGCTGAGTGGGGTAGGACCAGTACTCCTTCCCTGTTTTCTTTTAGGAGTAGATAAAACGCAAAATTAGATCAAAGTTGCATATTGCTGAGATGGTGGTGATAGATGTGAGGAGCCTGCAGTGAGAAAGGGGAAGGAAATGTGATTCAGTGGAAAACGAAAGAAGAGCAAATGCTTGGCTGCGTCATCAAAATGAGAGAGAAGGTGGACGTGGGGTGGTGCTGTTAACTTGACCTTTATTTGTTGTCTGGTAAGTAGTGCAGTCAGTCAGCACCGTGTGCTGGGTGGAGGCTGACAGCCCACCAGGTTTGTGGATAGGAGCCACTTGTTTGGGGAAGTCCTTAGGTGAGATGCTAAAAGATATCTGGCACTGGGGGAGAGTTTGCTTTTCTGACCCAGGTTGTCCCAGCTGCTCACAGAGAGAGAGTAATAACCCATGAGCATAAGGGTCATCAGTTTTTTTTAATCTCTATTTTCAAGTGCAAAACTGCTGTAGATGTCACTAGAGCAGTTTTTAGGCTGTTTTGTGACAGTATCTCCCCAGCCCAGGTTTTGTTTTGTTTATCCATTGCCGTTGCTTGCTTCTCTGCTGCATGTCCGTCTTTTGTGCTGCTCTGATTTCCCCTCTGCCCTCCCGTACCAGATCCTCATCTACAGACACAAGAATAACTAACTTGTTAAGTGCAAGTTTTACAGCGTGCCCATTTCACTTGAGACATTGACAGTTTCATAGGAAGGCTATGTTGTTTTTTGAGTTTGTGAGTTAAAATCAGGGAGAATATTAGACTAAAAGTCAGCTGTTTTCCCCATATGTTTATGTTTCTGACTTTAGTATATCTTTCCATAGGATAATCTTCTGTATTTTTAATAGAAATTTTCTGGTATTCTTGAGGTGGGAGTTACTCTTCCAGAACTGAACTAATTGGTGCAACGAGGCATCTTCATGCCTGAAATCATGACTTGGAGAAGTGTATGCAGACCCTGATCCCATAATTCTCAAACCCGATAATTAAAATTTTAAAATCAATGTCAACTGTTTACTTGTTTAACAGGTGAAATGAGGAAGGGGGCAGGAGTGTGTGGGGAGAAGTATTAGGCATAGGGAAGGGTGGGGAGCAGCAGAAAAATTGTTACTATCTTTTCCAGAGATGTTAAGTTTACCGGCAGTTGGAAAATTACTAAATTTGTAGTCCTCATCCTTTTTCCCCTCATAGTTTTAACTTCTCCTTGCAGAAGCATAGTTGTTGCCATTACACACTGAAAATAACCCCTCATGTTGACCGTCTGTGGTCTGAACTATCTATAACCAGTAGTCCTTGGAGCAGTGCACGCAGAGCCCCTGGTTGGGTGGGGATCAGTTGTCCGGGTTGCGAGGCCCGGCCCCGCGCAGGGCGAGCGTCACTGCCCGGCCCGTGCGGCCGTGCCCGCGCGCACGTGTGAGCAGCGCTGACCTCGCCTCGACTTTGTTTCTGGTTTAGGGGTCAGGGCTGTGCCTTCAAGCTTGACTTAACTGGTTCAGATGTAGCCCAGCAGCTGCCGGGTTTGAATGAGGTAAATTGTGACTGTGCGCTCAGAACAGCAGAAAATAGGTCAAGTGTGGGTTGGGTTTACATAGAAAGCGCTGGCGTCGCCTGGTAAGCCTAAGCCTCTTCTCTCAGCTCAGACAAAGCCGTTTAAGGTAAACTGGGAAGTTACGATCTCCCCAAAAAACTTTCTAGCCTTTCTGGCTTTCTGGCCTCGGTGTTGGTGGCTGGCGTTGCCCTTGGTGAGGAGCCTGGAGCGGGAGGGAGGCTGCCCTGGTTGCAGGGCCTTGTTGAGGGTCAGGTCGATGTGTCCCCGGAGCTGTTCCCTCTGGAAAGACGTTCCTGGTGTGGCTGTGCAGCACTGCACAGCCCTGCAGCCTCTGGGGCCTCTCTGACCTCCTGCCCACCAGCTGCAGCAGCGTGGCAGCTGGGGTAGCCTTTCACTTGTCAGAAGGGAATAAGGAATATACTGTTTACCAGGGGGTTATGCGTGCTTGTGTGTCTAGAAATGGAGCAAGCAACAGAAGATCTGTGTTTAGACTCATCTAAATTCGATTATTTCCGTGTAGGTTTTGGTGTGGTCTGTGTGGCAGCAGCAGTGCCTGCCTGGTGATACCCTCAGGGGTGTCAGTTGCTGCCAGTGTTTCTGTATTTTAGTTAGATTCTCATCTTCTGCCACTGGAAAAAAAGCTTGGTAGCGTGGCAGAGGAGTGCTACCAGTTCATAGGTGATGTTAATATCTTTGGTGTTCTGCCTGTCTGCGTTTTGTGTCACTTCTGTTTTGACTGGGTTTTTTCCCTGCTCGCTCTGATGTCAAGCAGGACAATCAGATGGAAGGTTTGTTAAAAATTATAATCAGTAAAAGAGATTACAGATCAGTGATATAATCACATTTGTCAGGTGGCACAACCAGTGGGAGATAGGAAGAGAAATAAAGGGATTTTGCTGGTTATGAAGAAATGAAAAGAAGGAGAGAATTGTACAGACCTCTTTTTCAAATGAGGGGTAAAAATTTGCATGGAAGTGTTTGAGGCTGGGTGCAGGTATGACATCTAATCTTTGTTTTATGGGAGAAAATCATCTTCTAAAAATGGCATTAGAGGACTGGTATGAATTCTCAGCAGTGTAGATTTTAAAAAGTGCTTTTTGCTGCCACTGCTCTCTGAAGACTGTTGTGACAGTTGGTAGGGAGGTGTTGACCTACCTTGTACCTTGTTTTTCACACTGCAGTTTTGAAATTTAATTTCTGAAGCTCCATGCAATTGTACAAATGATTTGGTGCAAAAAGGAAGAAAAGGATCCAGGGGCTCATTTTGTAGAAACTAATACTCAGTTACGAAACAGCAACACTGAAGGTTCAGGCTTCTGACACTTTGATCTCTTGAGTTTTTCATTTGCACGGTTTGAATTTAAATGTGGTCCCTCTACCATTAAAGTACTAACAAAATGCTTATTTCCATGTGCAGTGCATACTGTGTAAACACTGTAAACAGGACTGTCGAGTTGGTTATGTACTAGTTTTCGTCTAATTCGTGTCCTAAATTATCAGAGAACCTCTAAGCAGGCAGAGGAAGCTATAGTTAATTAAGCCACAGATGGTGAGGACTAATGTGGTGTTGACCTTTGTGAGGACTGCAAAATCTACTTAGTCTTTCTCTGTAAAACACTAGCTGAAATGAGTTCCTACTGATATTAAAAAGATGTCCTTGATGTGTGAAGCCAAATGCGGAGACTCCACGGAAGGAGCTTTCCCGAATAAACGTTTGCAGGTTCCTAGTGTGTGACAGGTGTTGAGACTTAGTCTTCAGGGCTCTGATTTAAGCCTTTTTACTGCCAAGAGTCATTGTTTTTCTTGGACTGGTTTACCTGGAATGCATATTGTCAGTTCTCCTCCTCTCCTTCACTGAAAATGGAGAGTTGACAGCTGACCAGAGTTTCTATACCCTCCTATGAGCAGCATGCAGGCTGTGTTTGGAGGTGGGAGCAGTGCTGGAATCAAACAATCCAGTTGTTGCTCTTTGCTCCGGGGTTTCATCTCTCCATGAGCTCATTTCTGCCCCTCAAGTTTGTGAAGAATGACTTGGAGAAATGTTTTAAAATGCTGAGGAAAACATCTTGCTTCAAAAGTTCAAGTCTTGTGGGGAAAGTAGAGAACTGTGGAAATGTGTGGGCGTTCCCACCACAGTCATGCCTGGCTGCCCAAAATGGAAAAGGAGCTTGTGGTGGTTTGAGCCTTTCAGAGGCACTTTATACGGTCTTTGGGCAATGTGCAGGTTCAGCTCATCCAGGGATACCCCTCAGGGTCTTGGGCAGTATTTTTTTGTGGATGGGGCTTGAGTGGGAGAATTCTCTATGCATTTGGGTTTTGTCTTGTTTTTCCTGTGGGTACTGTCTTTGAAATTCCTGTTTGATCTTAAAGGAATTTTGAAGCATTATAAGTGCTCTGCACTTGTTCTTCTGTGATTCTGAATGCTAAATTATTTTTATCTGAATAAGCTCTCTGAAAATACTTCTCTGAGCAAAAACTTCTACTTTCTGGTTAGAGCAGTGTGGTATCTTCACCTGTGATGGTATTGTCTGTAGTTTCAACCTGCTTTGTATCATTTTGCACCAGAAGAAAGAATAGATACATTCAGGATCACTTTGTTACTTGGGAAAATTTCATTCTCTCTCCTTCTTGGGACTTCTTGGCGGTCAGGCACGTCCCCAGCATGTGAGAATGATCACCTAGAGAGACATGCAGCTGACCCAGTTCTTCGGATAATTAAGTGTAAAGTCCAGTCCACCGGAAGTGAATTCCTCTTTTGATCTGGAAAGAAGGAAGAATAGCAGCAAAGATGTAAAAAACTTGTCATAGATTGGCAAGCTTCTGATAGTCACATTGCTTCATGTGACTGTCTGTCAGAGGGGCAGGAGGGATTATCTCAACCATATCTTTGTAGCCCATACGCCCTTTGTCTTCTTCCCAGAGTTGTACAGAGTCATTTGTGGAGCAGTGGACACTGCTACATGAAGTACATGAAGAGCTTCCTACAGCAGATTTGAAGAAGAATATAGCAGTCCCATTTCTTTGATTTGCATCCTGATTTGCATGAGGATTTCAAACCAGCATTAACATCCTTCTGGAGGAGGTGTTCCAGGACTTGTGGAAAAACTAGTCTAGGAGAGGGTACCATACTTCTGTTTGTAAAACTACTTTCATATGAGGAAAAGTCTGGAAGGAAAATGCTGCAGGGCATTTACATCTTCTGCGGGTTAGTCTGTCAATCACGCTGCTTCAACCAAGGAGGAGAGGAAAAGTGAAGGTCACAATTGCCAAGGTTCAAACCTCTAGACAGTAATTGTTCCTTGAGCAATATAAACACAGGGAAAGAAAAAGGACTGGGCGCTGCAAAGTTATCTGCTTGTCATCAGTGCTAAACCAGGGAAGAGATGACAAGTCATCAGCCTTGCTTGTCACCCCGTGTCTCCCTGCTTTTGCCAAAGTTTGTGGTGTGTGCTGAAATGGTGTACTTAAGGCCACAATTTAATATGTTATGCAATTAATTTCCTGAGGTTTGGTTTTCGAATTTAGGATTAAAGATGGAAAAGGTCCATCATGACACACACACTTTTTTCTCTAGATAAGTGTGCAGAAAAGAACAGAATTTTTGAGATTTCAGGAACTTATTTTATTAGTATCTTCCCCCCCACCCTGTGATTGGTATGTTAAATGTGTGTAGTGTGTGCATTTAGAATCTCTGGGTTCTCTTTGATAATCCCAGTCATACCTGCATGCAGTTTGTGTAATAGGTCTTTGACCTCACTTATGCCTTTTGAGGCTCATCTTTGAGATGAGCTCATCTTTCACCAAGAGTGAGGAAATAAGTACAAAATGGACTCTGCAGTCTCCTTTTCTAAGTGTTCACATGGAGCACTCAGCCAGGGTACTGATGTCATGCATCTGAATTAGGAGATAGAGCAGGAAAGGTTCAAATGTACTATACGTAGGATGGGCTGGTATCTTCTGTGTCAAGTTCAAAGAAGGCCAAGGTGCTTAGGAAGGATGTGAAATCTAAAAAAAGAAAAGCAGCAATGTCTGTTGCTTTCAGGAAACAAATCAAAAATAGCTTAAGATGACATAGAGACTCAAAAACTTCACAAAGAACTCCTGAAAGTAGTATAATGTTGAGAGTAACAGGTTTGACTTCATTGTACGTAATCGACGTGTAAGTCTCAAAACGAAGATACAGATTTTCTTAGATGGGACTGAAGGAATTATTCAAAGTGTACAAGATCTGCATATTAACTGCATTTGTAAATCAGCCAGACTCTCAGTATTGCAGTGCCTTGGTCTGTTGCTTAGGTCCAATGCTCGTGGATCTGAGAGGGGAAATTTTTATTGCAGGAATCTCTTGCAGCCGCTGTGAAAAGAGAGTTCATGGGAAGGAGCATAGGTGAATGGTCATCACACAGCTCCAGTTCCAGCACAGCTCCAGTTCCAGGGTCTGTTGTGTTCCCCTGGCAAATCATCCCCTCTTTCCGGTGGTGGGATTGCTTCTGTAGGTAGGATCAGTGCACAAGTAGGCAGAATAGCTAATGCTCTTTAGATTGCCTCAGGAGAGGCCATCCTTGAATAAATTTTAATTGTGACCCTTGTGTGCCTCTGGTAATGCCGGCAACATACTTAACCTGGTTGGGGTAGAGGTCCTGTTGATCGTCCCTTCACTTTGTTCCAGTTTACATGTATTAAAATGGTCATCTTGACCACTTCTTCTGAATCCAAGGCCATATCCTTTGCAAAAGCATAAGGAGAGAGAGTAATTAAGAACTGAAGCATCGATGCATTCTCCATAATGGAGCACAGCAAATCCCCAAGTGTCAGGAGGTGAATTTTGAATTTGAAATAGATATCCTGTGATCAGTGGGTTAGCAAGAACAGTCTCATCCAGATGACTAGAGAGAAATTGCTTCGTGTCACTGGAGGGGCCTGGCAGCAATG
This sequence comes from Oxyruncus cristatus, assembly GCA_013399855.1. Lineage (NCBI taxonomy): Eukaryota > Metazoa > Chordata > Aves > Passeriformes > Cotingidae > Oxyruncus > Oxyruncus cristatus. Next base: position 469,322 of record VXAY01001194.1, on the reverse strand, counting down.
CACGATTCACTGGGTGTTGCTTGTATCTTTGTATTCTGTGGCTGGAGCTCTTCATAATAAATTGGGAAACATCAAGGAACTTGTTGGAGATCAAGAAAAGAAATTGCTTGATCTCAGCTGCAGTACTGATAAAACATTTTACATTTTGTATGTGGAGAATTGCTCTCATTATTTTAACTGTCTGAAGTTCTCTTGGTACAAATGAATGTTCCTGCCGCTCACGGATTTCCAGGGCCATCTTCTGCATGAGGAGTCTCCAGGCTGTGGTGCAGCTTTTTTTTCTCTGCCACAGCCTCAAAGACAGAAATAGCAAGTTTGCTCTGAAGCAGAGAAATAGGTGTTCTAGGAGTCAAAAGATGGATGGTGATTTAAGCCGTGCTTGCAAGGATACGAACCAGATTCTCTGCCTAATTTTTTCTTGTTAGGAGGACAATGCCACCGAATCTGTCTTAATTTCCCAGATGATGTCCTACCAAATAGTGAAAAAGAATCTTTCCTAGGAAAATCTAATATAATAGAAATTAAAATGTGTCTTATTTGAAGTGACCTAATTAACAAAGACCAGCAGATTTGAAAATGAGCAGTGGTGTTTCTCTCAGAATGCTTGTTTCTGTTAAAATACAGCTTATCCATTATGCATTATATTTGTGGGGTTTGTATCTATGTTTATCCTCAATATGTCCACATTAAATTTTACAGATATGGAAAACAGTTGTGTTTTGTTTTTTTTTTTAAATAATTTAATCGTTATTTAAACAATTCTTTGTGCATACCTGTAAACTGAAGTCTTAAGAGGGCATTTTTAGCTTGTAGTAAGACAGTATTTATGAAAGTGTGATCCTATTAATAGCTTACAAGTCTGGCCACATGTGGGATCTGACATGCCGTGTTCCCATGAAATAACTTTTAGCACTACGTTCTGCTTTTAAGTTTTTTCTAAAAATAACTCGGGGATTCGTAGGTAATCAGTAAAATTAGCATCGAACTACTTAGTATTGTACTTTAAAAATACATTTAGGAAAATAAACAAGAATGTTACAAGTAAACATAACATATGGTTCTTTTTTTAATCTCTACTTTAGGACGACGTAGACAGTCTAAACCCAGTTCTCAGGGATAACCCGCAGTTACATGAGGAGGTAAAAGCCTGGGTAAAGGAACAAAAGGTTCAGGAGATTTTTATGCAAGGTAATTATGTGGGAAATTGTGTTATTTGTATTCTGTGTTAGCTAGTTAAAGGCCATTACTTGTGTGGGACTCATCCCATAGCATTTGTGATATAATGGAAGTTATTTTTTGGAGGTATTTGTAAATACAAGAAAACAAGACTATGTAAGAAGCTTGTTGGTGACTGCTTCAGACTGTTCTTAACTTGCTTGATGTTTTAGTGTTTACAGCCAAAGCTGAATATCATTAGTCTGAACATAGATATTTTATAAAGTTTGTTGTGAAAATAAGTGTGTATGAGTGGCAACCACACACATTTTGGCATGTTTAAAACTGTTCTGTGCTCTGTAGTGTTACTGTTACGTGTGATAACTTCTCAGATACCTGTCTGTGCTTGTAGTTCTTCACAGTTCTGTCACAGATGAAGAATACTTTCAGATCCCCGCCCCACACCCTCACCCTCTGACTGAAAAGTGCCTTTCAAATCACGATTTTGTAACTCGACTCTAATGCTGGAAGGTTGCAGCAAATGCTGTAGACGAGAATATTTACACTGTAGATACAAGTTACAAGAAAACTAGGATGAATTAGAAGAAATGATTTTGGTTCCACCTTGCTGATAATAAAAATACTGTTGCATTGGCAATATATTCATTAACTTCCAGGCAGCTCTTCAGAGGCATTCCTAGAATGGGAGGCAGAACCTAACAACCTCTGCAGTCTGGGCTAAAATCCCCAGGCAAACAGTAAAGCAGTTTCAGAACAAGAATGCTTAAACAGTCATTTTATAAATGAAGATTTGGAGGGAAGCAGTAAATAATCAGATAATTTGATGACGGTTCTGAGGTTTTCTTGCTGTCTGGTTTCTTTGATAAAACTAAGATCAGAAGACCAAAGGAATATGGTAAGTTTAGTATTGAAGTTACAGTAAAAAAATTTTGCCTTTCCGGCTGCGGAGTTTCTAACCTGACTAGATGTGGTTATTTTTACGGGCCACAGAAAAAGGATGCTGAAAAAGCAACGCGTGGAACTGTGTAGAGAGTAAGTTGGTATGTTGGTGTTAGTCATTTTAGATTTTACTTTTAATATCCTCAGATGCAACACAAGTTAATAGTCTGTTGATGAAATTTGCAGCCAAAACTGGATTGAGAGATGATGTGAAATCAAATTAGGGCTATATGAAATGGAAACTGGAATTGACCTTGTTTACTGTGTTTCGTTAGAGTAACAATAATAAGACAATTATAAAAGGCTCTGTTACATTGGTACAGAATCAATACTTGAGCAAAGCCCCAGCAATATTGAAATTATCGTCTAAATGAGACTGCAAGCCCACCATCCACACAACTCATTTACTTCCCATCATTCCAGGAACTGTATTTTTGTCTTTATACATATAAATTCTCAAACAGATGTTCCTGTGCTTAGAAGTGCACAAATGCGGAGTATCTTGAGATGAATCTAATCCGAACGTCCCTGCAGAGCAGTTTTCCTCATCTCAGGAGAAGCTACAGTTGAGATCCACTGGCTCCCCTGGTGTGATATGTGACCTGAGGAGACACGTGCTCCCTGGGGCAGTGACGTGCCAGCCACGAGGCCCTTGGCAGTGCCACCACCTCCGCCCCAGGGGATGGCGGTCAGGCAGCAGGGACTGCTGTCACATTCTCCCGGGACATAATCTGCTCCTGGTCACGGAGACTTTGCATTTGGCACAGCCCCTGCAGTGGCTCACAGGCAGCCCTCTGGCAGTGCCAGCTGCTGTGATCTAGTCGTGTTATCCTCCTCTTCTCCTCCCCTCTCTTCTGTGGTTTGCTTCACCTTCTCCATTATTACCATTTTCTTGTTCCCTGCAATTTAAGCAACGTTTTTAGTTCTACCTTGTCTAGACACATCTGTTAAGGTTATTACCATATTCTCTTACTTCATCCTCTACAACATCTTTAGGATCAAGCCTTTTCCTTGTTGTCTGTCATGCTGAAACCTTCATGTCCTAACTTAGTATTTTCTACTTTGACTATCACAGTTAAAATGTAGTTTATCTGAAGAAAGAGTAGGGTTGGATAAAATAATTAAAATCAGATTCCAAATGTTTGAAAAGAAACATGCCAGTTTGCGGAAGGAGAATTTTTGTCAAAACGAGTCCAATTATTTACAAGAACAAGTCTAAAGTAAAAAATTGGCCCATGTAACCTTTCCTTTGGGCAGCAGTCACAGCAGCATGCTTTGCAGTAGAGATTGTAGCTTTGGCAGGAAAGTAGTTTATTCCTTGTTTGAAAAAAAACCCCAGACTCCTCCCAGACTTGGCCAGGTTGAAAGCTTTTGAGACAAATAAAACCAGTTCAGGGAACATAGTGAAGTGTCTTTGGTTTTTAACAATTAAAATATTTGATTTTTTTTTTTTCTTCCTATTAGATTTGTTATCACTACAATCTCAGGCTGAGTGTATAATAATCCTCTCGAAACACTGAGTGTGCTTCAGCCCTGAACATATTTCCTCGTAGTACTGCACAGGCTGTTTCAACAATGTGTAGCTAAGCGTGATTCAGCCAGGGACTGGAAACAAAGCCAGGCTTTTCCTGTAATGGCTGCTTGTGGCTGGGCTGGGCTGGAGCTGAGCTGGCCTGTGTCGTGTGACTGCAGTTTAATCTTTCTCCTTCTTCCTGTCACCCCAGCAGCACGTAAGAAAAAACCCCAACCCTCTGTTTTTAAAAGGTAGATAAAGTCTGTTTTAAAAATAGATAGGGTAGCAGCTGGGATGAAGGACAGACAGAGATTAGAACAAGGAGTAAGAGGAAAGAAATTGGCACTGGGGCAGTGCAGAGGAGTAGGAGAAGCTAGAAGCTGTTGGAGAAGGAAGGATGGAGCTTGTAAGCTGAGGAGACTGGGAAAGGACTTAGAAGCCAAGGGCCTGGAATCTTAAATGCTAAAATGAGACAAGAAGCTGGGGAGAGGCTGGTTCCGGTTATGCAAGAGACTGAAAATCATTGTGCAGTTAGCAGTAGGATGCAAGAGAGGAGGAGATAGTTTAGGAAATTAGGAATGGCAAATCTGCACAGAGACAGAGGCAAGATTTTACTGAGACTGTCTGAGTAAGACGGAGCTTTGGGACAGCCATTAAAAGTTCAAGATGTGGAGAATGTGGATGGGTCAGGCAACCAGAAGTGTGGGAGCTGAACTGGAGGCGTTTTGCAGGGGCATATGGAATAAGGGTTGGAGAGAAGCCATCAGGAAATGTGTCCCCACGGGAACCCCGTCTGGTCCAAGACCAGGAATGTGAGACGTAAGCTTGTAGATTCTTCCTCTTTTTCCTGCCCATACGTATGTGTGATTGGCAGTGCCTGTGCTGGCACATTTCTGACCCCTGTCTGTGCAGCTGAGTGTGTGGAGACACACTCCAGGGGTGAGTTAACGCCGGTGGCTCAGGGGGTTCAGTAGGTCTCAAGGTTTCAGCTGCGCCATGAGTGATGCGGATGGTGGTGAGAAGGGTGTTTCTGTTCTCAGCTGATTGTAAAACCTAGACAATCACATACAAAAGGTATTTCAGAAGGCCTTGCTAGGGTTCCAGATTTAAACCCTAAGACCACTTGGAAATAGCTAAATTATTACTGCTTTTGCACTTTTCTTGATCTCTCAAGTGTTGACATTAAAAACAGTCCTTCTGATCACACACAGTCATGTGCAGAGGGTATACTGGACCCAGTTGTGTGAACGTGGGTAATTTTTACCAGAGAAATCTGTCACCTGCGAGGTCCCTGGCCTCTTTGCTGCAGATGTTTGAGCTTGCTTAACATACTGGGCAGGGCTTGGAAAAAATGATCTTTAGGAAAGACAGGGGAATTCTGGCCTTGCCTGTGTGGTTCAGCAGCTAAGCGCTCTTAAATCACTTAAGTGAGGCTGTTAGTAAGTTGTCACTGATTGGTTTTGCTTCCCTTCCTGTGTGCCTGGGGTTTGGTTGCAGAAGTAGCAAAACCCACAGAGCTGGAACTGAACTCAGTGGCAGGGTTGTTTGGTCATACAAAATGCTGTATAAATACCAAGTGTGATGAAGCTTAGGGTGCCGCTGATCAAGTGAGACACTGGACGTGAATAAAATAGTTGCGTCTCAATTTCTGTGTCTTGAAACAGACTCCAAAGTAGGTACTGTATCATCCCATCTCCCCATGCCTGTTGGCTCTTGGAAGTGAATTAAACAGAGCTTTGCAAAGTGTGTAAGGTTTCTTTATGTTTGGGATGTCTGAAGACAGGAACTGAAGTCTTTCATACCGTGTGTGCTTGAATGTTCTGTGTGGCCATAGCAGGCACGGGATCACTCGGCTGCCTTTCTGCCCGCTCTAATGGGGAGAAACTCTGTGGTCACTTATGGGAAAGGCTTGGCAGATGCAGAGCCTAACCACCAAGATGTAAATCTTTTCACCAGCAAAGCAGCTGGGCATGTGACTAGCCTGTTAAATAGCTTCTGTATAACCTGCTGCTGCCGCTTTCTAGCCTTTCAGATTACTTTTCTGTGGTTGCTGTCTGTAGGCAGGAGTTTTCCCATCGTGTGTCATCATGGTTGCAGAAAGATTTAGTTAAGATAAGAAAATTGTATGTTGAAAATGTGAGCTGAATTGACCTGAAAGCGTACTTATATGTGCCATTTACATTTCAAAATGTCTTCCTGAATAGAATAAAATCTACAGGCAGTGCTGTGGCAAAATTGGCTGTGGTTTACTCCCTGTGCCGTGTGCACTGTATGTTTGCTGTGAAGCTTAAAAAAAAAAAAAAGGCAGGAAAACCCATGTATGCCCTATTTTTTTTTTTTTCCTTAATTCCTCAATGGCTTTTTTATTTCTTCCTCTTCCAAAGGTCCGTACTCCTTAAATGGTTATAGGGTGAGAGTGTACAGACAGGATTCTGCCACCCAGTGGTTCACTGGCATCATCACTCACCATGATCTCTTCACCCGCACTATGGTTGTTATGAATGACCAGGTGAGTTTGATAGATGATACCCAGAAAACAAGCTACAAGCAAACTGGGAGGGGTTAATTTCTGCTGCTGGTACTCAGAAACACACGGAGTTGTTTGGTTCCTGCAGGGTGAGGGTGTCACTGCACTGAAACTGCAGCACAACTTGCGCTGGGCCAGTGGTTGAACCCTCCTAGAGCTGAGTGCTTGTGCACTGATATGATTAATACCAGTCCTACAGTTTCTTCTGCTGTTGCTACTTGACTGGGGAAGTCTTTGAAGTGAAGCAATCTGGTTTTAAGAACTGGTCTTCCCTGTCAGTTCTGTTGGGAATTTCTTTCTCAACAATGAAGTCTTTTAGCACTGCAGTAATAATTACTTTTTCCAAGTAATTGAACTAGCCACTTTCTGCAATTTGTTGAATTAAGCATTTACTACATCCCTAATTTATATTTAGTGTGGTGGGTTTTAGTTTTATTTCTGAATTTGATGTTACAAGAAGAATTAATACTGGTGTTTTTAGTGGCAGTAATGAATTCTATTTCAGGAGAGTAGAGTAATGACTCTACATTCATACTACTACTCAGTAGTAATATATGAATGATCTATCTGCCTGGAAAGGACTGACAAAATCATGTGGGACATTAAAAAACTTAAGACTAATCTAATACTCAAATACATTCTTTCCTTTAGTTCTGTCTAATTGATTTTCCCCAAGTGTTATTTTTTCACTTTGTGCCATATTCTTTGAAGATCTGGTTATCATTTCCTACCTTGTGATAACCCTCACTAGTGTTACACTGGTCTTTAGAGTTTTTGTGTCCAGTCGTTTTGGTTCCCTTCTTGCAGCAGTTGTACTTCTGTTGGAAGCAATACTATAATGTGCTTCTGCAATATAGTTTGTGGTATATGAAATAAATTTTATAAAATGCTTGTATATCATAATTGCTACTTAGGTGTTATTCTATGAATGGCTCAGTTTGATCTCAAATTTGCAGGTCGGGGAAGGGAGGGAAGGACGTGGTGGTGGGGTACTTTCTCTTTAAAAAAAAAAAAGTTATTTTTGCAATGATATGTAAAGACACATTTGCTTTAGTTTGACACTGTTCCCAGCCTTTGTTGTGTCATATGTCAGTTCTGCTTGTCAGTATTAAGTAGGCTTTTCTCTGATTAATCTTTAGCACACAAAATAGGCTGGTGAACACTGATACAGAAAATACAGATTGGGCATTGTCTGAACATCTGCTGATTGTTATTTTCTCTCTCTCTCTCTCTTTTTTTTTTTCCCTTCATAAACCAGGTGTTAGAACCTCAGAATGTTGATCCTTCTATGGTTCAGATGACCTTTCTAGATGATGTTGTTCACTCTTTGTTGAAAGGTGAAAATATTGGCATCACTTCACGCCGACGGTCTCGTTCCAACCAGAACAGCAACACAGTTCACGTAGATACATTTATCTTTTTACCTAAGTATTTTCGTATATTGAGAATGTTAAAAATATGTGTTTAAAGACACTTGATTAACATTGCATTTAAGTCCATTAACCACAAATTATTTTTAGGGTCATTATACACGTGCACAAGCAAATAGTCCCAGACCAGCAATGAATTCCCAAACTGCAGCACCAAAACAGAATTCTCACCAGCAACAGAGGAATACTCGGCCAAATAAGAGGAAAGGCTCTGATAGCAGCATGCCTGATGAAGAGAAGATGAAAGAGGAAAGATACGATTATATAGGTCGAGGAGGTAAAAACAGTTAATGGAAAGGGAGAGAGAGCTTCTTAAAACTGTATTAGGCTGAAGTGTGATAGACGTGTTTTTATCTTTTCCAGAAAACCCCAAAACCAAGAATAAACACTTTCTTAGCAAAAGAAGGAAACCTGAAGAGGATGAAAAAAAGTTAAATATGAAGAGACTGCGGACAGACAATATCTCAGATTATTCTGAAAGCAGCGACTCGGAAATTTCAAATAAAAGATTAACAGATTCATCCTCAGAGCAGAATTCAGAAAATGAGTTAAAAAGCAGGAACACTTCAAAGATAAATGGGGAAGAAGGAAAATCCCAACCTACTGAGGGAGTAGAACAGACACTAACGGATAGACGGTCTCCTTGGGATGAAGTGCAGGAGGATAAAAACCATGAAGAGACAGAAAGGCTGAAGTCATCAGTCTTGGATCAGCAGGAAAAATCTTCACTCCATGCAGGAGAGCAGCCAACACCTTACGAGCAGACTGCCAAGGATGCACATGCTCTAGAGTGTAATGCAGAAAAACATCATACTGCGGAGTTAAAAAATGAGCAGTTTTTACCCAGACCTCCTACTCCAAAATGTGTTGTTGATGTTACTAATAAAAACAACTCTGAAAAGGAGAACCAGGATAATGCTGCAAGTACCTTTGGTTTGCAAACGGTTCCGAAAATAGAATCTCACAGCAGCGATTTAAAACAGCAGTTTGCAAATGCAAATTTCCTTGAAGCAAGAAAACAGGAAGCTGATCAAAGTTGGGTTAGCAGTGTTGTTAAAACGGATTTGATACAACCTGGGGTTGTAAAAGCGTTGCCAGTAAATGAACACTTAAATTCTGAAAAAGAGAAAGGGCAGTATGGCTCGTTTATGTCTTCGTTAAATGTAGCTTCTCTAGCAGAAGAGAGTAAACTGCGTAAACAAAGTCCAGCCCCCGATTCTGTGAAGTCAAAATCTAGTGCTTCAGTTGATCATCCTAAAACAAAGTCACCTGATGTTAAGCCTAAATTCACCCAGTCTTCTGATACTGTGAAGTCTAAGGTTAGTTCCCAAAACAGCCATGCTACTGGATTAACAAGGTCAGCCAATAAAACTGATCATGATTTGCCTAGGTCTAGTTTTCATCCAGTTCCAGCTAGAGTTAGTGCTCTAGAAGCTACTAAAAGTCCTCTTATCATTGACAAGAATGAACATTTCACAGTATACAGGGACCCCACTCTGATTGGACAAGAAACAGGAACTAATCACATTTCACCTTATTTGCATCAGCATAATTATCCTCTGCATTCCTCATCCCACCGAACCTGTTTAAATCCAAATGCTCATCATCCTGCATTAACCGGTTCATCCCATCTGCTCGCTGGGTCTTCAGCTCAGGCTCCCTTGTCCACTATTAACACTCACCCCCTTAGTAGCGCCTCCCACCATTCCGTCCATCACCCTCATCTGCTCCCCGCAGTGTTGCCCGGAGTGCCTGCTGCCTCCTTGCTGGGTGCCCACCCGCGACTAGAGACTGCTCATGCCAGCAGCTTAAGCCATTTGGCATTAGCACACCAGCAGCAGCAACAGATGTTACAACACCAGTCTCCACATCTTCTCGGACAAGCTCATCCTTCTGCTTCCTATAATCAGCTAGGGCTTTATCCAATTATTTGGCAGTATCCAAACGGAACACATGCTTACTCAGGACTCGGTCTGCCCTCCTCCAAATGGGTCCACCCAGAAACTCCTGTTAACGCGGAGGCTTCCTTGAGAAGGGTGAGTTGAGATCTTTTCTTGATGATGTATTTAGCTGGGTCTGGCGTCTCCCAGATGTGGTAGTGTGTGTCCCACCGAGTGTACTGTCGTGGTGGATTTTCTGAGTAGGCAGAGAGCTGGGAATGGAACTCTAGCAGTAACTGTCGTCTCAGGGTGGATATGAACAGAGACTTTTCCCAGACCTTGATTTCCTAAGAATTCTAAAGAAAGAGGAAATGTTTGGTTTTAGATTATAACCAGGTGAGGTCAACCAGCTGGTTTGGGAACTCAGGTTCACTGGGTAAATATTTGCTACCTCAAACTGTGTAAACCATTGTGTAAGTGAAACACTAGGAGAGGTAGGACAATTGTCTTCATAGTGAAATTTTGTGTATGCTCCCTAAGTAATGGCAAAAGACTGAGGCAGAAGTTCTGAAGACAAATACTCTAGCATTTATAAATCCTTCTTGCACTTTACACCCGTTTCTCTTGTCTTTACACCTATCTGTGTACCCTCTCTTAGCGTATCTTTTTCTCCCCTTCTGTTCCTGTTGACATACATCCCTGCCTTCCCATCTGTTTTCTACTCCTCTGTATTCAAGTCAGGGTGATTCCTCTGTCTGTTTGCTGAGTACAACCACTGAAGTCTCAGAAGACACGGTTTGTGTTTTTCAGCCTCTCGCCCAGTGCGGCGGCGGGGTTTGGCAGGCAGACGTGGCAATTACAGGAAAAGTTTTCTCAGCTCCTGCAGGCTTGGGATATGGCATGCTAGTTGCAGGCACCTCAGAGGAATAGTGTAAGATGAAGCATGTGTAGCGCAGACAGAAACTTTGGAGAGCTTTACTGCCAGCTTCAATCAAATCTCCACTGAGCATGTGCACGCTGATCTTTAGAGGCTTACAACTTGGCCTAATTTGGGCAGATTTTCACAGGGACCTCAAAAGGCATGTCACTGACAGTGGTCCTTCTGCCAAATTGTAAGCCTTTGTGTCAAAGCTTGGAGTTCCTGAATGGTTATAAAGACTTTTTTCTTTTTCATCGTGGGGAAAGCTATTCTTCCCCAGACTCATTCTTGAGGAAAGCCAAACCATTGTGGCTAAGTCTTTCCCAAAACAGTCAGTTTGAGTTGGCCTTGTAATGTGAAGTAAGTTTGATCTAAAATGTGATAAAGTCAAACACAGCAGAGAAGAAAAGCCTTAGAGAAAACTATAGGTGGATTTATCTTTTCATGTTGCTGCCTGCTCCACCCCATAGTAAAGTCCATTTTAAAGAACTTATGATAGACGTTGTTTTCACTTTGGCTGCCTGAAGTATGCAGCCCTGCATACCGAGGCACGTAGCTTTTTAATTATGTTGATATGTGGCAATTGTCTTGTGGTGACTTGTCTCCTGGCTCTCGCACTGGAGGCCTTTTTTAAATAGATCTTAGAAACCCAGAATGGGCGTTTCCGAGGTCGGTTTGCATGGATGCCACAATCACAGAAAGGGATCTGTGTTTCAGCTGTAAGAGCAGCAGTGGCAGCCACCCTTGGCTCGGGGCTGAGCCGTGTCTGTGAGCTGAGGGAAGCATGCCCCAAACCCACCTTTCCCTCCTGTCCACCGGTGGCTGTGGCAGCTCTGGCGTTTGGGCCAGGCCGCAGATGGTGCAGGTGGAGTCACAAAGCTGTTTGAGCAATGCTTGGTGCTCAGGCAGATGTTCCCCGGCTCCTCTAGGGAGAAGGTGACAGGCCTTCTTTGCATAATACTTTAATGCAGCTTACAGGCTGTTCGTGGGAACACCACAGCGTGGGAACTCCTGGCCCAGGAAACGTGCGCACTAAAACTGTTCGCACAAACCCAAGCGGTTGCTTAAATATTCAAAAATACAGAAATCAGAACTTCAAAGTTGTAGCACCTGCAGATCTATCCTGTGCTGCGTGCCTGTGTCATGAGAGCTCTTGGCTGCCCGTCTGCTGCAGCAGTTCCCGACTGGGAGTTGCCAAGTCTGGGGAGAAAGGAGGGGGATGGACTGGTGAGGAGAAGAAGGTGGGGATGTAGCAGCACTGAGAGGCTTTGGGGTGCACATGAAAGCATTGCTCACTCTTGTCCCAGTCCTCCTTCTTGGCTCATCCCCAGCACTTGAGCCCCACTTGAACAGCATTCCCTGCTTTTCCACACTGCTGCACACACTTCTAAGCAGAGGAGGGAGGGAAAGGGGAGAGACAGAGAGCTGCTCCTGGTCTTTACTGCAGGCTGTTACACAGGTTTAAAAGAAGAAAGAAAACAGAACCTTAACGAAACAGTAGATTAAAAAACCGTTTCATAAATTAAGACTTAGTAGTGTGTGTATAAACAAGGAGGTTGGTTTTGCCCACCTTTGGAGTATTTAGGTACAGGGCACAAACTTGTGTGTACTGTGCCTTTGCCATGCTGCAGAGTATCGCAGGTGTGTACGTTTATGATTTAGTATTGTGATGGTGATCATCATACCAAATTAAAATGCTTGGCTAAATAAAGCAGATTAATTAGGATTATCATAATCATTTGGCTGAGGGGAGGAAAGGAAAATCCAGGAAGGGGTTACTTATAGCCCTCATATTGAGATTTGTCATAAAGCTGGAGATGAAGTTATCTTCCTGAAATATTAAGCCATATTTGTATCTTCAAAGAAATACCTCTTGCAATTCATTGAAGCAGTTGTGGTCTTCTTACTAATAACTGAACTTAAGTATTGTCAGGCTGTCATTGGTTTGTTAATTTTGGTGAACTTGGGATGCTGCTCTAGAATTAACTGTTCATCCTGAGTACTTGAAAATCAAATGGTTCTGAGAACGCTTCAGAAATGTGTAAACTGTTTTGTATGCTGCAAGTCCAGGGGGAGTACAATTGTGTGTTCCAGTTGATGAAAAAAGTGACTTAAATGTTAAATTTTATTTACTGGGTATGATTTCATACTGAAATCCATTATTGCACTGTGATCTTTGGGTAGGACTTGATGCAGTGACCCTTTTGGTCCCATGATTATTTTGAAATGTGATTTTATTTTTTGTTTTGGATGGTGTTAACAGAATACTCCCAGCCCCTGGTTACACCAGCCCACCCCAGTGACCTCAGCTGACAGCCTTGGTTTACTGAGTCACATTCCCGTGCGACCGTCCAGCGCAGATCCCCTGCGGCCTCTCAAACTGACAACACATTCCAGCCCTCCGTTGTCCAAAAGTATCGTAGAGCATCGCAAAGAGTGAGTTTGCTCTTGAACTCGGTGTGAGAGGGGACATGTCAGCAGGTGGTGTCGCCTTCAAGCTTCCTTTTGGTTTATTTGTGGACGTGGGTGGAGACAGGCTTGTCAGTGTGTTGCCCTGGTGACTTGTAATGGCACTGCGGTTCATGGGCCATCTCAAGACTTTTGAAAATTGTACCTAATGGAAAGAAAAGTGGGGTTTTGTGTTAATAGATAACTTTGTTCGGGCACGGGAAGAAAGGTCTTCCGTCTGGCACATTGCACTGCATTCAGACTGACCTGTGTTTGCTTAACCTTTTCAAACAGAGAACTGGAGAGGAAGGCGTTTGTTGAACCTTTGCGTTCCGTTGCCACTGCACCAGTAAAGGCTGAGCTAGAGCAGAGCAGGACGCAGGCAGCAAAGGAGAGCCATATGCACAGACATTTTGCAGATCCAATGTTGAACCAGCTGCCAAGGCCACCACCGGAGACTGGGGAACGACTGAGCAAATACAAAGAAGAACACAGACGGATACTCCAAGAAAGTATTGAAGTTGCTCCTTTCACAGCTAAAATAAAGGTGCTGGAGGGAGAGAGGGAGAACTACTCCAGGGTAACATCCTTATCTTCAAGTCCCAAAAGCCATTCGGTGAAATACGACAAAGATAGCGAACGCTCTGTGTCAGAACTCTATAAAATGAAACATTCGGTGCCACAGAGTTTACCACAGAGTAACTATTTCACCACCTTGTCTAACAGTGTAGTAAATGAACCTCCAAGATCGTACCCATCAAAGGAAGCTTCAGGGGCATATGTTGATAAGCAAACTAATTGTCCTTCAACAGCAGCTAGTCCCCAGGCTCTCCCCTCTTACATTTCTTCTCTTTCAAAACCTCCACCTTTAATTAAGCACCAACCAGAGAGTGAAGGCTCTGCAAGCAAGGTACCCGAGCAGCTTTCACAGTCAGTGCAGTCTCACTCTGTAAATTCTTTCAGAAGCGACAGCAGGAGCCCTACTCAGTTGTCAATCTCATCCTCAAATACACTCCGGAGTATGCCTGCCTTGCACAGGGCCCCTGTGTTCCACCCTCCCGTGCACCAGAACCTGGAGAAGAAGGAAAGCAGCTATAGCAGCCTTTCACCTCCAACTCTAACCCCGGTGCAACCCGTTAATGCTGGTGCTGGTGGCAAAATACAGGAGTTGCAAAAACCACCAACTTTAGTACCTGAGCCCAAGGAAGCTCAGACTGTTTACAAGGGCACTCCTGAACAGAACGTATCAGAAATGTGGAAGTCTAATAACGCCCCAAATAACGAAAAAGGGGATTGGCACGTTGAAAGGATGAGTGGAAAGTCGCAGTCTGCTACGGCATCTGTTATTGTGCGTCCTCCTTCTAGCACAAAGTACGACAGTGTAGCAGTAATGCAGCCTGCTTCCAAAGATCGAGCTAGTGAGAGATCTTCAGCTGTGACAAATCAAGCAGATTGCCTGAAAACAGCGGAAGCCAGGGAGACGGGAAGAGTCATTCTGCCAAATATGAACTCAGACAGTGCTCGCACACAGTATGAGAAGAAATTTCCAGCTGTCTCGCAAGGCAGCATTCCTTGTGCTGCCACCCCCACCACGACTATCATCTGCAGTACCAAAACGGATGTCACCGCATCAGCAGCAGCGACGACGACGAGCGTGTCAAGCCGGGGCAGCTCCGAAGTGACTTACTCCTTATCGAGCACGATGCTGGCGTGCACGGCGCTGGAGTGCCCGGCCTCGAGAGCTGGGAGTCAGGCGGTGGCGCAGGCCCAGGAATGCAAGGTCAGCACTCCAGCTCCGGTTACACCCGCTGCTGGCAGCACAGGCAGCGCCGCTCAGCCCGGCTCGGGATTCTCCACCTCCACCGACTTCGTCCATCTGAAAAAGCACAAGGCGGCGTTGGCTGCGGCTCAGTTTAAAAGTAGTAACACCAGTGAGGCCGAGTCCAACTCTGTGAAAAATCAGACGTTTTCAACCTCTCTCTCCCTAGACAGTGGTATCGTCTGTAATACAATAAACAAAGCGAACTCTGTAGGCAGTGGGCAAACTTCCCAGACGAGTCAGCCAAACTACCACACTAAACTGAAAAAGGCTTGGCTAACAAGGCATTCGGAGGAAGATAAAAACACTAATAAAAAAGAGAATTCAGGGAACAGTGTTTCAGAAATTATTAAGCCGTGTACTGTCAATTTAATAGCTTCTACATCAAATGATCTGCAAAATAACATAGATGGCAAAATCTTGGCAGATAAGTTTGCGAAGGAAGAGAAGCACCCAAGGAGAAAAGGCAAACGAACTTACGAGTCTGGCTCTGAAAGTGGCGACTCTGATGAAAGCGAGAGCAAGGCAGAGCAAAGGACTAAACGGCAGCCCAAGCCAACTTACAAAAAGAAACAAAATGATTTGCAGAAAAAAAAGGGTGATACCGAGGAAGAAGTGAAACCAAATGGTGTTCTTAGCAGGAGCGCCAAAGAGAAAAGCAAGCTGAAGTTGCAGAGCAGCAGTAACAGCAGTGAGTATATTAATCTGATCTGGAAGACACAGACTAATGTGAAGTCTAGCACTGATAATCCTGGAGGGTTTGTCATGCACGATAGCTGGGAAAAGAGTTAGAAAGCATGCCTGTGTAAATGAGTAGGGCCAGATTTGTCTGTCTTGAGGCCATTTGAAATACCCTGGTGTAAGAAATACAGAATTTTTGTATGTCTGTGTTAACAAACTGGTTCTTGGCCTAAAAATAAGCAGTAAACAAACTGGTTTATGCTGCCCATCAGAATCGAGCAGGCTGGTGCATATAGTTGTACCAAGCAGCACAACTATATAAATATGTTGAGATACGTATATGTGTTGGGGCTTTTTTTATTTTAAGATCTAATGCCTTTATTTTTAGAGCACTGCTGGAGGGAGAGATTCTCTATTGTTGAGCTTTAATTCATCCTTTGATCAAAAAGCCAGAGGCAGTTCCTTGAGAGCCTGATGCCACTCTGTTATGATTTGGTTAATTTAATGAAAGGTTTAAGGGAGTGTCATTTCACACTCCTAACTAGCATGTGTAGTACATGGTGTTAACATCCCTCTTGTTTAAGGAATAAGGAAATTTAGGGAAATACAAATTTCAATTTAAATGTAGTACTGTAACATGGAGCAGATTGTAACTCGATTAATCTGAAAAGAGAAACTGGTCTGCCCACATAAGGGATTTTATTTAAGAACTTGCCTTATTTTTTATCTCAATTTATTCTTCTCCAAGGACTTTTCTTTTGTCTTTGGTCTGGTTGAGTATGAGAGAATCCACCATTAAATTACTTTCCGTAAGAATTTTTAAGTACAGGTAGCAAGAAAATGAGCAGTGCTGCCTGTAATTACATTCTGTGGCTTTTCACTGTCTGGTGTATAAAGTTACTCTTCTGATATTTGAGAGTACTTGATCCCTAAGTTGTAGTGGGTGCTGAAAGTGTTGCAGTCTGTCTGAGGTATTTGGGTATTGGGTCCAGTGATAGTAGTATTACTTTTCCCCCCCAACCAAAGGGAAGATCAAGGCAAACGTGCCTGTAAAATCTTTTTCAGCTTCGTTTCTTGAACTAAACTGTAAACATACGCATGTAACGTTAGGTCTTTATGACCTTTGTATTGTTGCAAAAGATTTTTTTGTGGTTGTTATAATTTCTGAGAGAGAGCTGGTCAGAGATTCTCCTTCAAAAAGAGCTTTCCACAAAGATTTACGCAAAAACACAGTCAACGTTGAGGAGCTTTCTTGAAAGAAGAGGTTCCTCTGGGACGGCTGCCTGGGCTGTCTGTAGGTGGCTGAAGATAACTAACTCTACTGCAGGCTCTGGGGCTTAGTGGCAGTTTTGCAAC
The DNA here is from genome assembly GCA_013399855.1 of Oxyruncus cristatus. Taxonomy (NCBI): domain Eukaryota; kingdom Metazoa; phylum Chordata; class Aves; order Passeriformes; family Cotingidae; genus Oxyruncus; species Oxyruncus cristatus. Next base: position 452,634 of record VXAY01001194.1, on the reverse strand, counting down.
ATGGGTGGTATCTGGATGCTGCCAGGGTTGGAAACTGCTTTGTCCTGGTGCCGTTTTGGAAAGCCCCGGGAGCTCGTGTGCTAGCCAGAGCGCTCCGAGCTCCAGGCTGTGAGGCTCCCTCCTGCGAAGCCAGGCTTTGCACAGCCCTCCCAGTGTTGGGGGTCTTCCAAGTTCCTACCCACAGAGCTTGAAGCGTAGCAGCTCCCCGATGACACCCAGGATCTCTGCTTCCAAGGCAGGAAACATTGTTTTTGGCCTAGTAAACCTGTACTTTGGCCGTTCCTACTACCAAGTTGTAATCCAGTTATTGACATGACTTGGATGAGTGTGGGCTGCAGTTTGTAGGCCATGAACTGAGGTACAGGCGGTCTGTCACTTGCAAAGTTTGCACAAGTCATCTCTGGCAAAATACTGCTCTGAACCCGGGTCCCAAGTCCAAAGTTAGCACCCTGAACTCCCTGTCATCCTGCATCAGATCCCTGTTTACAGGACATGAACTTTCAGGAGTAGTGGTAGATGAAATGACAGATACTTCTGTCAGATAAGACTGGTGCCACCTTTAAGAGCCATTGAAATGAAAGCCTGGTTAAATAACAACAGGGTTCAGTTTCAAATCGTGTCTGTGAAAATCGCGCAGATTACTCAATATTAATTACTCACTCCTCGTGTTACTCAGTGTCAGACCTGCTGACTTCAGTATCGAAAATAGAATTACTCTGCTTAGCCTTGCAAAGCTAACAAACTCCACAGGGAGTAAATGGATTTGTGAATAGAGCTGCTCTTCTGTAATCATATCTGTAACCTTCAGCAAAAAAGTTTTGAAGAAGTAGGGCTTTTTTGGGGGGCGTTTGGGTTGGTTTTTTTCAAGCTCTGCTTTTATTCATTAAATTGTTGCCTTTTTTTGCCCTCATCTTCCCTTGAAACAGAGCTAAGACCTACCTTTCTTGAGGTATTGTTATTGGTTTGCTTGTTTTGTCAGAATGAGATTGTGAAGATGATTTTAGTACAATATTTGGTGAACAATGCAGCTAATACAAGGAAAAGGCAGTGTCGTGGGAGCTCAGCACGTACTTAACTATGCTCCTGCCTGCCCAAGTGTACCTGGTACCTTTGCTGTTTTAACCTGGGTGCTGACAGACAGACAAGGGGCAATAATAATGGGATATGTTATGCAGGTAACAAAAGAGATGTTGGACACTGGCCGATGTTGAGTGGGATCTGTGAGTACCTGCTCTGACACTTTTATTTGAGTGGGATCTGTGAGTACCTGCTCTGACAACTCTCTTGTTTTGCAGCTGGTATACCTCGCTCAGTGTTAAAGGACTGGCGCAAAGTAAAGAAGCTGAAGCAGACAGGAGAGTCCTTTTTGCAGGATGATTCTTGCTCTGAAATAGGACCAAATTTGCAAAAATGCAGAGAATGTAGGTTAATAAGAAGTAAGAAAGGAGAAGAACCCACTCACTCACCAGTGTTTTGTAGATTTTACTACTTTCGGCGGTAAGTACGACTGTACTCCCCATAATGGGGTACTTTACTTTTTAAAAATAATACAGACAAAGGACTTGCATGCTTGAAAGATGTCTGATTTTTCTGGCTCAGTCAGTCTGCCCGATAAAAGACAGCATCTAATTTAAGAGTATTTACATTTGTATTTCTTATTTCTTTTGTGGATACACTTCATTGCTGTTTAGAGCTTTATAGCAAAGACATCAGAACATCTGCCTGGTGTACCTTAGGCAAGCAGAAAACACAGCACATCACCATTACACAGGTGTCTGACATTTGAAGTGGGATTTTCAAAAGGCAAGCTTCAGTTTTTCTGGACAAGTTGTACAACCGCAGAGTTGCACTTATTTGTAATTGTTCTTCTGCCAGTAAATGGTGGGAATGCTGCTCCAGGTTTTCTGGGAGTTTTCTGAGGACGGACAGGAGTTGTGACCTCCTTTTTCCCAGTTAATGGGCCATCAGGAAGAAAGGTTTCCCAGGGTGCAGTGTAGTGCTCGTGGTGCAGGCAGCACGGTCATGGGGAAAGTGTGAAACAGCTTTAATTTGCGCACACTGTGTTGTCAGTGTATATCCAGCTCATTTTGGACAAGAAACTGGTCCCTAGATTGGGTTTCATTTTTTGTAATGAAGCTTTAGTGACAAGACTTGGTGGTAGTCCTACTGGAATCGTTTCAGGGTTGGACTCTGAATACCTTCCCTGTAAAGAGTATTTGCTTCCTAATGTGGCAAAGGTGGAATTTTGGTGGCTTTTTCGTCCCATATAAAGGAGAGAACGTAAAGTTTTGCCAACATTTTAAAACGTTGTAATGGAATTTAAAAATTGGAATGTTTTGACTATATTGTGGTAAGTTTTACAGCAGTTTAATTATTTTCATTCTGTTTAGATAGTAGGGCCTGAATTGTAAACAAAGTTTGCACTTGTGTTAGAAGTTGTTGTAACTCAGAATTCATCATTTCTTCTTGTTCATTTGAATGCATACCTAAATGTCATTTTTGGCATTTCTGAATTCAGGACTGTTTTGCTGACATAAATTCCTTAACTGTTATAATCATCGCATATGTAAAATGATTTACCCTGTTTTGTGCAAGATGGAATAATGAATTGTTACTGCTTAAAAATAAATAAGCCAGGGTTAGTGGAATGGTATTGGGCAAGGTAACAGGAAAGCCTATAGTTATTTTAAAGGTCAGACCTTAGTGGATACAAAAACATTGTCTTCTATTAGTCTTCTCAGTATGAGAGCAGTAGGATACAAAAATCTATAAAATATGAGTCAGACTTAGTGACTGCTGTTGTAGACACTCCAAAAATTGAAAGTGAGGAGTAGGTGGAACCAAACTTTGACAAAAAAAGAAAATAAGCCCAAAATTTTCTGTCTGCAGTTTTAAATTAGTAATGAATGTTACAGAGTAACAATGATGAGTAAACAGAATGCAAAAAAGTGCCTAAAAGGTTAATTTTAGTTTCCATGCTTCCTTATTGGTCATTTTAAAACAGTGTTCATCAGTAGGATTTATTTTAAAATTAAAATATATTGTAGGATGCTAAAGAAGGTAAAAAGAACACTTTGGTGTTGTGAGACTTAAACAGCAAGGTGGAGCATGCAAGTAAACTGTAAGTCACAGAATAGGATGTCACATGCACTTAAACTGTGTCTTTTCATTTTAAGGTTATCTTTCAGTAAGAACGGAGTGGTTAGGATAGATGGTTTCTCCTCTCCCGATCAATATGATGATGAAGCACTGAGTTTATGGACACATGAAAACTATGATGATGATGAACTGGACCTGGAAACTTCTAAATACATTCTAGATATCATAGGTGATAAATTTTGTCAGTTAGTAACATCTGAGAAGACAGCCATGTCCTGGGTGAAGAAGGACGGTAAGAAATCTCAATGCTCTCAAAGTGCAGTGCAGTTTCCCTTGAGTGACCCATTGCTTGCTGTTGAGTAGCTCTGGTTCACTAGACTGTCCTGTTGGATTTTCCTAGGCTGTTCTTTAAGAGGGCATGGTGGGAAGGGAGAGGTTCCTTCCTCAGGGCCAGCCCATTGCAGGGCCAGGGCCAGGCTGCTGTTGGGGTTGGAGCATCCTCGGTTCCCAGCTTGGCCTCCAGCTCTCCAGCCAGAGCAGCCAACTCCAAGCCAAGGCCCACCACGAGCCAGGCACTGACTCCTGCCAAGAGACAGTGTGTTTCTGATGTGTCTCCTTCCCAAAACAAAGGAGAGGGTAGCAGAGCATGTGCTAACGCTGTCACCTCCTCCCCACCAGAGCCACAGTCCGTCCTTCTGGCCCATGGCAGATGGGCACAGGCTGGAAACAGGCTGGTGGCTCTACTAGTTCCAGGCAGGATGAGGAGGAAGTGGGGCAGAAAACAGACGTACTGGCCAGGACTCCAGAACAGGCACCTCCCTCCCCTCCTGCCAGCTCCAACCGTCCAGCTCAGCACTTTGGCTGCCCTTGAGATTAAACATGTCCCACGGGCACTCAGGGGAGAAACCCTGAGCTCTCCTGAGCGCATGGGGTTAAAAGTACATGTTGAAGAGGTTCTTCATACTAGCAGCAGTATTTTTTCAGTGTGACTTTAGTCTGTGTTTCTTGACTGCTATATTTCTTTATGGTGTATTGATGGTAGCATGGATGGGGAGGTTGTGTAATGGAACTAAGAGGGTACATGTTGATGGTCTGTTTATGAAGGATCGCTTTCCTCCCCCAACACCCAGTTGTGTCTGAGGGGAAACCTATTAATGCTTCATCTATAAAGCCTATTCATTCTGTGCTTTGCATTTAAATTTCAGTCCTTTTATTCTGCTTATTTTGTATTTCAGCCAAAATTGCATGGAAGAGAGCAGTGAGAGGAGTCCGTGAGATGTGTGATGCATGTGAAGCCACATTATTTAACATTCATTGGGTCTGCCAAAAATGTGGATTTGTGGTCTGCCTAGATTGTTACAAAGCAAAGGAAAGAAAAAGTTCTAGAGGTCAGTTCTTTATGAACTAGAGTATTGTATAGGCTGTTTATTCTGATTTGTTGCAGAGCTGCTGATCCACTATAACTGTCTTTCTGTAAAGTGTTAAATTACTGCTTGTGTGTTTTGGTTTCTCTTAGATCCTTTTTTGTCTCTTTTGTCAGTAGATACAGAATCAGTCATTCAGAAAGCAACTGCTGTGGGGGCTATTTTAGCTCTTTGTCCGCAATTCACCCTTGTTGTGTGGACTGTTGGAGGTTACTTGTGCCTTGCCCCTCAAGGTTAAATCTTGTTCCTCAGCTGTGAGGCTGACGCTCCATTACACCTCCTTGCTTTATGGTAACTCATTGCTGTTAAGACTTGCCTTGATTTGAATGCCTTCTGGAGTTCTCCCTCCAGAGGTACATGTCTTGTCATACTGACTTAACAGCCTATTGTATAGTTCTATCATAAAAAAGAAAGAGATGGAGAAAAATACTTCTCCTAGTATTTAAAATGAGTGTTAATGGAGGTCTCACACTCCATCAGCCTACGCACATACCCAGTTTAATCTAATTCCTGTGCTTTAATGGAAATGTCGAGTTTAGTCCGTAGAGAGGTATAGCAGGACTGACTCGCAAAACTCAGATTTCTGGGTGACCCAGCCTGGTTACAGTTGCAAGGAGGAATGCTGGGAAGATTGATTTGGTGTTGGAGCCCTGGGCTATGACACTGGTGCTCAGGCTGCTCGGTGGAATGGATTGCCTTCCCCGGGAGGCAGGCACTGTGCCCTGGCACAGCTCTGCGGTCAGACGCTGTGCCAGGAACTGATTCAAGTATAAGGCTGTTTGGAAAAGCATTTCCATGTTTGTCATAGCAGTGTAATGTCACAGATGTGAAATGTTAGTAAAATAGTTTAACTGTTAGATGGCAAAGCTTTGCTAAATGGAGGGTCTCATACGCTTTGTCCCTGGCTTGCAGTGAGAAGCCTCCTACACTGCAGTGAGAGGACGTTCCGAGAGACTTCCATCGAAGCCTGAAGTTTTTAGAGAGCTAATGCCAGTGTTTTCCAGCACTGGGAACAGTTGTTAATGCTTTAATGCTGGAGACTGCTTCAGCAGCTCTCCACTGGCTCAAGTCTGTGTGTGCATCCATCTGACGTGGCTTGGGATGTATGCCGAACATTATTTACCCTGGTGGGAACATGCAGCCAGAGGCTTTTTATAGTGTGTCTGTGTGTGTGTTAACCAGCCAGGAAAATTTTAGTAAAATGTCTCAGAAGTTTGAAAAAGCAGTATAAAGAAGGAGGCTTCTTTCTAGGCTACTAACAGGGAAGTCTTTCTCCTTTCTGTTCATTATAATGTTACATGCAAAAGCAGAGGTACAACAGTTTCCCTCGCTGGGGCTTCATTTCTAATGATGCTGCAGGATTCATGTGAACTGTATTTCTCCTTTGGCACTCTCTTAAAAAGTTCAGAACCACCCACCCATCTCTGTATAATAGCACTTTATATTACACCATTTTTCCTGGAACCGGTAGTTGTTTTTGCAGTTGCTAAATGTAACAGAGAATCCCCTGGTTTTTCCCCGCTTCAGCAGGAATGTTAGAGGTTTAAATATTCCATATTCAGATACTTATCAATGACTTCTCTCATTACTTTACTGCATGAATGTGCAACCATTCTTACCTTCAGACAGTTCATCAAGGGGAATGCCAGTCAAATGTTGGAGCATTTCAGTGAGAAAATACATTAAGTAAATATATGCTACTTTGTTTCTTGATTTATTTATGTTTGTGACCAGTTAGATAATTCCATGTTTTAGGAGTTACAAAAATTACAAAATAGCTCGCAAATCTAGTATTTATCTGAAAGGAATATTTGGTATGTTGTGTATCTACTACAGTGTAAGAAAATAATGCTTTAAATGTGTTAAATGATTCCTTTTGCATTGCTAGAGATGAGCAAACTAGTAAAAGGTTTTGGAAAAATGTCTTTAAACTAGCAGTTCAGTGGATAGGACACAAGGCTGGGGGTTGAGAGAGAAGTTTTGTTCTTTCTACCCCAAAATCACGTAGCAGGCTGGTGACCAGTTGCTTGGCCAGACTTTTTTTGCTCTCATTCTTCCTCTTTACACTGAATATTTCAGGACAGCCTTCCTGAAACTTTATAGAAAGCCTCTCTCTCCTACCGGTTAAGCCCTCTCTGCTGCCACAGATGGTTTTCAACCCATGCACACAGACTTGTGGTTTCATGGTTGCTTTATTCTGACGTAAACCCGTGATGCAACTTCCCTCTCCTTTGTGCCACCAGTACGTTGGTGTAACTGCAGGGTTGGCTGGCTCAGAGAGTCAATTTGGTTGTAAGTTCATCTTTTTTACTAATTTGGCCAACTCTGGTTGAAGACAGCCACTTCTTTGGAGCATGGATTGTGTCAAAGGGGATTAACCTCACAGTTGCAGGCTAATTGTGTCTCTTTTCCATGGCACGTTTCATTAAGGGAGGCTCACAGCCTCGATAGCAACTGTACCAGTAGCAACTGGAAAGGATTTTGGCCTGTGTTAAATTGGCAACTGACTAAATATAATCAAAGGAATATACTTTGAAACTTTGAGGTTATTGGCAAGGGCCTGTATTACAGGTGCAGTTATTTCAGATTTCAGGATCGTTACAACTCTGTTTTCCTCATTGTGAAAAGTAGCCGTCGTGTGCAGGTCTTTGTCACGCAGGATACCAGGGCGGAAGAGTTGATATGTGCAGAAAAACACTGCTAACTAAAACCAGTGTGGAAAACATTGGCTCTGTCTGTGTACACTGTAAGCAGAGTAAAACACTGGCCGTGCTGTTTTGCAGATAAGGAGTTGTATGCCTGGATGAAGTGTGTGAAGGGACAGCCCCACGATCACAAGCACCTGATGCCAACCCAGATTATTCCAGGCTCTGGTAAGACCATATGTGAACGAGCAGAATGTGTTTTTTCCCCATGTCCTTTTGTGAGGAGAGGCCAGAGTTGTTTCTTGAAACTTCTCATTTTTCATTTAAAAACCTGGCAATTGAGTTAAATCATCACAGGAAGGCAGGTGATTCTGGGCAGTTATCAGCAGCGGGCACAGATGATGAAGACAGTAGGAGGCGTGTGCTGACAGATGTGTGAAGGGGTTTTGGGGAAGGGCAGTGAAGAAATTAAAGATCTTGACCAAATAGTACCTTTTCAGAGCAGAATAAACCAGCCAGAACGTACTTAATAACTCTGACCTTAGCTGTTAAAAGAAAATCTTAAAATAATAACATCAAGGAGCACTGTGTGGCAACAGATTTCTGGGGATTTGTTTTTCACTGTTGTCTGTCCCATTCACCCACACAACAAAGAAAGGAAGATGTTGTGGTTGGACATCTGACTGAGCAAAATGCAGGAGCTCGTGATAATTGAAAAACTAAGCAGTCATCATAAACCCGGCTAGATTCAGACTTCTTCTTTCAACCAAGGAAGTTTCCTGAAGCAGTGCAGTTAGGTGTGGTGGTGGTTATTAGCACAAATTTACTTAGAATTTCTGGAAGCACTAATATAGACCAGAAAACTCAAATGTGCCCTTAATAAGTAAATTCCCAGGTTATTTTAAGCTGAAAATACAGAGCCAGTCATTATTTTATGGATTGTTACATGTTAGATCAGGTAGAAATGAAGGCTGGTTGGATTCCATTACAAATTCAGATTGTGACATTCCTCAGAACAGGTTCCAGACTGAAACTGGTTTTAATTTTACATTGTGAAGTGAACCACTTGTCTGGAAACAGCACAGTGGAGGCTGCCTGCGTAACCTCAGTGGTGTTCTCCTGTGCACATCCATTACCAAACAGCCTTCATTTATAATGGTCACATACTGATTTTTTTTGTCAAGATGTGGCTCACTCAGTCTGCGGTTGATGGTTTCAATAAATGGAGCAATGATGCACCCGTTGAACAATGAGAAGTAAATAATGAATGACTGGCTTGTCTGGTGTGTGCCATGCAATGGGAATGCAGAATACAGGTTAGATTATTCAGAAGAGTAGTGTGCAATTACCTAATTAGAGATCTGTCTTTCTGCGCAAGCTTTAAAATAAACTGGACAGTCATTTTAGACTGAGTAGTTTTGAGTGTTAAATTTAGGATTTCTAAGAGTTTCAATTACGAAAATACTTGGAGATAGCATTTTAGCATCACAGTGTGTGTATTGTGAAGAGGGTCACAAAATGATTGACAGTTGCTGATGGTTTTCTTCTTAATTGTCTTCCAGTTTTGACAGATCTTTTAGACGCTATGCACAATATTAGAGAAAAATTTGAAATTAAATCCCATTGTCAGTGCACCAACAAGCAGAACACGCAAGCTGGCAAGCTCCCTGCAATGAATGGTGTGTCTCAGGTGAGTCTAAAATGTGTGTATATATATTGCAGCTTGTTCAAGTGTTCTGATTCCTGTGGATTTCTGTATTTGAATAGTGCCAGCTGCATTTTAATTTGCATACGTGACAGTTAAGTGCTAGCCGTGTCTTTGAAATACATTAGAGCAAAGCTATGGAGTTAAAAACAAATTTGTTCTTTACAGGTTTTGCAGAATGTCCTTAACCACAGTAATAAAATTTCTCTGTGCATGCCTGAGTCTCAACAGCAGAACACTCCTCAAAAGTCAGAGGCAAATGGTAACACGAGCCCAAGGAGTGATGTAAGCACAGACAGCAAGTTAACACCACCTGAATCCCAGTCCCCCCTGCACTGGCTGGCTGATCTTGCAGAGCAAAAAGCCAGAGAGGAAAAGAAAGGTACGTGTTTGAAGTTGTCGTATCTTGTCCGTGACTCTGGGGGCACCGTTGGTGATGTAATTGAATTAATTAGGAAAAATATAACACCTTTTTCTGTTACAAAAAGAAAAGACGGTGTTCTTTCCCCGTGAATTTTAACCTTGAAACTGCAGTGCCTTTTCATGGTGGCATCTGAATCCCCAAAGAGCCACTAGTGGAATGCATGGATAATGTGGGAACATTCCCAGCTGCAGCATCTCCCATTTGGGACAGGTGCTCACTCAGCTGAGGTGCTGAGGAAAGCCTTTTCTTGGTCACAGTGTTTGTTTGACTCCATTTTGAGGGATCTAGCTCATGCTTTGGTGTGTTTTCAGGTGGTTAAAGCTCTGGTGCTGCAGTGTGTTACCACAGTGTGAAATGCAGGACAGTGGTGCTGTTGCTGTGTCTGCACCGCGACACAACAGTGTAAACTTCCAATGATTATTTTTGTTTTAGAGAACAAAGAGTGTCCTTCTGGAAAACATTCAAAGGAGGAGAAAGACCAGGATAATTTGGAGTCCCAAAACTGTAAAAACTCCCCTCCTGCGTCCCAGAACAATGAGCAGGGCTCAACCTTACGAGACTTGCTAACTACAACAGCAGGCAAACTGCGTCTGGGTTCCACCGACGCTGGCATTGCTTTTGCTCCAGTTTACTCCACAGGAACAGCAGTAAGTGTTCACAAGACACACAGTTTTTCTGTCAGGATTTGAAAGTCTGTGTCATTTGTGTTGGCACGTTGTGTGATGGCTGTAAACTTCGTATGAAAACTTCATACGTACACACACACAGAGTAATGTTCTATTTATTTTTATATATGGTCATAATTGATACAACATCTAAAATGTTACTCTACTGCAGAAGGAATTGCACTAACTTCACTTGCTTTTATGTTGCTTAAGCACACATTTGTTTGTTTTCTAACAGAGTGGCAAGAGTGGAAGGACTATGCCAAACATCCTTGATGACATAATTGCTTCAGTAGTAGAAAACAAGATTCCACCAAATAGAGCACCAAAGATAAATGTAAAATCTGAAATAAAAGATGAGCCAAAGGATGATAAAAACTGTATTCAGGATGACTGCAGTAAACGGTACAGCGATATTCAGTATTCGTGGATCTGTGATAAGCACGTTCTGTGGCTCAGAGACCATAAAAACAGCAACAACTGGAAGCTCTTCAAAGAGTGCTGGAAACAAGGCAGGGTAGGTATTGAGGCGTTCGGTGTGAAGTGACCTCGGTGGGAACCCTGGGGAGTTGTGCTGAGAGACAGAAATGCCTGACTCCACGTGTGAGTTGCTGCACTGTTAACAGTGGGCAAAAGCCTGTCGGGGATAGCCCACAGGGGAATTGTGTAGTTAAAGTTCAGTTACTGCCAGATGATAAATCAGAAATTTATCAGGAACTCCTGTTGTGGAGTTCCTTTGGGAATGGGTGCTCCTAGAGGAAGTGTTAACAGCTCACTAGGGCCAGGGTCTTCAGTGTGTGTTTCGGGTGCGTTTGTACTTGGGAAAGGATAAGTAATTTTTTTTAAATTATTTTATTTTACTTTTTACAGCCTGTGTTGGTGTCTGGGATGCATAAGAAAATGAACTTCAGCCTGTGGAAAGCTGAGTCCATTAGTCTGGATTTTGGAAACCAGCAAGCCGATATCTTGAATTGCAAAGACAGTATCATTTCAAACACTAATGTCAAGGAGTTCTGGGATGGTTTTGAAGATGTTTCAAGTATGTTACTGTGAATGTATTATTCTATTGATTATGAGCATGATCAGTGTTAGAAACTGCAGTTAAAAAATAATCTTTATGGATCTTGAGGCTTTGAAGAAACTTTAAAAAGACAGTTGTAGATAATCTGTTTCCAGAGAACGTGATGGAAACTGCCATTTTGTATGTTTGCAGAATCAAAGATGCACTATTACATAGTTAGGTCTGACTAGGAAACCAAACAAATGTCCTCGTTCCTTAACTAGTTGAGTTGGGTTTGTATCATTGTTGAGTTTTGAAATAATTTATCTGCTGTTTCGTGCATGAAATTTTCATTATTGATAAGTTAAGAGTTCAGTTCTGTGTTTTGGTTGAATAAAGTAAAACACCTACAGTGTATTAGTTTTTAGTAATTTCTGTGTTACTTGCAGAACGGCAGAAAGTAAAAAACGGGGAAACAGCTTTACTAAAACTGAAAGACTGGCCTTCTGGTGAAGATTTCAAGGCCATGATGCCAGCAAGGTATTTTGAGTTTAATATCAGATGTTCTTAAGTCAGTCACCACGTTGGGTTTTTCTGCGCAATGGCACAGATTCAGTTACATTCTTGTTTCTTTTCTCCTTCAGATATGAGGACTTACTAAAAAGTTTACCCTTGCCTGAATACTGTAGTCCAGAAGGAAAACTAAACTTGGCTTCTCATCTGCCAGGATTTTTTGTCCGTCCGGATTTGGGACCCAGACTGTGCAGTGCATATGGTGAGTGTGCCCTGAAGTGCAGCAGTTACCCCTCCCCTTAGACCTGTAGAATGTCACATGTTATAGTGCTTGATAGAAAGCTGAGCTTACCTGAAGGCTCAGTGTAGGAGAAAGACTGACTGACTTGAATTTTAAGAGCACAGGCACCTCAGGGACAGTTACCTGGGCTAAGAGACACGTCAAGGTGTCTGTTAACAAGTAACACTTTCTTGTTTAGCAGGTGAACCAAAAGCGTGTTTGTAGTTTGTGTATCTCAGGGATGCTCAGTATGCTTTCTGAAGTGTCTTCTCAGTTGCTGCACGTTTCTGTTGCACTGCAACAAATCCTAACTTTTTGTCTTGTACCACAGGTGTGGCTGCTACTAAGGACCATGATATAGGAACCACAAATCTCCATATCGAAGTGTCTGATGTCGTGAACATCCTTGTTTACGTGGGCATAGCGAAAGGAAATGGAGTGCTTTCCAAATCAGGTAAAGGGAAGCTCACTCATTGCACCAAGTGTAAATGGACTGAACGTTCTGCAGCTTCCAAAGTTGATGCCCTTCTGCTGAAGGGGATGGGATGTATCCACAAGCACTTGTTTAAACCTGGGAGATTCTTTGTTTCAAGAGTTTGCACACATACTAGTTCTGCATGAACACACTGCAGTTCATGAATTATGAAATGGTGTTTCAGCCTCTTTTCACTTTTTTTTTTGCCTTCACCTATAATTGATGCACCATTCCTGTGCTGGGACTGGCACAGCTAATGAAAGTGTAGGATGAAGGATTTCCTCTGGCAGCTGTGGTGGTTCTAACAATTATGTCAGGATGATGTATTTGCCAGACCTTCTGTTTATTCTACTCCTTCTGGGTGCACTGGTGTTCACTCTATTGAATTTGGACTGTAATGTAATTTTTCAGCACTAGAGAGCTTAAATTGGTGTATGTTAGTCATCTCTATGAGGTTTATTGGTTATGTGAAACAGTCTTTAAATCACTGAAATAGTTTTGTTTCTTCCCCTTTTTCTTTTGTCCTCTTATTCCACAATCAGCAAATGTAGATTTTGGGTGTGACTAATAGAGCTGCAGTAAGGTTTGTCTTTCATTTGCTTTGTTTTCACTTGGGTACGCACTGAGTTAATAGCAGCAGACTTGAGCCTCTTGGGAGAGCTCTGCCTGCTGGAACAGCATGCTAAACACTGCTTGTGCTGACTGCAGGAAAACACCTTTTTCATCTTTTAATTTTTTGGCACCAGCCTGCTTGTTTGTTTCGGGCAGGAGATTGTGATCTGTCAAATTCAAGAAATGTGGGAGAGTTTAAAAATTAACTGTATTTTTAAGGTATCCGTGGCATTCATGTTCTGGTACCTGTTCACAGACACTGAACACAGAGATCATCTGGGGGCTTCTGTTGTGTTCAGCAAACTTTTATTCTGCTTGGTCTCACACAGGAAGGTGTTTAGTTTCAAAGTTTTTCCTCTGCCTCACGCTTAAAGAACATTTTTGTTGAATCTTAGGAGTTTTGAAGAAGTTGGAGGAGGAAGATTTGGATGACCTTTTAAGGAAGCGGTTGAAGGATTCAAGTGAATTACCTGGTGCCTTATGGCACATTTACGCTGGCAAAGATGCTGACAAGATAAGAGAGTTTCTGCAAAAGGTTAGATTCTTTACAACTGATTGGTAAATAAACCAAGCAATTGGTAAATCAAAAAGGGCTGGCAGAAACCACCAACTCCACCTGAGTACGAGGGAAGGGAGGGAAGTAAAATTACTTCTTTATAGCACATAAAACAAATTATAATTGACCTGCTACATCATCAACAAATAAAATGCATAACAGGATACATATTCACTTCAAAAGACTTTCAGGTGGCCTGCAAACTCTGAAGGCTCAGGAGGGCATGGAGATTATTCGTGTCCTTCTCTAATACAAAGGATAATCTGTAGGATGATGTTTTTCTGTCACTGATCCATTCTTGCGTTATCAGCTGCTGAATTTTTGGTGAGTTGTCCCATGCCAAACCCCTGACCTTGCCACCCAGCAGCCGCTGACGTTCCTCAGGAGTCTGTGTTAGGTCACTTAGCTCAAAGAACATGCCTTGGCTCTTAGTGAAGGTGGAAGCACTGGGATAAGGTATCCAAGAGCAGCAAACTTATTCCTTAGTTACGCTGCAGCCTGTGATGCAACAAGTTAGAGCCACAGCAGAACCTTGCAGGTCGTTCCACAGGATGAATATCCATCAGTGGCGTTAAATGAGGGATACCAGGTTGGAAGCAGTTTTCTGTGCCCTGTTTTCAGCATGTGTTGATGTTCTAGGAGACAGCCTGGCTGGATGACACAAATACCAAAATATAACTGAAGTGGTTGCTCGAGGAAAAGAAATCTTTTCTCTCTTCCACTGTGGGAATAAACCAGATGAATTTTAACTGGCTAAACCAAAGGGGTCCATAAACAGGCTGGAGGCCAAGGGCTCCACTGCCAGCAGGGAAAGCCTAAGAGCTCTAGCAGAGAAGATTCTTTTGGACAATAAAGCAGTGTTTCTGTACCAGGGCAGCTGTCCTCCAGTGACTCAGACATTTGCTCTTTGGCAAGCTGAACTGTGGGGAAAAATGAGCCCTAGTAAATAAAACACAGCTAATTCCAGGAGATTATGAATTATACAGCGAGACTTTTCTGTTCATTCAAAAAGTAGGTGCTCGTGAATTAGACTGTGGCTCTTGAGTTTGAAAAAGAATGGTGAACAAAAGGACAACTGCAAGGGAACAGGTGGACAATGAGGAGTATTCAGCGTTTCTGTCTCAGAGCAGTCAAGGGATATTGTGAAACTCTTTAACCAGCAGATTTGAAACAGAAGCACTTAGTATGCTGTGTAATGAAGGTTGTCATTTGCTGCCATGGCTTGCCCTGGTATCCAAAATGAGTCGTGTACTGGAGGGTGTTTCGGAAGTACTGAATTGGAGATTAATTGATGGTAAATGTTGGGACTATTTGCCTGCTGATAAGAGTTAAAATCTCACTATCTTGTTAGTACAGAAGAAGGGGCATAATACTGAAGAACAGCTTCAAGCTCTGCATCACATAATTAAGTCTATTTAATATCAATATAAGTAAAAATCTGTGTTTTTAATGAGATAATATTCATGATAGGTGGATTGGAGTCAAGAGGATTGATTTAGTGGCAGTTGATGAAGGGCAGTATTTGTTCCCCTGTGATTCATGTGGTGAGAAATGGGTGTGCAGTTCAGTTTACCGATGTCAGGAAGCATTTTTATATGTCCGTCATTTTTTCTGAACACCCTCTTGGGATAATAGGAAAATAACTTATCCCAGTGGGCTTAGGGTGGGAAGGGGACCTCTTGAGTGCCCTCTGTCCAGCCCTGAGCTCAAGCAAAGTCACCTGGAGCAGGTTTTCCAGGACTGTACAACCCTTGGTTTTTTATCTGCTGCTTCTTTCCTGAGCTGGGCTGGTGGTGGTGCCTGTCTGTGTCAAAACTGAAGGTTGTGAGTGTGAGGAATTGGCAGCATAGGAACTCCCGAGGTCAGATATTATTTTCTGGATGAAAGAAGTCACACAGAGAGTGTCTGGCTTATTAGTAGGCTATTGTGCTGAGTCCTTTACAGCTCTGCATTTTGGAGTGGGAGTGCTGCAGATGTCTTCAATTCAGTGGGACTTCACAGTTGCTTTGAGGGTGTTTTGAATCCCTGACTACAGTTCTTGTTTGGGTGTTGGGAACACAGTAACATTACTGGCAAGTTAGATATATTTACACTTTATCAGCAGAAGGTTTGGTTCTTTTGGAAGTGATTTGGGGTCCTTTCTGTTACTTTCAGATAGCAAAGGAGCAAGGCTTAGAAGTTTTACCCGAGCACGATCCAATACGTGATCAGAGTTGGTATGTGAACAAAAAACTTCGCCAAAGACTTTTTGAAGAATACGGAGTAAAAACCTGTACGGTTATTCAGTTCCTTGGAGATGCTATTATCCTACCAGCAGGAGCACTTCACCAGGTAATGTACCTCAGCTTAAAGGCACACAGGATTAAATAGCATCAATGCAGTAAAATACCTTTTTTCCAAAGGCAGAGATACACCTGTACTCAAGTAGATTTTATTTTCTTATTAGTGGCTGTTAGTATATAGGAGTGTAAAATAAAGTTACATCTAGCGGTGTAACTGATTAGCCAGTGCTAATGTATAGCAACTTGAATGCCTTAAATATTAGTGCCTTTTTTTTTTTTTTTTTGCTTTACAATTACAAATGAACAGACTATTATTAACCACTGTTTTCCACTTTTCGTTTCCTTAGCAGATTTCTAAACAAACTGGGGTTAGTTATGGCAAAGTCAGGTTAGTAATTTTTTTCTTCTAAGCCAAAAGTTAACCTCACCCAGGAGAGGCAGGGAGAGCAACTCGAGCAGGTAAAAAACACCTGAATGTCATTGTTTTTCCCTTCAGCCATAGGAGAATTGTAGTGGGTGTTGTGGTGTTCCTGTAGCAGAGGGTTTTGGGTTGTTTTCCCATGCCGCACTGTTTAGTTTTACACAGAAGGTACATCAATCACCTGGAGTCATCACGGTCCCTTCTTGCCATCAGAAGGAGTGATGCTGCCTTTGCAGCAGCTGAGCCGATTTAATCCTTAGTTATGTAAGAAAAAGTACTGCCAGTGAGGCAGTTCTGGAGAAACAGGATGAATTTGTGTCAGTCAGCTTCAGTCATCTCCTGGCACTGCCTTTTGTTTGGCCTTTTTTGTTTTTCCCCTCCCAGTCTGTGAACTGCTGCTCCTTGGTGTAAAGAGGAAGAAAGCACAATTGTTTTGGGGCCGTTGGCGATTTATTTCTTTCTTCGCTCCATTAACCTTTTCCTGCTTCAGCAGGAATTGGAGCCTCCTGGCTTGCTGTGTCACCAGCTGCCAGGCAGCACTAACGAGGTAGCCGACTACCCAGGAATGAGGAGCATGCCCACCCTGCGCTTGGGCTTGTAAACTGTCGTGCTATTAAACATTTATCATTGATCTCCACGCGGGTTCAAGCGAGGCCAGGCCTTTCTGGGGAGGATGCTATTTGGTTTCTGATGTGCAGATCAGCTTCCAGCCGCTGGCAGAGAGGAAGCAGTGGCTTACCACGTCACCATGGCCAGGGCAGTGGGGCTTCCTCTGTGAAAAAATTGACTGGGTTGTGGTGATGACAGCTGCTCTGTCCCTGGGTCAGTTCTGGGGCACTGGAAACGGCAGGTACCTTACCCAGACCGGGCTCCTCCTCATTCCAGTGAGGGTTTGGGTGGGTTTGATGTGGTGATAGGTAGCTCTGGATAGTCTGCAGGGTTTGTTTTCTGGCAAAGAAAAAAAAAAACACCCAAAGAGCCCCAAACAAACCGAGGTGACCCAAATCTGGGGCTGTTACAGGTTACCTTTCCCTGTACCTTGTCTCCAGGGCTTGATGTTACTTCACAAAGGTGAAAGAAAGTCTAACATTGCTGCTGTTCTTGTCTCCTGTGGGGCTAAAGCAGCTGGGGCTCCCAGAGTCGTGTATTGCATCCTCCAGCAACCTTACTGTGATCCCTTGAAACAAGGGAGAGATGTCCCAGATACAAGAGTGAAAAGGAAACCCACAGGAAATAGCAAATGTACTGGGAAATTTGCTTTATATAGCATGTGACATTATATAAAGGCATGCAGAATATAAAACATGAGGTAGTGGGACTGTTCCAGGCTTCCCTGCAGTTCATACGTTTAAGGACCAAAAATAAGATCACTCTTATCTTTATCTCCTTGGCTTTAAACTCCAGATTGCTTTTGAAGTGGTAATGTTCTGGCTTCTGGCACCAAGGAGTTAATAACGTGGTGTTTTTAAACCTTAAGTGGGTGAAGCTGAGAACCTTTTCATCTTCAGTGAGTTCCTGTGAATCTGCCATGTAGGAGGAAATGAAAGCATCGTGTTCTTTCATGTATGTGCACAGTGCTCTCTCTATACAGAGATGCATGAGTTCTGACCTTAGGGATCAGCACCAGCACTTCAGAGATACAGAGCACATTTGAACACTGAAAAATAAGTCTGCACAAGAATACATACCACATTGAGTTTATACGTTGGGTGTTTCAGATTTACATGTGCATCATGAGTCTTTAATTATTAAAACTGGGTGAGAGTTGATACTAAAGTTGGTGGTAAATTAACATTTTTATTTTTGTTTGCTCATCAGTAGTGTTGAGCAGAGGAAATCAGGCTGAGGGCTGGAGTTTAGGGAGCCTGTGGTCACTGCATGGTGTAGTTCCATCCTGGAGCCAGTTAGGATTGTTGGCACACTGCTGCTTCTGGTGTGCTGGTCTAGAATTGTGCTGCTCTAACATGGAGGAGGTTGTGTGTATTTCTCCTGTATATCCTTTTTTCCCCTCCCCTGGGTTCTGTGGATTCATGTATAACTTTTAAAGTAACTTATTCTTAACGTCTTATGGTAGAATAAAGCATTCCTCTTGCTTCCCAGGCTTCTCCTCTCCCCGTGTCCTTGCGGACAGCAGTCACATCCCCTTGTGATCACTGCAGTAGGCAAAGTCAGGCTGCTCCCGGGCAGGGTGGGAGGCAGAGCCTCTCCTGTGAGCTGTGACGGGCAGGGCAGCCTTGTCAGTACCTCTCGTGGAGGGAATTGCTCTCTCGGGAGGAGAAGCCAGAAATAGATACAGCCTTGCACCGACCGGTCACCTCTGCAGATGCTTCCCTGGATGCAGCGTGAGGGATGCACTGTGGGATCATGCTGTGCCCTTCCTGCTTGGCTGTGGGAGTCGGGAGCTCAGCAGTGTCCCTGCCTGGCTGATGTCTGCGCCTTGTTCACTCTGTGGGACTTGGAACAGGGAGCCCTGAGCTCTCCTTGGAACTTCCCCAGCTAAAAAAGGAGTGTTGTGCTGTCCTGAATGAGTCACTCTTTCTGCTGCTCGTCTGTGGGTCATGCTGCATCACTGACATCTCTAGGGATGCCCTGCCTGCTTTTAACTTGGCAGCTCCAGATCTGTAAAATATTTCAGCGATAAATTAAAAGCTAAAGGTAGTGGAGTCAGTTGATTGAAATGTGGTGTTGAGGCTCCCTGCAAAACTCGTTCATAGAGGAACAGGTTATTATAATGTTGTTTTTTATAGTGGTATTATCTTGATTTAACAGCAGGATTATATATTGTAAAATTACATGCTGGAGGTAATGCGACATCCTGGCGATGTTCCGATAAGGATGTGGGATAAAGGTCTGGCCGTTGCGAGCGCAGAGCTCCCGCGGCTGAGCCTTGCAGGAAGTGGCTGTGGCCGTCAGGACGGGTGGGTGGGTGGCCCTTTCCTCCCTGCCCAGTCACCTTTCCCTGTCCCAGCCCAGCTCCGAGGCTTTTCCAACGCTCCACCCATCTCCTGGCCCTGCTGGAAAACCTCTGCTGTGCGTGGGCTGGGTGTGAAGCTGTTGTCAGTTCAGCTGGAAGTGGCACAGGCGTGGGAGTGCTGCACTCCTCACCCCGCAAACCCCGGGGGATCCTCGCTCAAGGTTTTTATTTCTGTGTGTCACTGTATCAGCTTGTGCTATAAATATTATAAATAGAACTGCCTGTGGGCTGCCGGGGGAGGGGGGCATTCCCATGGTGAAGTCTGTCCTCCCCGCAGGCTTTTCACACGGATAAGACAGGCCCTGGAAGGGAAGGAGGCTTAAGGCACAGCAGAATGAAAGGTCTGAGGGAAACATTCCCTATTCTGCCATGGAGGAAGAGGGAGTTGGTGAAACCTTGTCTTGGTGAGGAGAAAGTGAATGAGTCCTGTGGGATTTGCATGGGCTGGCAAGGAAAACAAGGGCAGGTAGAGACTTGAAAGAGGTGAGAGGTCTGTGAGGGAGGAGAGGGGGCTGGAGCCAGGCAGAGGCATTTCAGCCCAGGCTCGAGGAAATTCCCCGAGCTCATGGTGGCACTTGTGCAGCTGCTGCCTGGCTCCTGGCTTTCTGCCGCTCGCAGATCGTGTGGCATCAACAAACCCTCATCTCTGGAATGACTTCCGTGGTGATTCACTCTCAGGAGGGACCAGCACTGCTTTGTCCTTGATGATGATGAGGCTGCAGAAACCCTGCGTGCAACACGAGTGCTGAGCTGGGGTTACCGCTGGGATTTCGGCTGTCGGGGGCTGAGCTGCCATGTGAAATCCCACGTGGGCAGGGGTTTTGAAGAAGAGAATAATTTTTAAATGAAGTCCTGTGTCCTCAACTGTGCAGGCCCCAGGGGTTTCTTTGAATGTCAGGTACCATAACGGAAATTTTAGAGTGTGCATTTAAAAACTCTAGATTTTGCTAGGTTTGACCTTAAAATGTGCAGATGTCTGTCAGGCCAGAGCAGGGTGGGACTGGGTGTTGCTGGGATTCCTCCCCAGCCCCAGACTTTGGGAATTCCACAGAATTGATGTTGCACAACTCTGTGAGGAGCTGTTGGAGTTCGGGGAAGTGAGGGTTTTGACATGGTGAATTACAAATTACAGTGTAATTTGTAAGGGTTTAGGGGTGAAAATCCGATGCTGAATGTTCCTGAAGGGAACAACCAGGAGTTGATACTCGGGTCACAACCAGGAACCATTTTCCCTCTCCCCTGTCCTCCAGGTACAACCTGGCTGGCAGGAGATGGTGTCTGTTCCTCAGCAGTTACCTCACACCAGTAACAAAAAGAGTTTCCCCCCACCCCCCTTTCTCAATCTGCCCCTTTCTTTGTTCGTGATTTTTTTTTTCTTTTGCGTGTTCCCACCAGTATTACTTCTCCATGACTGGAAGCTCCCAGAGGAGCCGGGTCCTGCAGGGCAGGGCTGTGGCCGGGTGGGTCTGTGGATCCAGCGCCTGCGCCGTGTCTGGGAAGGCTGTGCAGCAGCTGGTGAAAGGGTGGAATAACACATCAGAGTGTTCAAAGTGTGCCTTTTGCCAGAAGCTCTTAGATAAGTCAAATACACTTAATTGCTCCGTACCTGTGAAGGTGCCCTTTAGTCTGATAAGGCTGTGGTTAAGGGATGTCAGGGCCCACTCTTTTCTCAGGTCTCTCTGACAAAACATAACCCCAAATACTAATTGTCAGTCTCTTGTTATTTTGGATAGGTGCAAAATTTTCACAGCTGTGTTCAAGTAACTGAAGACTTTGTGTCTCCAGAACACCTTGTACAGTCATTTCACTTAACGCAGGAGCTGAGGCTGTCGAAGGAAGAAATCAATTACGATGATAAACTGCAGGTAGGAACCGGACGCCGCTCTGGAAGCGGCTGGGAAGGCAGGGCTGGGAAGGCAGGGCTGGGAAGGCAGGGCTGGGAAGGCAGGGCGTGCTGGGGCTCATTGAAATGCCGAGCAGTGCGTGGAGCTACTTCCTCACTGCTGTTCACACAGAATAACAATGAGCAGCAGCTTCAATGCCAGGGCTCTGAACGACTCTCCCTTGAGTTGCTGGTTTTATATATTTCACATGACATTTTAAAATGTGTAAAAAGCTGTTCCCTTTTGCATGGGCTCGACGCATCCTTTTTTTCCATCCACTGTGCTTAGGGCTCAGTCCTAAACTTTGCAGAGTTCCTCAGTCACAGGCCTTACTAAAGTCTGTCTGATCTGTTCTTGCAGGTTAAAAATATTTTGTACCACGCAGTTAAAGAAATGGTGAGAGCTCTGAAGATCCACGAAGGTGAAATGGAAGATACGGATGAAAACTGAGCGCGTTCTGCTTTTTGGAGTTAACCATCAAAGGGAGGTCGTTTCCCCTGGCCTGTGAATGGTATGCACACTAATTTAAGCTTCACAAACCATCAGTGCCAAGAGAAAAATAGTCATCGTATTTACTTGTTAATGACACTGCGACGGTAGAGCTTCATATCACAGCCACTGTGATTCCATGTTCCACTTGCAAACAGTTGAGCAGCGTTCTGCTGTCTGTATTATAATGTACATGAAGTTTGTGAAATGTCAAAGATTTAAGATGATGTATTTATTTTTGGAAAAAAACCCACAAAATTCTATGCTATATTGTTGATCAAATGTAAATGTGACTTGTACAGTTTGCTAAAATAATTCAGATATTTTTCACTACATTGAGACAGTTACTGTGAGAGTAGGACACAAACACCAGCTATTGCCTGCATTTGGATCTTGCTGAGTTCGCACAGCAGTCATGTCATAATCTGAAAATTACTGCCAAATAATTGTAAACTTTGTAAAATATAAAGTATATAAAGTAGATATTAAATACAGACACTTCAGTATTTTATTGAAGCTATTCAGTGTACAATTAAACGTTTTCAAAAGGTGTAATTTATTTAAAAATTGTCTCATTTTGGTAAAATTTATGTGAACTTTTAAAGCTTAAATATTAAACTTAATATGCTATGTAAATATATACATATATACATTCAATGATGTATTTTTTTAAAACATTGGCTTGCTTTAATTTGTTAAAAGTGCAAGTGTTACACATGCTTTGTACATTGAAGTTGAAAGGGGTTTTACATTTTCCATTAAAATGACTTTATCAGACGTGGTGGTGTGGGTTTTTGTGCCAGTGCAGCTCCGGTGCTGCCCTCGGCGGGCCGGAGCCGGGACTGCGGGCGGAGCCACCTTCCCTTCGGGAATCGGCTCCTGCTTTGCACAATGGGGAAAGGCGCTTCTGCAGAGTAATTATTTTATAACAACGTGGCTTGTAATAGCACGAAATAATGTTTAAAAAAATATATCTGTCTCTGGTTTTATTTAATAATGCTAAATGTTAGTTAAGCGGAATTTCCCGCTCTTGGAGTGAGTTAGAAAAGTTAAAGTGCACTTTGATTTAAGTTATTAAAACTTCTGAAATGTTTAGAGGGATACCAAATGTTGGGCACAGCCATTGGCCAGCACCTGAAAGGAGATGGTAATTAGCCTGGGTACAGTAATGAGCCTGGGTCCTGCTCCCAGTCTGACATTTCACTGGGGTTTGGGTAACCAAAAAACCCCAAACGCCGTATAAAATTACCCTTAAAAACAGTGAAACACAAAAGCAATTGCTCATTCCAGAAGTCTTTATTTAGTTGTCTTGAAAACTCAGAATTTCTCCAGTTGCAGAGAGACACTGTGGGGTTACTGTTGCTGTGCTTGGCAGTTGATTCTTAATGTCAAACTCGATTCCATCCAGCATCTCCTCTGTTCTTCCCAACAGCACTGGAGCACTGGCTGGAGATGCAGGACCTGCCAGTCCACGTTTGCTTAGTGACAAGTGGACTCTTAACCACACAGGCTTGAAGTTCAGGATATGTAAATGAGTGTTGTTTTTTTTTTTTTTTTAACAGGTTTAAGTGTTTGCCCCCCAAATTGAGTTTTGGTGAGGTGCTTGTGACATTTGTGAACTGTCTGGAGGCTGCTGAAGTTACCGTTCCTGCTGCAGAGGGTCACATCCCCCCTTGATGGCACCTGTGCCTCCAGGCCTGAGCTTTGGCACCATCCTTTGGGCCTGTGGGGCACTGACAGCTGCCTCTGCCACCCCTCAGTGCCTGCAGGGGATCCCTGCACCTCCCTGTCAGCCTCGAGAGGTTTTTACCTCCTCAGAGGGAACCGGAGGAGTCACTGAACTGGGGCTAATTTGGATTTCCAAGTGTTAATATTTTAAATTCTTCCTCTGACCTTTTTCCTGACACCTTTGCTGATCAATCCTTAAGCATATGACAAAGGACACACTTGTTTTTTTAATCTGCAAAAAACATGTGGGTGGAACGGGTGGTGAAGCAGCAAGAATGTTCCCAAAGAAGAGCCTGAGAGATTGACAGGATTTTAGGACTAAAAGTGTGATTTTGGAGAGACAAAACTGCCAGGCTCAAACTGCAGTGTTGCATGGTGTGCAGCACTGTCACGGGGTAAGTAGATCTTGGCTGCTTTCATAGCAAAGAGAAATGAGAAATGACTTTAAACTGCATAAATAGGGTGTCAGTGTAGTTTTAACTCTCCACTGGATTTGCTAGTAGAGTTTATCTGCAGTAAACTGACACAAAATGTACTGTTTTAAAGTTTTGTGGTTGGTGTGGATTTGTGATGCAGAAAAACATCACCTGATGCATTTTGCAAATTTCTTTGGGAATTGCTGCACTTGAGGGTGACATGTCCTCACAAACGGCCCACCACAGTGACCATTTTCCCCACTAACTAATGGGAGGGCAAGAATCCAAAATCAAGTGACCAAGGACAACGTGGCTCAGGCTGAGTGTGACGGGGAGCACTGTAAAGTGCTTATTGCTGTCAGTTTGAAAAATCCCTGCAAGTCACATGCTGCACGGATTGGCAGACCACAAGAAGTTGTTGAAGTCAGTGGCTACTCCAAATACTACTAAAAGAAGCAAAAAAATGTTGGGTTTTTTAAAGTTCTTAGTGTACCAAATTCTGCTTATTCAGTGCTTTAAGATTCCTGGCTCTGTCACAATGAAGTGGAGCTCCCCCCTGCCCTGCAGGAAATGGGAGCAGGAAATCGAGCTGGGTCTTGCTTGTGGCTGTGACCTGAGGTGTTCACGGCTGCATCTGAGACCGGAGGGCTTTATGGCGAGGGGTTTTCTTTTCAGGTTAGCTTTTCCCTCGACCATTTCCATGTTCTGTGAGGCATGTTTTTCCCATCTTCCTTTCCTAAAGACTCTTCAGGGGGGTTTCTGATCTACAGTCTCAACTATTTTAATACAGCCAGAAGTATTCAGTGAGATGAGCTGAAGCTTAGTGCAGGAATGCTGTCAGCTCCTAGAACAGGGATATGAAGTACCTTTTGTGTGTCACCTTTTGTCACCTTCCTGTTGAGACCAAGCTCGGTCCTCATCTGCTTTGCTCTCCATGAAACTCACTCTTTCCTGTCCTTTGCGAGATCGCATCTCGGACTCATCCAAGCTGTGAGCCCTGCTCCTCACACCCCCTCCTTCCCATCACCTCCATCCTCAGCACTGCCTTGCAGTAAATGACCACAGCAATGATCTTCCTATTGAACTGCAGAGGTAACTAATGAAGAGTAAGCAATTAGCAAAGAATGAAATGGGGCTGTGATGACCTGAGGTATTTCAGCACAGATGGTTGCTGCGTGTATGGTTTAGCAGAAACAGAAATTGCTGGAATTACAGGCAGGGAAGTGGTCCCCGATACAGAGGTCAGATATAGGGGTTTGTGACAGTCTGACTTGCAGATCTATTTATTTTCTGCTCCCCCAGCTTCACACAAGTTGCTCAGATCTGTGTGTGTGAGCAGAACCCCCATCTGATCAGCTCCGTGTTCTCATGCTCCCTGACCTTTTCAGTAGGTGGTAATTCTGTTTGTACCCTCTCCCGTGACATCCTGTCAACCCCTCTGCTGCTCTCACAGCTGACAGCCTTCCCTGCCCTGCGCCTGGAACTGGGAATTTCCCTTCCTTCCTCCTTCCACAGCCACCATGGCCTGTTCTGCTGCTTTCCTGAGCAGGATGTTTGTGCTCTCCCCCACATCCGTGCTGGATGAGCTGCCTCTCCCTGTTGAGATCCTGGACTGAGGCTTTGCTGTGCTTTCCCCTCCTGACCCCCAGCTGTGCCTCAAACAATGTCAGCTCTGCCCTGCGCTGCTGCTTTCCACCTTTTGACTTGTGCTTTGTTGGCTGCAGCTTCCGTGGGGTGTGTGCCCAGCAGGGCAGTGCCCTTGGGGGATCCACCACCATGTTCCTTTCTTCCCATCTCAGCAGGGTGCCCAGGAAACTGCCCCAGGAGCGAATGCCCTGTAGCATTAGCAGCACACACGAACTCCTGTACCTCTCTGCTTTTTTCATTTGTTCTCATGTGTTTTGAAAAGGAAGTTGCCATCTATATATAGCTGGTAGGAAAATCTTGCCTCACAGCACAGCGAAGACATCGTTTACCTGATGTGTTGTGTGCAAATAGTTGCATTCTAAGCACGGGCCCTTCTAAAGGTATGTGGTAGACTGAAGGATTTTTGTTGTTAAGTTTCAAAGCGAACATTTCTGGTACCTTCCAACCATACCAAGACAATATATTGTTGACTCAGATGCCTGTTCCTTTTTCCAGTCCCTGGGCATATGGTTTTACCATAGCTCTGTGCTTCCCTTAGTGAAATTAAAGAGTAGGGTTTAGTAGCTCTGGGGCAGGAAATCCTGTATTTTCACAGCTCTAAGGATTTCATATTGTTTGATCTCAATAATACCTTAACTCCTGCAGCAAATGGGCCTGAGGGAACACTTCAAATGATTACAAGACAAAACCCCTGGTTAAGCTGAGGTTACTTCTGGGAAAACAAACATGGGAGAGAAAGGAGGTGCAGGAAAAGACAGCCATCGCTCTGAGTCCTGAGGGAGCAATGAACTTTTTATACAGTTGAACTCCACATACTCAGGCAGGAAGGTCTGGCAGACACTGTCCAGCCTATACCTGACTTGTGGCAGCCACACCACTGCTCCAATTACTTTGGAACAGTGCTTTGATTTTGTTTTCTGCTCTATTTTTAGTCCAATCCAGTACAGGAAACATTGTGACTGTACTTGCTTTTCTCCATCTATTTTGCTCTAGGGGCTGCTTTTATAGAACCATAAAGCAGCCCAGGATGGAGGGGCCTTAAAACGTTACCTGGTCCAACCTTTTGTGAGAAATGGGAGCTTAGATGAGGTGTAGTCTGAGCCACTGAAGGCAGGTCAACAGGAATTGAAGGTGGCTGAAGAGCTGCTGATGTGACAGTTCTAGGCTGGAGTTCCTGAACGTGGAGATGCTCTCAGAGGAAGCAGTCACAAGATCCTTTTTTCCCTTTATATAAAACCAAAATAAAAAACCCAACACTTCTGTATTTTGGTTTTAGCCATCATTCTAAGTAGCAATTGGTGGTGCAGTCTTCAGATTTTATTCTCAAGAGACTCCACATTGTTTCCCAGTTGCTTTTCTTTGGTTTCTCTTTCTGTGGTGATACAGCCAGAGATTGGGTAATTACAGTTTCTTTCTGCACAGCATATGTTGGCTGTATTCAACAGGGCCAGTATTTCTGGGTTCCAAGACAAGGATGGTTTCTGTGGTTAAAGCAAAGTCTATGAATAGCAGTCAGTGTCTGGACGTGTATTTAAAATTGGTGAGACACTCTGAAACGACGGACCACAGAGTTGTTTAATTCTGTCCCATGTAAAACAGTGCAGCCCAGACTCCCTGCCCAGGGGATCTTTCCACGTGCTGTGCCAGGTTTTGGTGCCACGCTGTGTGACCACCAGTGACTTACCTACCACTTTGTTGTCGCTGCTGCACCCGCTCACCTCCTGCACACAATTCCCGCTCCGCACCTCGTCCTTGCTCTCTCCGGCCCTGGAAGGAGCCTGTCAGCACGGCGTGGGAGAACACGGGCAGGGCGGAGGGAGGAGGGTCCCCGCGGCTCGGCAGGGCCCGGCCGGGCGCGGGGCTCCCACCAGGCGGCGGCCGGGGCTGCCAAGGGCTGCGGACAGCGCAGGGACCGGGGCCGGGCTGAGCAACAACTTAAACCAGTCTGAAATTGTTCGGGCTTAAACTAATGCCAACAGCCATGGGAGACGGCTTTCCTTAGGTTTATTGCCATGTATCTGTAAAACCTGTCCTCTAGTGGTGAGTATTCTCTGTACAACCTACCTTTCCTCCCATGTACTGAGTAATTGCTTAGCTCTGGATTCAGACTGAAGAATTCCTTACTTGGAAAAATTCAGCATCACCCACGGGAGTGGAACACTCTCGTGCTCAGCCTTACTGCCCACAGTTGGGATTCAGCAGCACTCCCGTGTTGAGCAGGCAGACTGCGAGAACAGATAAACATTTGCACTGCAGGAGAGAGAGAGTTTTACCACCACTTTCAAAAGTGGCAGCGTGGAGTTTTGCCCCCACTTGGCTACCCTTCCCACAGCTTCCTTCAGGTCTGGTGTTTTGTTTATGCAGTTATACATGAAGGGACAGTTTAGTCTTTAAAACAAAAACGCAGAGCTGGCAACTCCCACGCTCCCACCTCCAAAGAACCCTGACTCTTTAGCAGAGGTAGCCAGGCTAAAAATTGCTTCCTTCTCCTACAGCTACTGTTTGCAGAGACTGCTGAAATGTCTGCAGCCCTGAGCTACCAGCCCTGGCAGTGGCATGAGACAGGTGCTTAAATCATTTCCATCTTGTAAGAACATTCCACTTTCTTTGCTTTACTTACCGTGCTGCTCTGCATTGTCACCTGAGCAGCCAGCCAGGCAGGTGTCAGCAGAGACTGTGACTTGCCCTTTGGTGGGAGCAGTGAGCTGGGCCTGCCCTGGAACAGGTCACCTCATCACAGCTGGGCTGTGGGGCAATTTGCTCCAACTGAAACACAACTTTTTTCCAGCTACAGATTAGATTAGATTCCAGCTACAATTCAGCACCAGGGACCTCCTCTAATAACCTCATCTTACCTCTGTTTCCATAGACTTTCTCTGGCCTCCAGTCCCTACTCTCCTTCAAGCACAGAAGACACCAGGTATACAGAGGCCAGCGGACAATTTGCACAGCAGTAAGGTGTTCTTGCTGCACTTCCAAGCCTATTCTGGAAGAAAAATACACCTTTAGAAAGCAAGCTCACCCTTTAACAGCACAAGAGTAACTTAAAACGAGGTAGCTTGCAGCACTGAACATTCATTAATCAGTAACAGCTGAGGTTAACTAAGGCCTCCACGACACACGGGAACACCCTGGGGAAAGCCCCGTGCGGGTACCAGGGCGGGGCAGGGGCCGAGCCCGCGGGAAGGGCCGGGTGTGAGGAGGCGGCCCCGCGCTGTCAGAGCCAGCCCGGCCCCGCAGTGGGTGTGCCCCGCTCACAGCCGCTCCTGCGGCTCCAGGTGACCTGTCCCGGCAGAACCGCAGAGCGGCCCCTGGGACCCTCCAGCGTAGGGACCCTACGAGAGTCCTATGAGGAGAGGCTGAGGGAGCTGGGGTTGTTTAGCCTGGAGAAGAGAAGGTTCAGAGGGGACCTCACCACTCTCTACAACTCCCTGACAGGAGGTTGTAGCCAGGTGGGGGTTGATCTCTGCTCCCAGACAACCAGCAGTAGGAGAGGGCACGGCCTTGAGCTCTGCCAGGGGGAGGTTTAGGTTGGATATTAGGAAGAAATGTTTTAGAGAGAGAGTGATCAGGCATTGGATGGGCTGCCCAGGGAGGTGAGGGAGTCACGGTCCCTGGAGGTTTTTAAGGGGAGACTGCCTGTGGCATCAGTGCCATGGTCTGGGAACCACGGCAGGGTTGGATCAAGGGTTGGACTTGATGATCTCCGAGGTCTTTTCCAACCCAGTCGATTCCATGATTCTGTGATTTTCACCCAGCTGTCAGCCAGGTCACTTGATGGATGGGCTGGGCCCTCTGAATTCATCCCAGCTTCCTCGGATGTGCTGGATGATGAACACAGAAGCCCAGCTGAACACGTGTACTAACATTGTTAGTACAAGTACTAATTTGGTTTTTATACTCTGCAACATCTGTAGAGATTTAACACGTTTAGTGTCAAAACACCTTGTTTTTTTATTTTCCTATCCTTTTTGAATCAGGTTAAGCTGTAAACAATTTCTGTTTCAATCAAATACTGCCAGCTAGAATTACTTCCATTCATGCATCACTGAAAACAAAAAGGGTATTTTTCCTTAAGTATAGGTTTTTCTTTTTTTAAACCATGTCACTTTATACAGAAACCAATAGCTAGATTCAATGCACCCTGATTAGTTATGTAAACAGATAACCCCCCCAAAAAAACCTCGTCAACAGAACTAGTAAGTTGGTTCCTTCATAGAATGGAAATTAAAATCCCTCCTGACTTGAGGTTAATGTGGTCAGGAGTACTGAGTGTGGCACATAAATCCATCTAGGAGGTGTATAAATTGCACTGTATCTGAATTAACGAAGTTATGCATAATGAAATGCACAGTTTAAATTCATGCTAGAAAGCATTTTTCAATATGAAGTGGCAGCCGACTGGCAACCATAACAGTTAGGTTCTGCACCATCATTTATGGCATTATAGATAACTATTACATATAGCATACTTAAAAACCCTGAAGGATTGTGTTACTTGAAACATTCTCCAGGCAGTCGTTTGGTTTGAAACGTTGGGAGAAAGACTAAAGACCTCACCATCTTATACCAACTATGGTACCTTTAACTCTCATGAAGTAGATCAGATATGATGTGTATTTCACAGTAACAAAGTTGCTTAATGCCTTTTCTCCAACAGTAGGATTGTGGTAGATGTCTCTGTCCTCAGATCACCATTGTCCTGGTGGCTTTCCCTTTTCTTAAGTATGGGTAACTACACTGAGCACTTTTCCTGGGTTTTAACTATTCATCAGTCCTTTCAGTATGTCTTCGGAGAGTTCCAGCAGTGGGAGTTCAGGGGATGGGATGTCCAGTGGGGGAAGGTTGGGTATTGGAATGTCCTTTGCCTTCCCAGCAGTTGTTGCGAACTTCTGCCAAGTTGCAGCCGAAGAAGCACCTTCTGCGTGTTGCTGCAGACCCCACAACTCTGACTTCTCTACAAAGTCAGCATCTACATCCAGCTCCTTGTCTACTGGAGATTTTTGGAGTCTAGCTCTTTCTGCTTTTAGCTGCTTATTCTCTCTCCTTAATCTCTCATTTTCAGCTACAAGAAATTCTATGTGCCGTTTCAAATCTGCAATTTTGGTTGCCTGCTCTTCTATTATTGTTTTGTCATCTTTTGGAGCTTTACTCCCAATACATGCTTCCACCGGCTCCTTTTTTTTCTGAAGCAGAAACAACAGCGTATCCGGGTCCCTGTCAAAGACACCCTGAATATCCTGTGAATGTTTCTCTGTGGAAGGGCTGTATTTCTGAGTGACAGGAACCAGTACGTTTTGATCATCAGAGTCTTCAGCGGATGGCTTATAAGAAGTCTGAAGGTGTGCAGCTGTTTCCTTGTCAGCATTCTGCTGGGCCTTCAGCTTTTCCTCCCTCTTTGCCCTTTTCCACCTTTCCTGGATGAGCAGTAACTGTTTCATGTGGCTATCCCTTTGTAATTCCAGTGACAGCTGAGCCTGGGTAAGAACAAGATTAAACAATTTAGTGGGTGATCCCTGATCCCACCTGAATATTCATGCAGGTAAAGTTACATGTGTGTAAATATTTACTTGAACAGCATCACAGCACGGCTGAGGGGCAGGGGAGCTTTTGTTATGCACGTACTAAGTCCAGCAAGAAGTGCTTTCTGCTTGTACAATGTAACAGATTCAGATATGTCACCCACATTTAGCAAAAAAACTGCTCTTTTTGTTTGTAAGTCACTGACCAGGCTACAAGCCCTCTGAGTAGGGGCACCAGGAGTTTAACTGACCTCTGAACAGCACCAGGAAGGAAGGGATTCTCCTGGCATGCACAGCCACGCTTTGGCTAAACAGTGCAAACCTTTTGTATGCTTCTGTGATGGCATCTCTGTAGACATATCAATAACACCCAAAACCGAGCAGCAAATTGCTCCAGTCCCAAATGATTCAGCCATATTTAATGAAGGGGGTGGCATGGTGGTTAATAACTCACAGAAACCACATGGGTGAGAGACCATTTTTCTACAAGAATGACCCTTCGGAGCAAAGACAGAGGCCTGATCTCCAAGGGTTATTTGCTTTTATAATATTGGCTAAACTCAAAGCCTGCTGCTGTAACAGTGCTGAGCAGACTATACTGCTACATTCCCAGGCAGACTTGTGCAATGAATAAGGAAAGGTGTCGGGGCTGTTATTCTGGAGATCCCCCAGTCAGGATGAATAGACCCAAAGTACAGGCTGTAGATGAGACGCTTGGCTTTGTGTCTCAGCAAAGTGCCTCACAGCAAAAGCTAAACATGAAACACCCTCCTTGAAGGTGCCTGGCAGACTAGAAAGTTGGAGACTTCCAGAGAAGAGCAACCAGGCTGGTGAAGGGACTTGAGCACAAGTCCTATGAGGAGAGGCTGAAGGAGCTGGGGTTGTTTAGCCTGGAGAAGAGAAGGCTCAGGGGAGACCTCATCGCTCTCTACAACTATCTGAGAGGAGGTTGTAGCCAGGTGGGGGTTGGTCTCTTCTCCCAGGCCCCCAGCCATAAGACAAGAGGGCATGGCCTTAAGCTGTGCCAGGGGAGGTTTGGGTTAGATATCAGAAAGAAATGCTTTACAGAGAGGGTAATCAGTCATTGGAATGGGCTGCCCAGGGAAGTGATGGATTCTCCATCCCTGGAGGATTTCAAGATGAGGCTGGACATGGCACTGAGTGCCATAGTCCAGTAACCGCGGTGGTGTTGGATCAAGGGTTGGACTTGATGATCTCAGAGGTCCTTTCCAACCCATCTGATTCTATGATTCTATGGCCCCTTGGATGGCTTAGTATTCCTCTTGTCCCTGCTCCACATAAACTTGTAAAAACTCCCCAGGAAGACTGGTGTTACCACACTTGTGACACTCCCGGTGTGGTTGCCAAGGGCTCTGAAAACTCTGGAGAGGGTAATGCCCAAGGGGGGGTGTGATCATCGAGGGCACAGCGGGACACAGGAGCTGTGGCTGGTTCTGGCAGGTGCTGCACTCAGGTCTCACCTGCTCCGACTGGGTCAGCTTCATGGCATCCGTGAGGTACGCTGTGGAGAGAGAAGGAAGCGGCACTCAGCACGGGCCACGCAACCTCAGCGTTCCCATAAAACCTGAGGAAAGGATCCAAGCCTTCCATGTGCTGAACCCCCACATAAAGGCAGCAGTCTAGAGGCAAAGTATTTACCGAGTTACAGTGGCTGGAAACACCTGTTGGATTTCAAAAGTCGGGAAAAATTGCTGTAAGATCTTGCAACACACACTACACCCTTTCCACGGTATCCTGTTGGCTTGGGTTGCTCAAATTTGTTTTTCAGAGAAGGACACCAGCCATATCCAGAAGGTCCCAGAAGAATAGCTTCCCATGAAGGGAAGGAACACAGCTAAGGACCAGACTTTCAGCATACAAGCACTTTAAGACAAAATGCAGTCAGTAAAATCCTCTTGCTCATGGCACACCAGTATTATGAAGTCATGTTTTTAAACTATATTCACAATGCAATGTTATGGTCCTTAGTTCCTCACTTTTCTCACCAAGTTCCCCTCCAAACCAGAAAATGTGCTGGCTTAAGAGTCAGAGAAGCCCTTGGAGCATATCTTGCTAGTGCTGCAAATGACAAGGTGTAAGAAATTCTAACCAAATCTGGAATGATGCAAGATAATGGCTTAGAATCGCCAGACAAAGAAAAGCAAGAAACATTCAGTGCCCTTCTGGTTTTGTTTTGGTATATGAACTGAAAGAAAACCAAAAGTCTGCATATTAGAATGTGTTATCCCTGATCACTCCAAGTATTCACAAAAACCAAAGAAACTATCAGCTTCTCACTTTAACTTCTAGTATTTATGAATGGAAAGTAAGAAGGCCTGGTGTCTAGGTTATGATGTTCAGAGTAGCCACTTCCTTTGTCTCTTCAAAGCCCTGTCACTGAAAATGTCCTACTTGTTGCACCAATTAAGACCTCCTCTTTCTTCTTCTGCCAAGTAGCTGCTGCAGAGTCAGAGAGCTGAGGGACTCCAACACAGATAATTAGGCAGGACCATTTAAATGGACAGGTAAATGCACAAGGTCTCACACAGGACAGGGTGTTTTGCTCAAGCTCTGGGGAAGCTGAGCTCATCACCTGTTCTCAGCTGCCTTGATTCAGACATTAGGAAAGGGAAGTAAACTTTTGTAAGCAAACATTTGTCCAAGTATTCCCTTTATTAGTAGGGGAAGCAGGTGACCTCAGCTATGGAAGCAGTGAAGAAAATACGAAGTGAAAAGTGAAACTGGCTTACAGCAGGTACCCAGCTTTAGTCTGTGCATGACACAAGGTGTTGGCTTCATCTTCAGCCAAAAACTGCGTTCACAGTGATAACCACCCCTAGTCAAAACAACTTGGGAAATGTCTGACTTGAGCTGCTCATACGAGAAAAAAAAGTTTCCAGAAGGGCTCTTGATCTGGGCTGAAAACCAAACTCACATTTTAAAAATAAAAATGCTGCAAGTAACTAGATATTCTACTTACACAGAATATTCTGAGTTCGAAGGGACCCATCAGAATCATTGGGGTCCAACTCCTGGCCCTAGGCAGGACACCTCAGGTACCTGGGAGCGCTGTCCAAGCACTCCTTGAGCTCAGACAGGCTTGGTGCACAGAGCATGCAAATCTAGGAACTGATTTTAAGAGCTGGAATGTGAGAAATAACCTACTCACCAGCAGCTTTTTTGTGACAAGAAATTGCTTCTTCATATTTCCCTGCTGCCAACAAGCGATCTGCTTTTCTGCTCTGCTGGTGAGCCTTCAAAAAAAAAAAGAGCATCACATCAATGAGGGTTCATGGACAAAGTTATACCTGTGGTAAAAGTAATCAGTACATCTGAGAAACCTGTACTGATTCCAGTTCTCAGGCTTTTAGGCTCACATCTCCCACTCCCTTCCACACTCTGTAATTGGACTTCTTCTTCTTTAATAGTACCTTCCAAGAGTCTGTACTGCTAAGAACTGAAGGTTGTTAATGCAGCAAAGGTGGTGTGTACACAACAGAATCCTTTTGAAGCTGTTCCTCAGAAAGTACATGTTCTCTTTTATAGGCAGACACTTAGAACAGATGTGCAAAAAGACCATTAGGCCATAAGAAGTTATGAGAAGTTGTGTTTAGGACCAATTTACCTGGCAGAATGCAAAATATTTGAATTGTGTTGCATCTCACAGCTGGTCTGAAATTCTCTGCTGTCCCATGCCCAGAAGGCTTTGCCTCTTGAGTGAATAAACTACAAAAGATCTTTGCTTTTTTTTTGTGTGTGTGTCTGCAGCTTACACCAGTTAATGGCAGCAGTACAGCCATAGTTAAAGATATCAAAGTCACGTTGTTGCTGTACAACAGTTAAGTCTATACTAGTATTTGTAAACCACTAATGTAAACCACCAGCACAGACTAAGGATGTTGCTGTAAGCAAGCAATTGTATTTGCATATGCTCAGTGAGAAACAGTACTGCATAACCAGCACTGCAACGCTCATGCAAGCAAATCTTTTTGTCATTACTACAAGACATGAATTTTATGGTCCCTCCTCCAAGGCAAGCTGTGTAATGTGAAAGGCTACAAGCACTAACTGGTGAGACTCTCAGTTACACAGTTCAGGGCTGCTGTGCTGCACGTTGAGTTCGAAGTAAGCACACATGAGGTACTGATACATGATACTTCCATTAACATCCACTTAAGATACAAGTTCCAAAATACAGGTCAGCTGCTTTGTCCTCCAAGTGGACTTATCCCCAGCAGTGTTACAGTAAGTTCAATTTCCTACTACAATCTTGGCAGCTCTGCCAGCCCAGAAGAGAATGACTTGTACAGAAAACACTCGTTTGGGCAACAGCTGTTCTTAAGCAATCCCGAGCAGTTATATCACTGCGTGTAGACATTTGGCTTTTCTAAAACTGATTTCATATGCTAATATGGTGAGTTCTTGAAAAAACAAAACACAATTCCTTCATTCTTCACAACAAACATTTTTTGTTATATTCTTCTTCCTCACCTTCACTGAATCCTCAGAGCATTGCCAGTGTTTCCTATTTCTTCTGCCCCGAGGTTAAATAATCTCAGAAGTGGAAGTGTTTTTCTATTGGAAAACCATCTATTTTATGGCGTTTTTCTATGGACCTCTACAAATGACATATGCCAGAAAGATAAACTAATTTCCCATGGGAATGAGCAAACAGGATCAGCACAGATAGAGCCACCTCCTTGGTTATTCCTGGCAGCTCATCCCGTTACAAATTAGCTGTGTCATGGACATAAAAACACCTGAGCTAGCTCTTCGCAAAACAATTTTTCAATAAATTAGTATTGATACAGCTGCTGCTGCAAACTGCATGGGCAGGTCTGAAAAAACAGGGTAAGAGGAAACAGGATAGCCAGAGACAGAAGGGCTAAGGAAGCACTTCAACAAGCCAGGGGGACTGGTTCCATTTTTTAGTTTCTACATACAGGAATTTGAGTGTAATTGTTTTCAAGGGTTATTCTCACATGTTTTAAACTACTGGAGTATGACGGGACTCAAATCACTTAAGCACATCTGAGGACAGTCAGTTCTATTTGATTGAGCAATTAAATTATTTCCATTCTCAATTAACTTCCAGTGAAGTTGAAGGGAGTCTGCAGAAGTCGGGCTGGACTGTGAATAAAATTATAAAAAAAAAGTGTACAGAGACGCTAGCAAGAAGAAAACAGGATCCTCTGATGAGAAGGTCAAAATGCCTTTCTTGTTCTTACATCAAAATATACACATCAGGCCACCATACAAACTTCCCAATGGAAACAACAGAAACCACAGCAGAGAAAAATTAGTTTTAAGCACAGCTTTGTGTGAGAAAACTAGGTGTTTTGCAGTCAGTCAAGGGCAAGGAATTCCTCATTTTCTATCTTTTCCTGCCAGCTTGACAAGGAAATATTTGCTCATTTATTCCACCCTGTGAGTGTTTGTGCCAATTAGTTGATTGTGGAAGGACCAAGGAATTTCTCCCATTTTCACGGTAGCTTATTTTTCAATAAGCAGTTTGGAGAAATCAGTGGTGCTGTTTCCTTAGCAGCAAGTGATGAAGCTGCAGCAGAAGTATTTGGATGTTTAATGGCCATTAAGATGGATAAGCTTCTACCTCTTGTCTAGTCTGCTGGTTTACTGTAAGAAATGCCCAGTTCCACTCAGCTACACAGCTTCCAACCATTGTTAGTAAATCTGGTTTGAACTCCGAGGGGCCTGTATCCCGTTAGAAAACTGGCAATGGAAGAACTGGCCCCATATCCTAAAGAGAATAAAATGACACAACAGTTGTGGAGCTGCTGTGCTGGTTCCCAGCACATTCCAGCAGGACTGCTTTGACCTTGGTCCTGCTGTTGTGGTTACAGAAACACCTGCTGCTTAGCTCTGCTGGCTTTATGGATCTGATTTCTCTTTCCTCTTCCATTTGCAGTGCTGGAAATAAATGTAGGATGGGGCATAAGAATAATTATCATTTATTAACAAGCTATGGAATTGAAGGGGGGAAGCAGGTTGACAACCACTTCCAGATGTCCCTCCCAGTCCTAACGAGCAGGAATTCCCAGCAGGCAAATGGACAGGTGCTGACAATTCGACTCTTGTAAAAGGAATCAGGTGTGAGGGCAGGATGGCCAAGATAAAAAGCTTCCTCAGGTTGCTTTAACATCACTGGTTCTTAGGAGATTTGTGCAAGCTTTGTTGTGTGCTATGAACCGCTCCGGACCAACTGCAGAAGCAGGTAAGTTTGACCTTTTCCCACACTTTCCAACTGGCATTGAGATGTTGAGGGATGATGCCTGCATTTGTAAGTCTGTGCTATTCTACAGAAAGGCTCCTAGTTGATTTTCCACTTAACTAGGTCAAATCGTTGTCGAGGTATCTCTAAACAACAGAAAAAAACCCCAATCAAACAACCCTCTAAACAGCAATGCAGATTGCCCTCTTTACCCAGAGCTTCCTTTAGCAGCCCAAAACCTAACATTCCACTTCTTTTCTTTTTGCACTATAAACTAGATGATGATGTGACTGCAGGCTGTGAGAAATGAAGCCATAAGGCACACTTGCCAGATCTACTACTGTTCTCTCAAACTAAAAAAAAAAAAAAAAATAAAAATTGCCATTTCCTCTCTAGAAACAGTGTACTGTTACAACTTAAAGGATTAACACAGTGTGATCCCGGCTTAGGTTGGGAAAAAGAAAAGCTGCTGCTTTTCCCATAGAATTCCATATGGTGGCTAGATATGATGGAAAGGAACAGACCAGGAAAAAAACCTGATCATTCTAACAACACTTTTAAAAGGTAGATGTGCTACTATGGTACTACTACTCACTTTGAAGAGCAGAAATTTGTAACAGTGCTCTGTAGCTGAGACAGTCTCGTGTATGTTTTGTTTTCCTCTGCTCCACTAATGGGACAACAGCTCTTCACTTGGACAAAGCCTTGCAAGAGATGATAAGCTTATGGCCTTCTTTGTACATTGAAAGGGACTCCTAAAAAATGATGTATTTTAATACGATTCTGAAGCACAGATTATAGTGCTTAACTTAAAAGGTGACTAACAAAGGCAGGAAAACTCAGCTGCTAAAACAATAGAGCCTGATGGAAGCGTAACCGCAAGAAGTTTGTTTGTAAGTGTTTTAAGTGAAACCACTGTTTGCTGCTCCTATCACCTACTTTTATGCTGTGGGCTGTGGATACCAGTTATTTTTGCCAGACAGGATCAACACCTGTGGTCTCTTGCTGCTGAAAGCGAAAAGGAGGGTTTTTTGGGGTTTTGGTGGGGTTTTTTTGAGAGATGAGGGATCAATTTGAGGATTTGTTCCCCTAAAAGTGTTTGAAGAGTCAGAAAGTGCACACTGTGTCACTTCCATATTATCCAAGAGTGCTGAGCGTTTTCCACGTGGATGTTTACAGCAGCGGGTCACAAAGGGTGGGATGAGCTGGTGCACCATGGTTACCCCCACCCCACACTCTGTCAGTGCCATATCTACAGAAGTCTCTTTCAAACATCGTTCTTACCAGGAAATAGTGAACTTAGGAGGGTTTCAATGTGTATGTCCTCATATGCATTGAAAAAATGGAATGAAGAGAGAACACAAGTGGAAAACTTGACCTGAGAGGTCTAAGAATAAACTGTGGCCATCCATTTCTTCTTTACAAAAAGTGCAATCATGCTCGGGGTGACTATGGAAAATGCTTGTACTTACAGGCAGTTACACTAAAGACAAAAATAATATAGAGTTGTACTGTAACTTATGCTAAATAATGGGAATATATTTGCTACTAAGACTAACGAAATGGTAACGTGTAGCTTCACCGACAGAGGCAAGCCCCTGTTTTTAAATACTTGTGTTATGTAGAGAAAGATGACTAAAGAACCAAAAAATGGCAGAACCCATTGTGGCTGTTCAACCACAAGTCACATGTGAGCTCAACTGTCTGTCTTTGTAAGCCTGTACTCAGCCAGGTTGGCAGAACAATGACTCAGCTGGGTAAATGACAGGTTAGTGTTCCTACAGAGCAAAACAAGTACGTGAAACTCTCATGAGAATGTGTTCTCAGCACTGACAGACTCCTCACTTGCTTTGTATTGAACTGCAAAGATGTTAAAGTTCAACTGGCATGTAAGCAATGGTATTAGAATTTAAATACATGGGCAGACAAGCAACCAGTTGTTTTGCCAACCCACATTAATTCACTGAATAGCTCTAATTGACTACGCGTGTGTTCCCAGCCTGTCCCAAGTTTAAGATAAAATGGTTAGTCTGAGTTCCTCACCATGCAAATGCAATTTAGAGATCTGGAATGAAACCAGCTCGCATCCACGCTGCTCAGGTTAGGTGGAGCCTTCCAAACCCCATACAGGCGTGTATCACCTGCACCTTCGTTAAGGTGTGGTATCCTTTTACCTACTGCATAGTCAAATCAACCTCATTCGCTTCCTTTTCATCCACTCAGTAGGATAAAAGCACTGAATACTTCAACTTGTTTGTCAGAGCCATTTTCACAGAATCAATTAGGTTGGAAAAGACCTCCGAGATCGTTGAATCCAACCTATCACCATGCAGACCACACCACAGCACTAAGTGCCAAGTTCAGTCTTTCCTTAAAACACCTCCAGGGATGGTGACTCCACCACCTCCCTGGGCATTTTGCATGCCTGCAGTTCCCAGCTGCTTTGGTGAAGTTTTTCTTGTCCCCATATATAGTGTCACAGCAAGTCTTGATAAGTGAGAACTGTTCCACTGCCCTGATAATAAGAAAGACCAAGCTGGGCTTGGAAATGTAGCCTTAAACCACATGGCTCAAGCTGTTACAGCAACTGAGCTGCTCCTCAGTGGGGAGCAACTGAGCCAGCACAACAAGTTGTCCAGTAAACAATCTATTCCAGGAGGAACAAGTTGCAAACAAGTGGGGCAGAGAGGTTTCAGCTGTGACTTCAGTCTGCTGCTTCACCAGGCTTCCATGAGGTGGCTTCATCTGGATGTTTAAACTGCTGGTCATGCTGACTCAGAGCTGAACTGTGTGGCCTGATGACAGGCATGTAATGCCAGTGTGATGCAGCAGAAAGGCATTGCTGGTAGGTACCCAAACAGCACAGACACAGTGAGGAAATAATGCTTCTGTCAACCACCTAATTATGCTTAGCTAATTATGCTCTTGACTATTGTTTTATGTGTCACATGGAACAGTTCTGTGTTGTGCCTTTAACTGCAATTATATACCTGAATACAACATTGAGGTGGCTGTTACTGATCTGGCTGTTCAGCTGAGCATTGATGCACCACCTCGGCACCTCCAGTCACTTCACTCAGTTATGGGGCTGCCTCTGTGGGTTCACACCTTGTGGTTCACCCACCGCTGTGGTAAAAACAGACTTTGTGTGAGGCACATCTATAGAGTGGTATTTCCCCCCTTTTATTACCTACAAGCTTGTCCTCTCTAATTGGAGTTCAGAATCGAGTGCACCTGCCTCTTCTTGATTCCATTTTAGACTGGAAGATCAAGTATAGTAGGTTAAGCTTTATTAAAAAAAAAAATCAAAGCAAGAGGGGCTCAGTGGATGTTCCTGTAGATTAACATAATACGCCTGGTTTTCCAATCAAAATAACAGAGGTGCAGGCTGGCATTGAGTCTCAAACGCATTAGGCCATGTGGTTTAAATTCTCTGGTCCTAGTGAACTTTCATAGATGCTTTCTATTTTCCCCTCATACACTTCCATACTGCATATTTATTCTGCTTGTTATTCTGCCTTTGTGTGGATATAGTAATCACCTCACTTCTAAATCACTTCCTGAAGTAAACCACTGACTGGCTTGCATTGGAGTGGTTGCTACCAATGGCTTACAGCATTATTATTAAAAGCTTTCATTATATGAGCTTCTTGCAATACACATTTTGTGTTATTCTCACTCCAGCCACTGGTCTGTGCTTTCTGTTTTCCCCAGAACAGCAGCTCCTCAAGCTGGTCCCTTATGCTTTAAGAAACTTAAGAGCTGACAGATCGTCACCAGATTTTCGATTATATTTTATTATAAGCCATACAAACATCACTACCTTGTAGGAAGAATACAAAGTAGAGGTGGTATGGCTCCTTAGCTATAGGACAACACTGAGGTGTTAAAAGTAGAATCTGCAGAGTTCTGAGGTCCTGGACTGTTTAAGGAACAAGTTTTCTTTCTAGTCTCTTACTGAGGTTTGATATTACTTGTCTCGTTTTTACTGTGTTCCTTCCAAGCTTCTGATGGTCAGCAATGTGTGGTTGTGCTTCTTTACTTGTAACTCTTCCTCCTATACTTAAGGTTAAAATTATTGCTGGATGTGAGATCAGAGTTCTTTGTCTAAATCAGATGGCAGTAGGAATTGCCCCTACAGTAAATATCACCAAGAAGCTCTTGAGATGCTCTAAGAGCTTGCAGTGTTCATGAGAGAGTTAGCTCTGTGCTTTTACAGTAAAAGTTCTAATCTGTAGAAGAATGTCGATATGCCTTAGGTTTTTGACACTGGGTTTTGTGTGAAGTAAGTAATCAGCTGGGCTAGAAACCTCTTACATGGTTGTCTGCAGGTGCAGAAACTGCACTTCATACTGGTTTTAAGTTCCACAGCGTAATCTACATGTTTTATTTGTAGGGTTTAAGAACTGGCTTCCTTATCAATAAAAGCATAAGGCTGAGGACTTTAACCCTTTCTTTCAAGATGAGATCATGTTTCTCATCTGCAAAGCATGCAACACACACAGGGGTGAGAGAGAAGGAGGGAAAAGGGAAGTGGAAGAGATAAAACGAATGCTCAGGTATCAGGGCTGTCTCAAAACCTTCCTCCTTGGTGGAATCGCTGTCCGTGGAAGCGTTCAAAAGACGTGCAGATGAACTGCTTAGGGACATGGTTCAGTGGTCCACTCAGCAGTGCTGGGTTCATGGCTGGACCCGGGTCCTAGACGACTTCTCCAATCTTAATGGTTCTACAAAAACACTTTCCAATGGCTCTGTCAACTCAGACAATGGCAACAGATTTTGGAAAAGTTACTTCACTTATTCCTAAAGGAAGGATCACTGGGTACAACAAATACCTTGAGGACAGCTCAGTGGAAAAATCAAATCGGCAGTTAGTACTGTAGCACAAGCCCTAGAAAGGTTAAAAGAAGATAAGTTGGGTTTAGACTCAGGAGGATTATTTGCTAAGCATGCAACAATAGCACAGAAGGAATACACAAAGTTTTAAAAATGGGAAAAAAGTCTGAAGAACTAAATTTGTATATAAATGATCTAAATAAGGTCAAAGTCTGAAAAGATGGATCCATTTCTCATTGAAGTCACTAGACCTGAAGGTCAGCAATAATAACTCCAATGGTTTTTGTTCAATGGAAGTTTTATATATAGATGTATTTTCAACATATCTGGAAAGCAAATCTGTGTTGTCTAGTGCCATCTACAGAACTAAATCAGTGAACTGGGGAAACCAAAATACAGCTAAATATAAGAAAGAAATACAATCAATAGTTTAAGGCATTAAGCCCAGTTCCATAAAGATAAAACATTATTTTGAGGGAAATGTATCTGCCAGAAGGTAGAAAAAGAACATAATTGAAACCAGTGGAACACAACAAGCTATGGCATGTCACCTGTAAAAGTGTATTTTGGGGTGTTTTTTTGTTTGTTTTTTTTTTTTTTAAGTCAGATCAGCTGCCCAGAAAAATCAGGACAGGACCCATGCTTTTCCAAAAAGACTAGATGCTCCAATCCACAACTAATGAACAAGGTTCACAGGACAAAGCAACATCCAAGTACTGTAGTAAATTATGACGAAATGCTTTAAATTAAGAAAAATCAATTTAGTGAAAAAGCCATGACAGACTGAAAGGGAAGTGTCTTGTACTCAAGCCATCAATAGCAGTTAAGTCCAATGATTACTGTATCCAAAACAGCTTTGTAGTTTAGGTGTTGGGTGACTTGGTGGGTTTGGTTTGCGGTTTGTTGGTTGGTTGGTTTTTTGGTAGCTTTATTTTCCCCTTTGGCATCTTTGGAAAAAGTTGTGCTTTTCCAATAGACAGGAACTAGTCTTAGGTAAGAGAAGAGGATTTATAGAAGAAGCAAGTGAAACAGATCACACTGGATGTAAGAAAATCTTAAATGGGTGTTCTTTTACTGGAGGCTGGCTCTTTCCCTGAATACTCTGCAGCATTTTCAAAATTAAGTTTTTGTATTTCAGGCTACTCTAAGGCAGTAGGAACATATGTGCAGGCAATTTCACAACTTTCTGTACAAAATACGTAAAGTAACTTTTTTCACGTATTATCTGTTAACACAGAAGTGCCTTGATCTTGTTG
Source organism: Oxyruncus cristatus (assembly GCA_013399855.1). Classification (NCBI taxonomy): domain Eukaryota; kingdom Metazoa; phylum Chordata; class Aves; order Passeriformes; family Cotingidae; genus Oxyruncus; species Oxyruncus cristatus. The sequence goes on along the minus strand of VXAY01001194.1, from coordinate 409,553 downwards.
TCAGCCTGGTGCAATCCAGGTGTGGTACCTGCACGCTCCTGTTGTGGTCATAAGATCATCAGCCAGGTTTTAGTCACAGTCTTGTCACTCCTACAGTCCTTTTAAGTGTTGTCTTACTAAGTGGTCTTTTACTGAAACACTACTGACAGGTGACATCTGCTCTGCCAAAAAGCTGCTGCTTACAGACACTTACTAGTGAAAATACAATTGTTGTTTTCTCCTTAGTTTTATGCACTAGATCTACTTTTTAAAAGGTTTTTACAGTGCCTGTGAAATTAGCTACAGTTTATCTCTCCTGCATTACCCTGCTGAAAGTTTGCCTGACTTTAAGCCCGTCATATCAACAGGTTACAGGAACTTTTCTCTACTTCCTGATGTTCCTTTTTTTAATCAGTCTTTCAGCACATAGAGTGAAAAGTCTGAGACGGTGTGATGCTGACAAGCCCAGAGAAGTTCTGCACCACTGGTTTGGATCTAAACTCACCATCTTCCTAATTCCATGGGTGGTCAGCAGTGACAATTTTAAAACCCTTCCTGAACCAGAGAGGGTGATCCTGGAATACCTGACTGGCTCTGCACGAGGCAGAAAAGCATTTGCCAGGGTTGACACTGTGCTGGAGCAAATAAGCTTTGATTAGAGACTGAACTGACACAAGTCCCTGAGGTTCACATGGCAATGTCTGAACAATTTCTGGATCAAACTCATTCCTGGAAATCCCACAGATGTATTCCTGGATGCTGCTCCTGATTCACTGGTCTGCTGGAGCAAAGCTTGTTTTCTAAGGGAACGCTCTGTGCATCACCACATCTGAGGCACGGTCAAGATACAGCTTTGATGAAATCCATAAGGCAGCAGGGAATTAACTCATCTAGACTGTGCCTGTGGAACAGAGACCTGCCAATTTAGGCTGTTTAACATCTGACTAGCTTTTGTGAAGCTGTATTTTTCAGACCATCTGTGTTTCAGCTCAAGTTCCTTAGCGATTTCGTCTAAGCAGAGTAACTACTGATTTAAGGTTTTAATGCATTTCGCCTTCTTTAGTTAAAAGGAGTACCGGGCCCTGATAAACTCTCTAAACCCCCATGGATATGGCCCGTGCCATCTAAACGCTTCCTCTAGGCGCTTCCTTCCTGAGCTTGCCTCCCAGAACTTCCCTCATCCCTCGCGTTTGCAGAGCGCTCACCCGGCAATGTAAACATGTCGCGACGCGCTCCCTGCGCGGTTCCCGGGCCCCGAGCAGCGCTGTCCCGTCGCCCCGGGGTGAGCCCCCCACCCCCGGCGCGACCCTGGGCCCCGCTCCCGCCCGGGCACGGCCTCACGGGGCCCTGAGCGGGTGTTTGGGGGCGAAAGGCGGGCGGCCAGAGCCCCGCTGTCCTTTCAGGTCGCGCCTCCCCGCCCGGTTAGGCGGAGCGGTGTCACGCTCTCCCCGCCGCCCGGCTGGCAGGACGCACCCCCCCCGGCCCCGCGCTCACCAGGTTGAGGGGCCCCTCCATCACTTCCATGGGCGGCGGGGGCTGCGGGCACATGGGCGGGGGCCGCTGGGCGCTGCCCCGGCCCGGCCCCGGCGCGGCCCG
>VXAY01001194.1:338054-407905 GCA_013399855.1 Oxyruncus cristatus | reverse complement strand
AGTTGCTGAGGGGAGAGGGGAAAGAAAGGCGGAGTCGTCTCGTTCCCCGCTTCTCGGAAAAGTTAGCCCCCAAAATGGAGGGGGGGGGGAAGAAAAGGGTTAATTTGGAAATCTTAGAGTATCCTGAGTTGGACGGGACCCGCAAGGATCCCGCTCCTGGCCCTGCGTAGGACACCCTGTGTCTGAGAGCGTTGTCCAAACGCTTCTTGAGCTCTGTCAGGCTTGGTGCTGTGACCACTGCCCTGGGGAGCCTGTTCCAGTGCCCGACTACCCTCGGGGTGAAGAACCTTTTCTTGATACCCAACCTAGACGTCCCCCGACTCAGCTTCGTGCCGTTTCCTCGAGTCCTGTCACTGGTAACCAGAGTGACGAGATCGGTGCCTGCCCCTCCGCCTTCCCTCGTGAGGATGCTGAACACCACAATGAGGTTTCCCCTCAGACTCCTCCGGGCTGAACGTGCCAAATGACCTCAACGCCCTGCCTAGGAATAGGTGGCGTTGCTCTCAAAGAGTAAGAAATAGTTACGTGCAAGTTACGCCATAGTCTGCATGGTGTCAAGTCAGTATCCCCACATCTTTAATAAATATCGGGTGGACGTGATTCAAAATAATGGATGTAAGCCAACATCGGGCTGAAACTGGTATGTGAAGCCGGTGTGTAGTTGTACCTGAGCAAAAGCACCTGCCTGATGTACATGTAAAGGACTGTCAGTCTGAGACCTCTAGAGCTCTGCACCCAGGTTCACTGCCGCTCAGGAGCTTTCAAACCGGCATGAAGACCAGCACTTTCATTGAAATGCTTCAACAAAAGTACTATCTTCCTCATATCTCGGCTATATTCTTGCTATTGTTCCCTGAGTTCAAGTTCCTGTGATAGCTCTTTCTTCCAGGGGATGCTTATTGATGGGAATACAGCAAAATGCAAGGTAATAAAAAGGGCTTTGTAACTAAAGCTTTCTATCCCATGGGAGATCAACAAACACTTTAAAGCTGTAGATAGAGGCTTAAGAGACACACACCAAGGGCCACGCTGAGGGGACAGCAGGGTTTCTGTGGGGAAAAGTGCCCCCACCACAGTCACAAAGCAGTAAAAGCACCAGGGCTCCTTGTGGCTCTTCATTGCAGGAATTGCAGTGAATGGAAACAGGTGACACTGGCAGTGGTGCCAAAATTGCCATGTATGTGCTAACAGCACAGTAGTGTTAATTATCCCAGGTAACAAGTGATAGGACCAGACAAAATGACCTCAGGTTGCACTGGGGGAGTTTAGATTTAGTATCGGGAAAAATTTCTTCACTGAAAGGGCTGTCAAGCACTGGAACAGGCTTCCCAGGGCAGTGATGGAATAACAGTCCCTGGAATTATTCAAAAAAACTTGTAGATGTGGTGCTTAGGGACATGCTTTAGTGGTGGACCTGACAGTGTTAGGTTAATGATTGGACTCAATGATCTTTTCCATCCATAATGATTCTGTGATTAATTATTCAAAATGTCGTGAGAGAGACCAGCAAAGCAAATGAACTGTTAGACAGAGAACTTAGTGAGTGTCGTGGGCACTCCTATCCACACAACTTTGTGTGTTGTGAAGACCAGAGAAGAAAAGTGCAGTAAAGGGACTGTGTGTACCTTTCTCAGGAAAGCATGGCACGAGTTCACAGGAGCATGGTAATGACAGAGTGAAAGGGGAAGGAGGGCAAGAAAAAAAAAAAAAAGGGAGAGAGAGAAAAGGATAGAAGGCAGGGCTGAAGATGAGACAGCCAGAAAACAAGAAGTAAAAAAGCTAATTAGCAGCAAGTAAAGAAAGTCCAGATTTCCCTTTGTGCCCTTTGTAGCTGCGATCGTCAGACATGGGTGGCGTCTGTGGGTCTCTGGGGGAGCCCACATGGCCTGATATGCCAGAGCTCTCAGCTATCCCTGGGCTGTAGGGACTAGCTCTGCAACACTGGAGTGCTGGGGGGAGTTTTCCTTCTAACACATGTGGTTAGACAAGATAGTCTCTTCTGGTTAGGAGCTTCCCAAAGATACCTTGCGAGTTCCTGTTTTCATTTGCAAGAATTTATCTATCACTTGGTTTAATTATATACCACCAAGCCAGATCCCGTGTAGTCCAGAGGGGAGTTGATCCAGAGCCCACTGTTTGAATAGGAAATAGGTGAAGTTGTCCTGTGTCAGTCGTTGAAGGGATAGGTCAGCCTGGGTGAAGGAGAAAAAAAACTTGGCTCTTTACTATCAGTACTTTGAGACAAAATTGAATTGTTTTATTGTACCCAACCATTATGTTTTCCTTCCTTCTAGCTCATGGACACACACTCATGAAGAAGTAATATTTATTTGTAAGAGTATAGCCCCCGTCTTGACCATCCCACTTGGTCACTGTTCCTCTTCACAGTGACAAGCTCTTCTCTAACCCTTGAGCCCGGTGCTGTCTGGCCTTTTCCCCTCTCTTGCCAGTAGTGCCATGATAGCAAAAATTCTGCCAAAGGTCTTTGCATCGAGCACAAAACTTGGTTGCTCAGTTGTTAATGAAGTTATATTGAGTTAATGTATCACAATTTACTGATTCTGTTGCATCTGCGCATCAGATCTTACACAGTTAGCTGGCTGATTATCCTTTTCCATACTGCATTAATCCAGAGGCAAATGTTGATGATCGTGCTAAATATTACGTAGGATGAGATTTTTAGATACACTGGCAATTAAATTGCATACTGCCAAGCTACTATTTCTAACCATTTTACTAACTTTGTCATCATCAGTGGTGGAACTGCAGATTTTCATTTATTTGTTTAAACTGTGTTCCTGATTGGTTTGTGTATAACTTTTAACTTTGCATAAGGTGTTTGCCTTGTGACAAGTAGCTGCATAACTGGTTCTTGCTGTGTGCTTATCAGTTATCCCTAAGTCATACCAACTTGCTGAAATAGATCATTAGGTCGAACACTTTCTTAGAAATCAAACAAACTAGTTCTGAGAAACGTTTTCCATTACTCCTGCTGCTGGCTCAGGAAAGACAAATTAATTTATTGGGTCTTAAGAGACAGTCAGTGTTCATTTCAAGACACATTATCTTTAGTGGAAAAAGGAGGAAGATGCTGGGCCAATTTACCACTTGTGGAATGGGAGCTAAAGGACTGAGGAATTTTGTTTTAACAGAATAAAGGTTTCAGGAGATGTGAGTCAAGGCAGTGTGTTACAGTGTGCCTGTTGTTCATGTAACCAGCAGTGGCCATTACTGTTCTCCAGCAGGGCTGGCAGTGACTGTAATTCCCTCTGGGGACCTGGCCATGCCTCTTCTCATCCAGACACTGTTAGCAAATGCTTAAATGGGGCACTTTTCTTGACTAGTGTGCCAATGTTTTGTTTCCTATATCTGAATCTGACAACAAACTGAAGGCAAATAGAAAGAAACCTGACAAGATTGCTTTTTAAGATCTCATGTTTTACAAACTGCTAGTGATATACACAGGATTTACTTCAGAGCCCTCAGTGTCGCTGTTTGCAGTGCAGTATTCAACTTACTTCTAGTGTGGGTTGGTTTTTTTTCTGCCCCCCCCCCAGGTAGGCAGGTGATACTTTTCGGCTTTGGTAAGATGAAAATATCATTGAGCCTTTAGCCCTGGTCCTTCAAGAGGCATCGTGTTGTCATGTCCTGGAGTGGCTGCAGAAAGCGAGTAAAACCTGTAAGCTTAGCTGTGCAAAGTTAGCTTTAATGTGATATAGTGGTGTTAGTGCTAGTTCAAATAATCTGAATTTGTATGAAAGTTCTTTACTCAGAGAATAGTCTTGGGACACTTTGTGGATTTTTGTGCAAAATACCAAGATCCAGGAGTGCTGGATGTCACGTATTCATTCTGGATGGTGTGCCAACCTCCCCTGCGCTGGACTGAAAATGGCTACTGTTCTCTGCCAGTGTCTACAGAGTTATCTAAGAGATAAAAAGTTGCCCTCCGGAGAAAACAGAACCATAGTAAATATTCTACTCCATTATCTGCAAACTCATCAATGAGTGCAGAATGATTATTTCTTTTCATTACTGCCTTTGTGTGTTTTGCTCTTCCTGAGGGACTGCATGGGAATAGCGTGTTGACTGTATAAGTATAAATTAAATGTTTGTCTAAAAGAAGAACTATTAAAATGTAATTCTGGGCAGGATGTGCCTGTCAGCAGGAAGCTTCCTAAAATACCCTGTGTTTTAAGGGTGGAATTTTAGAGTAGGAGGGAAGTGTAGAATTGCTATTTACCTGTCTGATGCTGCTTTTGACACACATGATGAGCCAGCTTCATTTGACTGTCACCTCCTTAGGAGGCAGAATTCCTCGGCCCACACTTTGCTTAGCATTGACTACTTCTTTATTTACTCTTTGTGCCTTTGCATTTTATCTGGACTGTGCATTTTCAGTGAAGCTCCAGTTAAAGACAGGCTTCTCAGTCATGGCATTGTAGGAGGGCCCACAGAGCCTCCCACACAGTGCCTTCCTCAAAGAGAGATGGGGATGTCTGTTTCTTTGAAGAAGCACTTTTGAAACAAAAGGGATTCCCCTATGCCTCTGACAATTTATTTCCCACCACACATGTACAGAGCCATCAGGCTGATGGGCCTCCTTCCATTTCTCAGATTTTTCAGAATAACCGGATTTCAGGATCTCCCCCTGGATGTGCCCTGTCTCTTTGGTTTGCCTCTGGGGAATATGTGAGAGGAGCTGTGGGCAAGGCAGTGGATCAAGGAGGGCTTTGACAACTGGGGCTGAAGGAACGTCATTCAGAGTGCTGGGAGGCTCAGGACAGGGAAATCTTGGAGAAGGTGGAAACTAAATGAAAGTCTTCTCCTGTCGCCTTTCCCCCTTTTGTGTCTATTCGGATTCTGCCTTCTGAAGGTCCTCTCTGACCTTTCCTTTATAATTACACGTGGTCAGCAATCAGAACCAGAAGAGTGAGTCAATAAAATGGGCACAAAACTTGCAATTACAATGCCTTGGCATGGGAATTTTGTCTCTGAAAGAACTTCAGCACAGCTTAGAAATCAGCAACCACCGTTTGGCACTTTCCTTAGCTGCCAGAGCAACTGATAGAATTTGAAATCAGTCAGATTTGCAGGGAAGAAAGAACTGGTGAGTTAAAAAACAAGAACACAACCAAGGCCATGTCTGAATAAATTTCCAGTCGTCTGTACATAGACCATTTATTGAGAAAGATAAGAAAAACTAAATTTTCATAATCCTGATTACATGCAGAGGATTGACCCAGATGCATGATTTTAGCTGTATTTATTATATTTAAACACAATGTATGCCTTCACATGTGTTTACTGAAAAGAGGAACCACAGCCATTTAAATTAAATGCATTTTTAAATATTGCTGTTTAAAAAAGAAACTATTAGATTCCTGCATACTAAGAAGTAATGTATATGACTGTGGTGCTCTAGAATTAATTAGATCTCTTATTTTAGTTTTAGAATCAAGAAGATATTTTCTCATTGCTTACAGAATAAAATAGCTAAATCCTCTGCTTAGATCTGAAAGTAGTTTTGCCCACAGCAATCAAACTAATATTTTCTTTATAGCTCATTCTCTCCATAAGCTTTATGCTGATTTCATTAGGCTTTAGATCAGGTTCCAAGTAACTAATTATATTTATAGTGTGATTTCTTTGCTCAGAACAACTAATTTAGGTAAAGGAGTTGGTGGGAATGGTGAAAGGCTAAGTAGTATTCCTTTGCATTACTTTGTCCAGGTGCAAGATACCAGGAAAACTCTGTTTGTCTTTGTGTTTATAAGCCCTCAGTATTAAGCTGAGCAGCAGCTTCCCTGTTTTCAGTATTTTGTGAGAGCATAATAATAAGCAGTTGATATACTGACTTTTTCCTTTATATTGACTAGGGCTGATGTATTTCTGCCAGCAAAAATGGGGGTCAAAAAGACCCAGCTGTTTGAAAGTGATGAGAAATCAAACTTGGGTATGCGAGGATTTCCATGTTTTTCACTCATGTTCCATTGCCCGAAGTCTCTTCCTAACATTTCTTGATGTTTTCTCTCCTACAGCTCTACTGTAAAGCCACCACCCTCCCTTTCATCACTTACCCACCCTTGCCACAAATCTCCTCTCACCTATAACCCGCAGGCCTGCCCCTATTTCCCCAACTCAGACCTGCTGCTCCACTCACGCTCATCTTTGAAAGGGCCAGCGCCGCATCATTGCCTCTGTTACTGCCTTCCTAAATGCTGCCACTGGCAGCTGAATAATGCTTCTCTCAGCTGGCCCTAGCCCCAAACATAAAAGACCCTTCAGCTTTGGTTTCTGGGATTTAAAAAGCTTGGACAAAAGTAGGTTTGTTTAGCAGCTTTACTTTGCTAAAGGATATGAAGGTTCTGTTCTTGCATCACTAGCACTGATTCCTTTCTCTTTTTCCAAACTGGCTCTCTTATCCTAACTTCACAGCTGTGTTTCTCTGGACAGAACATTATTCCCTTCCTTGCCCATACAAATTGCCTCTTCATCAAAATCCAGTGAACATCACATGTCCTGAGTACTCACTCAAAATTTCTCTGAATTCTTTTGTTTTTCCCCTCTGAGACTGTACCACAAAGAAATAGGCCCATTTGGAGTTGACTTTCTGACAAGAGGTCTGGTATTTGACACAAGCCCCTAGACTACAAGGCTGTGTTGGGTCGTTAAAAGCTGGATCTTGTTTTTAGCAGAGGATTCTAGTGGAAGCCAGCAGATTTTTGGAGGCTTGAGACATAACATCATGCTCTGTGATCTAAAATTTACTGAGGACCTTGAGTTACCTTTTTTTTTTTTTTTTTCTGGTATGTTTCCATTCCTGAGAAAAGCAAGAGCTGCAAGACTGACTTATAATATACTCATTCAATTAATCAAGTGAGAGTGAATCAAACCTTTCCAGGCAATTTTGTTTGAAGTGTCTGCACTCTTCTCTGCATCGCATGAGGTGCCAACACCAGTGGGAGTTTGCCTGAGGTAAGAGCTGTGGGTTTGGATGTATTCTTCCATTTTTATTAGGTCTTACACTCACAGGAATTTTGTGCTTTTTAATCTTGTAACTGTACAAAACTTATCTGGGTATGGAGGAAGATAACTTAGTGATTTACTTTAATTATTCTCATAACTGTTTGCATTAGGTTTTATGAGCTAGTCGCACTTAAAAAATTCCAAACCTACTTTTACAGCAAGAAGGTGTTCAACTGAAATCCTTGTGCCATTGATCTAACCAGTAAGAAACCAACTGAGCTACCAAGTACTCAGTGCTTCTTCCCAGTTAATCCTTAATTTAATTGTATGCATTTAAATATTTTAATTTTCTTTTCTGCCTTTATTATCCGTGTGCTTTTCCTTGAAATACTTTATATGGAATGACTTCTAGCAAAAAGCGAGTTGTCAAAAAAAATTCAAAAATTCCAGCTAAGCACATTAAATATTTATTGCTCTTAATATTCAGAGTATAGCTGCAGAGCTGAGTAGTATGTATTTGGAGTGCACTGGTATTATGATTTCCCATACTGGTAACCACACCCACATAATGCAGAGCTTTACACCCCTTATAATCCTTCAAAACAAGAGAAGGGATTGAAAGGGAGACCAGGACATGAAGAAGCACAGAAACTTCAGAAAGGTCTCATGGCAAGTACTATGCAATGCACTCATTTTTGAATACAATTATTTATGCAGTTAAGCGGGACTACACCACTTCACATGCTCAAAACAAGATCCAGTAACATCTGATATCTTGGCATCAGAGTCTATCAAAAAGATGGTCATATGACAAGACTGTCTTAATGTCTGTTTATAAGGTACAAACAAATGAAAGAGACCAGCTTTGTCTGTCCCATGGGACTGAAATAATATGCAAGCCTAGTCAGAGATTATAAGACTGAATATTTAGAATTAGCTCCTCAGAATGTCTGATTCTACGAGTTCTAAATTCTTGGGACTAAGCTTTTTTCAGAACAGGCTGAATTGTTTTATTGCAGTCTTTCAGCTAGTACTTCTTCCAGTGTTGGCTTTCAGGATTCACTGTTCATCTTCTGAAGGGTCTTCTGCTCTCATGAGATGGAGGTTTTCTCTGGGTAAATAACTTCTTTGTTATAAAGAGGAATAATGCTCAAAATTATAAGATGAATCTTTCAGTTACAGGAGGAAGGAGGGGGGAGATGGATGTCCAAGGCAGGCAGAGGACAACATAAGCACATCCCATCTGAAATTCCACTAGAACAGGAAATGTAAGTAGATGAATACAGTTAGCTCTTTTTCAAACACAGCAGTAAAAAGCTGGTTCACTGTTTTATTTCCTTGCTGCCAGTTAAAAATGCGATATAGAATTATTGCTAAATATGAGGTCCAAATTTTCAGATGAACACATTAATTACTAACTTAAAGCTGAAAACAAAGCTGCTGTCTGCAGCAGTAGAGGCATGTTCTCTGGTGTTCCAGAATGAAACCGTCTTACATTTGTAGGTCCGGGCTGTGAGCAGTAGCCCCCCATGTATCTCCCTGCCCACCTCCTGCAAAGTAACAGGAGTGTAATTCAGGTAAAAATGAGCAGACCAAGTGTATTCCATGCACACCCTGCTGCTCAGGGCATAGCAAGGTTTTAAATAAACCGGGCTAATTTTTCCTAGCCTACATTTCTTTTCACTTCCCAGGCCATCATCTTTTGGGAAAGGCCCATGCGCAGAGTGTACATTAATCCATACTTTTTAAAGAATGAGACAACTTGCAGCAGAAGAAAACAAAACATTCATATCAGTTACAGACAGTGGAATACTTTTGATGGATCTAATATTCAGCCTTTGGCTGGAAGGCAATTTTGAAAGAACCAACTAGTTAAACTTGAGATACTTCTATTTCCTCATAAGATTTACTTCTCTTCCTTAATCTGTAACTCTCCATAGTGAGTTTCTCTAACCATCAATATGACAGTACAGCAATATTGCCTCATCAGTCATGATTTACTTAATGTTTTCTGAATTTAGGAATATTTGATTAAAATTTAATGTGAACATATCATATCATGCCACATATATTATTGCATCCATTAATCAGGTAACCATAATAATGAAATGTCGGAAGATTGGATGAAAAAGGAGCTGAAGTCTTTGATATATGTTTGGCATGGTTTTGTGAGTGATTAACGAAAAGATACCCAGTCAATTGTGTAAAGCTTCATTAATATACATTTACAATCATCTATGTACTGTATCATCAGATATTTTTAACCTTAGTTAAACTTGATTTTTTAATTTACTGAACGACACTAAATATTAATAATCCTGAAAAATATATAGTATTCTATTAACTCTCATAATGCCAGAATGATTCATAATGTGTCTTCATGCTTTTGTAGCAAACTATGTACTAAAAATATTGTCAGAGTTAATGGATCAGTTTTGTTAAAGGTGGAATAACAAATGCTTTATGCATGGCTCTATAAACCTCAAATTACACAATTGTATTAAAATAAATGTTAGTCAATATTTCCATCTACTTTTTTAATATGCAAAGGTAACATATGATCTAATCTAGCAAAGCATCTACTCCAGTTTGGTAGAGGAGATATTGAAAACAGTAAGACTTGAGTTCATTCTCATAAGTATTTTGTTAAACATATGAAGACTTTTTAGATTAAAAAAACAGCCAAACAAACCAAAGTTGAAATCCTTAGGCTTCAGCTCATGATGCAAGATAAGGACGTGTTCCCCAGGTAAACTTTGAGAGATTTGTCATTGTTTTGTTGGTATTTGTGACAAGAAACAACTAAGGCACTGATCCCACAGCCTGGATCTGTGTAGGAAATTTTGTGTTGTGCCACGGATCCTGGTGGGGCTGTTCATAGTGGCAGGAGTGCCCTTCAGCTGTGTGTGTCCTTGCACTCAGGGCTGGACACTGCACAGATCAGAACACGTGTGCTTCATTGGCACCATCCTCAATGGTACCTCCACTGACTGGCGGTGTGTTTGCCACTCACTGTGTGTGGCACTGAGAGCACTTCCAGTATGTCCTGGAGGCCCAGGGTGAAAAGCTGTAGTTGTTATTTGCCTCATATCTTCTCTCACTCTTGGTGAGAATTTATTTAGTATTCATTGTTTCACTGCAGCTAGCCAAGTATGTTTTTACACTACAACTCCAAAATCCAGATCTCTTCAAAATAATTTCAGAACAGAGGTGCCACGTGTTTTTTAACATGGCTTGTGATTTTGAAGTGAATTTGGTTGGAAGCTGTACGCTGATGCCTAAACTTGAATTATTACCACTTTGAAAGGCTGCTTGGAGATCACTGTTGTGTGTTGTTAAGCACTGTGCAGCGTATTGGCATCCAGCCTACATTTTTATCCCACAGTGTCTTGTCTTCAGGTGATTCAAGGATGCTTTTTCAGTGATATGCAGTGGGTCAAAGCTGACAGCAGTCCTGGAGTGCTTGGGTTACAGCTCAGTTCTGAGCAAGGTGGATGAGCATGCCCATCAATCTACTGATAAAGGGCATTACAAACAGGCCAGGATCTGTGACTCTTCTAAGCTCAATACAGCCACAATATGTCTGTGCAGCTCCATCTGGTACCTATCCTGCTAAGAAAGGTGAAACTATGGATCGAGAGAAAAATTATGAGGCTGATTGCTACAAATTTGGTACAAATTTTAATTAATTGTATTTGTAAACAGTCTCACTAACCACTACAAGGAGCCTGCTTACTTGAAGGTTGACAGAGTCATAAGTAAAACAGTGATTATTCCACCTGTAAATAAAACGATCCACCCATACTGACAACATTTTGGATACATTCTTTACACAAAAAACAACTTGATGTGAGTGCACAGATTCTATATTGCGTAGCACCACTGATTTTAGGCCTTTCAGTTCACATACTACCTTTGGCACAGATAGGCCTTGGTGTACATCTCGAGTGTGCAGACTGGTGATGATGAAAAAACACATTGTGTACTTTCTTTGCATAGCTGAGAGGAAGAATTAAGAAAAAACAGGGTGCAGGGCTCCTTCCTGTACTTAGGTGGACTTCTGAAAACAAATTTGCTTCTGAGCTCCTGTCAGTTAGACTAGCCATAACTCATTTTCTGTGGCTGTTAATCCTGCCTGTGAGGGGGTAGGGATAGTCATTTTCTTTGTAGCTGAAGGCAGGAACAGCATCATAACAAATAATGACTTTAGGATAAGCCTAAATGGATGAACCGCAATTGCAGTTGTCCTTCAAAATTAAGAACGAGAGGACAAAAAATGCAGAAAATATGATCTAAACTAATGTTACTTTCGGCTTTTGTGAGTGCTCTCTAGCCTAGGACCTGCAAAGGCTTGCAAATGCAAAGGCAATGGGTGTTGAAACATCTGTGTTAAGCAGTTATTTATTCACATTTTTACAGGTGGGGAAATTAGAAGTCCAGGGTGCAAGTGTCCCTTGTATAGGTAGTGGGAACGGAACAGGAGGTTGTACCCCAGAGACTTGTTGCTGTGACTTTTAGACACTGCAATTCATCACTATAACAGCACACTGAATTTAACATTCATCCCCAATCTTTTCTGTAAAGCAGACTCTTTTCCTTCATGTTCACAGATTTCGGATAGGAGAAAACCCATCAGAGATTTGGTGACTTTGAACAGTGTTTCCCCTGTTCATCTTTAATTATAGCTGGGCAAATGGTGTCGAGTGTAGGTATGGAAAACCATGGATGGGAACTCCGAAGAGTCTACAGAAAGATTCTATTTTGGTAGGTTTTTTTTGATGTAAGGGATGAGAAGAAGTTGTCTTTGGGAATGTGACAATTGTTGCAGAGCATAAAGTTATTTCCTCCTAGTAGCATCTGTTTTTCAGGAGAGAAAAATGCTGAGATTATGCTACAGCCTGGAGCTCTAGCATGTTGATGAGGTAGAAGGAGTCCAAATAAATTAACTGTTGTCAGGCTCTGATTCCAGTGACTGGGATTTTAAGTGGTTGGGAAAAATGGTCTTACGTAGTTGGGGAATTGTAGCCGGTTTTGGCAAGAAGGAAAGTGAGCAGATCAGAGCCTGTTTCTCATGTCATTGAAGTGTTTGAGAACTTGCCTTCTGCTGAGATGGAAGAGAACTTTCTGCAAAACTGAAAGTGTTTGTTACATCTATCTAAAATGTGTGGCCCTATTCTTGATGCAAGAAGCTTTGCAGGGTTTCAATCTGCTCTGCTGGGCTAGGGAGGTCTGCCTTTAGCAGTCAGAGGGGGTTTCTTTCAGGAATGAACTCTGACTTTTCCTTGGGTTTTTTGTAGCCGGGCTATGTAAATATTGGTGTGGGACTTGAGGAAAAAGAGGAAAATGTGAGTTTGCCAGTGCTATTGTCTCTGTCCTTTCTCTCTGCAGCCATTTCTGATACAAAGAATGAAATAATGCAAATACTTTTAGTTATTCCTTAATATTATGTGTGCAAAAAAGGAAGGGGGGATTGTCTATGGCCAACTGCAGCTTCCAAGTTGAGAATTGTTTGCTCATGTTCATGCTTCTGTATTTTTATGTTCAGATCCAGTGTCTCTCTGGTAGGCTGGTGAGAATGATTGGGAAATGCCTCTTACACTAAGATCTGGATATGCAGATGGACTTTGTTCAGTTTAGAGTTTCTGTTTTTACAGACTGGGACATTATGGTTTTCCCAATGGTATTGGAGAACCTAATGGTGCTTTAAGCACGGGTGGCTTGCTCTCCTCAGCCTTGCAGCTCGCTGGGAGAGGAGCTGCATGCAGCACAGGTCATTGTGTACAGCACAGGTAGGGCTAAGGCAGGTGCTGTAGGGCTTTAGTTTGGAAATGTGGGTGCTGCTGTGTGTAAATCCAGGAGACCAAAGTGATGGAAGGTTGCTTAGCAGAGAGAGAGATTCGCTGGGACAAGTCGTAGATAACAATTCCTGCCTGCACACCCAGAGCCAGCCATTGAGAAATTCCTCTCTTTTCTAGAAACACAGCCACTCAAGTAGAGGTTCTTTTGTGCAGCACTGAGCTGAGTTACAGTACCTGAGATTTCAAATGACAAAGGAATCTTGCTGTCAGACTCTCTCTGCTGAAATGCTGACACAAAGGGCTGTGGGAGGCGAGTAGGAACACCAAAGCGTCTCCAATTGTTATCAGATAGCTGTTCACAGAAAGGTCTTCCCAGAGTTTGCTGCATAGAAAGCACAACCCACACATCATTGTTATTCATTCGTTCAGTTTAAGAGGCTTGTTTTTCTCAGATGTGCTTTTCCTGTTTGTAACGGAGGATTGTTGTTAGTTGAAGAAAAGTGTCATCCAGCTATGAATTGAGATTTTCAGCTGATTCATGAACACCTTTGTTAACTACAGCATAAAAAGGAATATGGCTGAGTGTGAAATGTAGGTTAAGCTGTATTTCTACACCAGTATATTATACTACTCTGGAAGGGTGAAAAATAAATCTTAATTAACAGCTATGCAAAAATTTCCTACCTATTTTTATCTCAAAATTAGTAAAGCAATTAGAAGATGGAGGTAATTGCTACGTGTTAGCCTCTCTTATTCATGTGGAGCCTATATAGAGATGTGTATATATATGGATTTTAAAATAATTAACCAAAATTGCTGTACATGGCAAGTAAAGTAAGCAATCAGTATGTTTGAGTAAGGCTTTCATGTCAGAAAATTGGCCAGACATGCTAAGAAAGGGTGGTAAAACTTGGGAGGAGGGCAGGAAATGAGTTATCTCAGGATAGTGGGAGCAGAGCCATTCATGTCTGTGTAACAGATAATTTGTGGAGCTTACAGTAATGTGGATCTTGAAAGTTTTGATATCTAAGTTAATGCTACAGCCAAGTAGCACGATCACAGATAAGCAGCTGTTTATTGTTGTTCCAGGGAATAATGAGATGAGCGTTACTGCTGCCCAAGTTCTCTTCAGTATATGTGGATCAGCTCATGTCTAGCTTTAGTAAAAGCATCTAGATTAAAAAAAAAATAATAAAAATGCTTTAAAAAAGTAATTTAAAAATAGTTCTTCATACGGAAGTGCAACTGTGAAAACACTTCTGAATTGAAAAAGCAGCTTCCTTTTGGCAGTTGGATTAAACGTGCTCTCTGACAGTCCCAGTCACATTTGTATCTGGCTGGGTATTCCATGTCTAGGAATTTACACTCTTCTGGAAGAACATTAGGCATGAATCTGGCTACTCTTCAGAAGGCTCTCCTCGCTTAGGCTTCCCTCAATCACAGTGAGTTTTTAAAAGGCAAAGATATCTTTTTAACACATAAAAGTTATCCTAAAAATTGATAAGTGCAAAGAAAATGCTCATAATTCAAGCAAAAAGGCCAAATAACAGCATTTGCCAATACAACAAACTGAGTGCAATTTTGCAGCAGGGAGAAACCAACACTATATTCTTTGAAAGTCAGTTTACTAAATTAAGTGTAGAAGAATTTTTCTGAATTATCTAGTTGTCTCTTCATGCTCAAGATCTTACATTATTTTTTCAAGATTCTTTTTAAACTTCTGATCAAAGATCAAAATTTCCTGGCACCTGAGCATTGTCAACACACTGCAGAGAAACATCCAAATGGCAATCAAATTTATTCACTCCATAAATTACAACTGTATTTAACATTGAGTGTTCTGGAATTCTTGGAAGTCTTCCTTTTCAGGGAATTTAGCACCAAAAAGCCAGCAAATCAGTTTTAGTGGTATCGATGTGATACGTGTTCAGTTGGAAAGAATGAGCAGAAGAGGGAAGAGACATCTGGATGCTGTTACTGCTGCAAAGAAAATATGTACGCCCCATCATACGTCAGAATGAAGCACCAGAGTGACTTTTCCGATGCAATGCAGATTGTGGTTGTCCTCAGAGCATCCAATTTCTGTTCTGAAACACGATTTTTAAGATCTCTTCACTACTAGATACTAGACATTCCATGTGAGTTGCTCTCCTTCAGGGCTCTGAAGATGACTTGGCTTAGGCTGAGCTTTACAGGGGCAGGGGCTGTAACATTCCTGGCAGCTGCCCATCCTGGAGAAGAAGGGCACTGGCAGTGTGTCTGTAGCTCCAGTCAGCCCTCCCATTACCCAGAGTGAGGTACAGCTGCTATGCTTCCTTCCCCAATGCCCCTGGGATGTGTCAGGGTCTCATGCTGGAGTAGTGTAAGGAAACAGTGCAGGTGTGCCCACAAGCCAGGATGGCCGTGGGATTCCTCACCCTCAGAACAAAACAGGAGAACTGTCCTGGCATTAGCTTTTCTCACAAGGACTTGCCCAAATGTGCAGAGCAAAGGGGAGCCCCGAAGCAGCCCGTCTCCTCATCCCTTTCCAAAGTCACCTCCTCCGAGGATCACCTCATAATGGGGACTCATTGTCTGTTTGATCTCAGGGAGCCTCAGTCTGACACTCAACTGTGCAGATGCCTCAGGGCCACCACAGCAGCAGTTGTAACAAGGGGTATTGGTGCACACCCCGACTCCAGTATCTGTTCTGTAGTTAAACACCTTAAATAACCCTTGGAAATTATTCTGGCTGTATTCAAAAGTGGTAGCTTAGCAACTGATTTTTTTCCTTTTTTTTTTTTTACCCAAACAGTAAAGGAAGTGAGTTCTAATCCTCTTGAGGGTGCTGTTTATTAAAATTTCCACCATGGAAATTAGAGAGGATCTTTCTCTTTCCCGAAACAATTCTGAATTAACTGCAACAGAAACATCTCCTTTATTTGAGGTGATAGAAATAGATGTTGACAAAGGAAGTTTTCTTTTTTCCAGAAAAGTAGAAAATAGGAGGTTTGTTATTGCTTATGTTAAATAATAGATTTATAAAATGAGGTTAGATAGGAGAGGACATAGGCTGTTTAAGTGCTCCATATAATGGGTCAAGAACCCACAATGAGAGTTAGGGTGCCTTGTAAGTGTGTTGGGGTCACATCATCAAGATTAAATGGGCAAATGATTGCCTGATCAGCGGTGTGGTGACAAGGAGTTGATGTTCTCAAGCCCATTCTGGACTGCCCTTTCCTGTGGCTGGTGAGGGTTGCAGTCCATGGGAAGTGATCTGCTTGCAGGACATGTTACTGGAGTGGGGGAACTAGATGGAGGTTAATTGGCATTTTAGATTGACCATCTTCGGTGTTCATCTTAGAAAAAGACAATTATCCAGATTTCTTTTTTCCCTGCTAAAGATGTATGTTCTCTCTTGCTCTTTCTAATATTGTGTCTTGTTAATATAAAGCATCTTTGCACAGTGTAGGCATTTAAGTCTCAGTCTGTGAAAGAACTTCATCCTGTCATAGTATCCTTAATTTCAAAAATGCTTCTGGCTTTTGGGGCGAGTACACAAAAAACTACAAATAAAGCTGTCTGTGCTTTGCTGTGCTGCACCCTGAAATGCTTCCTGTGCAGCCAAATATGTACTTGGCTATGAATCTTGAAATTTGTTGTTTCACACCTGAATTGATGATAGTCATTTTCGTTATATGTGCAAGGTATTTAAGATGTATTCTGTTAATGATTCCTTTAATATAAGTACTTCATATTAATATTTACTATTAAGCCAAATAGAAGCCCTTGTGTATTTTTTGTGTATGTTTCAGACTTCAGTGATCCTGGAATGGCACACCTTGGTCAGTTAATCACTTCTTTTAATATCCACCCTCTTTTCCACGGTGTGTTATTGGTGTTCCCTTTTGCAGGCATCATCCATGATCATTCACATTAGTCACCATATCATAAATGTGCATCCTCTCCCTTGCACTGTACCCACTGGCAATAGGTTACTGTGACACTGCTTTAGGAAAGGAAATGTCAGAGTGGAAGAAGAGAGAGAAAGATGTAGTGACAACAGAGGTTCAAATGCTCAGTGGTCCCTCTTGACCACTTTAAGTGGAGATAATTATATTAATCATATCTAAATGTAAATATGCCAAATATCAGTAGTATGCTCCAGCTGAGCAGAGTGGTCCTTTTTATTGTGTGACCTGGCAAATGACCTGCTGCAGGTCAAAACAGAAGACACGTGAAGGGTCTGCATTAGTCAGTGCTTAATTTTAGGTGCTTATATAGTTACTAATGTTGCTATGAGCTCTCCAAAATAATGTTGAAGCTCCTTAGTGTTTCAAGCCCACGCTGCTTAACTAACCCCTTGCAAACCCATGCCCAGGGAAAAATTATTGTAAATCTCCCATGTCCAAATTCCAGATTTAAGTGGAAAGAATTACAAAATTGCATGCAAATGTTTTGGATTAAAACAGATTTTTTACAGTGAAACCTTACAATTATTATAAAGTATTATAAACTAAGGCATTATTTTAAACTAGTTTGCAACAGAAATTATGCACTGGCTTGTGCTTCAGAATCAGAAAATGAACCAAGGATCATGGTTTCTGGTGGGCTTTGCTGTTAAGAGCTGAAGGGACCATGTTCCATTTGGATTGGGAAGAAGCTGTTATAAGGTACCATCACTTGAAAAGCAAGTGGAAGGCAGTCACTGAACCACGCACTGCTCAGCAGGACGAGGATGCTGGCTGTGTATCCCAAAGATGGAAGGAGAGAAGTATCTCCTCTCTCCCTTGGCAGTGGGTTGTGCTGGTTATCTGGAACAGGCTCTTCCATTTGAACATCCCTGTAGCCACACGCTAGATGAGAGCACAAGATTAAATCAGAAATCTTGTTCTTCCATCTCAAGTCTGTCCTCTGCACAGCTTGTCTTTGTAACACAGGCGTAAATGAAATTTTGTAAATGCTTCTCGTTTCAATAATTAGAAGTTTATCTAAGTGAAGGAAAGCATTTTTAATAGCTATTTTGGTTTTTAAGGCTGGAAGGGGGAAGAGAGCAATATGCCAGAGGCCAAATCAGTGGAATTTTTGTGTGAGTAAAAGAGACATGAAAGATTTGATGGTCCAGCCTTATTGACATTACAAAACGTGGGCCAGGTCCTTGTATTAGATGCAAAAAGCATTATCTCAGTGTCGATCAAGTCATGTTTAAAGGGGAGGTGATGTAGTGTGTGACAGAGAACCCCATCCTCCTCTAAAATATTTGAACTTCAGAAGAATGCATGAAACTGTTACACACAGTTACAGAGCAGAGTGAACCCTATCACTGAAAAGTACCTTGGCTGTCCATCCCAGCAACGATGAAAGTCAGCCTTGGATTTATCATATAAATGCTGCTTAAGAAAACCTTGTGCAATTTAATAAAAATGTTTCATCTAAAATCACACACTGAATTAAAAAAGGAAAGGATTGTGCCCTTGAAGAGGCTGTGAAGAACAGAAAACTTCACAAATTCCTGTGTTTAACATTACTTTTTAATATCCTTGCATTAAAAATGAATGATTACTTTTTAATATTACTCGTAGCCAACTATCCCCTACTGTATAGATAAATTTCTTGTGTGATTTTATTATATGCTCAATAATAGTACCTATAAGCTCAGATTTCTTTTGAATATAAATGATTGGAAACAATATCTACCCTAAAGCATCTTTAATGTCATTATAGATGGGTAGGAGTAAATTAAGCGGTATTTAGCCACCAAAGTCTTTAATTTCATTGCATTTGAGTAGGAGTTAGACATTATGAGGTCCAATTAAAAAAGTCACTAATGTTTTTACATCTGAGTAGGAGTAAATTAAACAAAATCACTCCTGAGCTGCTAATATCATTTTAATTGAATGTCATTCAGTTTCTAACTGCTGTTACAACACAGTAGATAATGAGTCAAGCTCAACAAATCATCTGAGCTCCAGGTACCATGGCTGCTAGGGGTGAAGGTAGAGTTTAGGGATGGAGAGGGAAACTGTTGGAAGTTAGGAAGCTGACAGGAATGATAGCAGACCTGACATCTCTTGGTTGATGAGACCTATGTTCATCTAAAAATATCACCCTAACAAGAGCTAATTTAGCCAGGCTGCAAGCCAGGTCATTATTTCTAGTGTTCAGACATAAAAAAAAAAAGGCATTTATCCAGAAGATGCGATTTACAGAGTGAATGCTGGAAAAGCTAATTCCATTTATTCACACCTCATGAATAATTCATTGTTTGATTTAATGTTAATCTTGATGATGAGACAATGGTGAAACAATACTAGACAATATATAGACTTAAATATGTGAAAATAAAAAATCGTATCCTATCACAAACATTATTATTTTTTGATCTATAACAGATAATATTGCATTTTCCTCATACCTGGAAATCTTTTCACTCCGGTAAATAGCAGGTTTAAGACAAGCTTTGGCACTTTGTATAGAGGCTGTTAAAGAGACCAGAGTGAAAAATACCCTTCACCGCAACTCAAATTACTATAAAACAGTAGATATTTTCCCCTAACAGCAGTTCAAGCCGTTACACAATGTGGGGCTTCCAGCAGGAAAAACTGCAGGGCTTTAAACCTGTTATTAGTTTGAGAGCATCAGATCCGTTCTAGTGTTGCTGTATGTGTACATGTTTGACTGCTGAGGGCAAATACTCCTTTGCATATCAGAGCCAAGAGAGCAGGGTGTTCTGACTGAAGCTCAGTGCCTTGTTCCAAACTCAAGGTGGGTGTTGGCTTCACATACAGTCACACCTGTGGGTGCAGTCACACACTGTCGTAGGCCTGTGTGAGACGCGTGTCTCCTGCCTCTGCAGGAAACTGTGAGGGAAAAGAGGCCTTTGCGGTCTGTGTCCACACGGATCTGGTACTGCTTCTTGCTCATGTTCAGGAAGTCCCATCGACTATCTCTTGGCTGGGTACTCAAAATGATAGAAAGGGAAATTTGCAGTTCTGACTGTTCTTTTCTTATATATGGGGAAACTGAGGCAGTTCACTTTAGCAGGTACCACAGCCCTGCCTTTTCTCTTACCTCTCTGCCCCTTCAATAGATCTGAGCATCTTGTTCTTCCTCCAGGGGTAGGGAGAAAGTCACTGCTGCTGGACAGGGGAAGCAACTGCAGAACTGAAAGATGTCTTTCCTAGGAACCTGAGGATACCCTGTGACCAAAGGGTGTGTTTCATGTAGCCAGAGTAGCTCCCTTTTCTTCAGGGCTTTTCCTGCAGTCTCTGTCTCCCCCTAAGATAATGGGATATGCTGAGGCAGCTCAGAGTTCTCACAGGAGAGAGATCTTGTGCCTTTCCAGAACAGAGTTCCCTCTGTTCTCCACCCTGATGGTTAGTCACTCAGCCCAGGTACTGTTAGGTAGATTGGAGGTTTATTTCAGCAATGTGCTTTTGGCCATACATCATACCCCAGTGTTTGCAGGGAGCTGTCTGTGCTGCTGTTTTGGTAACGAGAACGTTGTGCTGGAACTGCCCCTGTGCCAGTGGATGACTCTGAATATTGACCAGGCTCTAGGAGCAGCTTGGGTCTGTGGAGGTAACTGCAGAACTCCGCTTACAGGATAGGGAAGTTACAATTCCCTCTCGTCAGGAAGGACAGGTTTCTCAGCACCAAGGACGCTGTCTTTTCCACTGCTTCAAATACGATGTTTTGACAAAAATAACTATTGTCAAACTCTGCTTCTTCCTAGGTATTTCTCCTATTTGGTTGTGAGATTCTCCATTGGCCCTTTCAATTACAACCCACTATGTGTCACTCTGTAATTCTGCTATTTTAAATGGATGTCTGATGAGACATTCCGGCCAACTTGAAATAACTGGGTAAACTAAAATTAACTATCGGTGGATGTAAAGAGGGTGGCAATCCACTAGACTCTGATCAACCAGATGAAAGGCCAGAGTTTCGGTTTGTTAGAGAAGGAGGGCAGGAGGTAAAATTGTTAATTTAGGTAGTTTTTACTTTTAGAACTGATTTTCAAATAAGCAAATACAAGCAGAAACTCCTGCTCGGGATTCAAGTCTGGCTACTTTTTGCATTTACCTTCCATGATGTGGAAGGAGCCCCAGTGCTGCATTTTGGTTTAGTATTCCCAGCAGTCAAGAGAGCAAGCTCTGTGAATTAAGACTTAAGCTTTCACGGAGGGTATGTGAAGAAAAGTTTGAGATTGAGTGTGGGCTGAACTCTCTGTGTAGATGCATTGTTGCAAACACGCTCTGGGACATATGGAATGATATTGTTACTTGGGGGAACAGTGATGAAATGTTTTGACACAGCCTTTTGTCTTTTCTGTGTGGATTGCACTTGAACATGTTACAGCTTGTATTAACTAATGTATTACACAGGTTGGTCGTGTCTTCTGTCTGTGAAGTTCCAGTGATAGCTCTGCAAAAATAATTACTAACAAAACTCTTACAGCATCTATTTGGGGAACACTAATGACTCCTGACAAACTTAATGACTTCTGTTATGTTAAGATTTACTTACATAGGTAGGATTTTAGTTATTGAAATGAAAGGATACAGATTTCACTTTGGAATACTGCTTAATGCCACATATGTGCCTAAGTAGCAATTTGTGAAACATTTTGCATCTGCACATGAAGTTGTTCCCGTTGATCTCAGTGTCTGTCAGCCACAGAAAAACAAAACTTCTTCAAGAGGTCTGACTACTAACTCAGTATTAAAATATTAGACCTGGATCTTATTTCCTGAAAAAAGAAATAATCTCATTGCAGTCTTCAATTGCCATTTTTCTTATTCTTCCATTGCACTTTCCACCTCCCAGAGTCCAAGGGGTTTGTGAATTACATTTAGAAGCACCACAGAACTAGGATGGGTTGCTGGGTAAACAAGGACGTATGCTGGAGTAGAAGACTGCTTGAATGATACTCCTGCTGACAAGCAGAGCAGTTTGGTTCAGTAGAGAAAGTTGTCACAGTGTAGTAGAGGATTAAGTAATAAATGTTTTCAGTTGACTTTTTTTTTTTTCTCTCCTGGCAGTCCCGATTTGAGCACTTCCTTCCTTGAATTGCTTTTGTTGGTCAGGAAAAGTTCCTCAGCTGTTCAAGTGTCCGCTCTCTTTGGTCTAGCAGTTGTGTTGGAGGGTTTTATCTTAAAAAGGTAGAACAAAACCATCTTTCCTTTCAAATGGGCCAATTTGAATCAAAATGTATGTATTTCTATGTACATATTTCTCAAAATGTCCTAGTTGCCTGTAGGGTTAGGCATGTCTTATGTAAATTTAGATTACTAATGAACCTGCCTTTGCCTCATGTTGTCTTCTAGTCAAGCACTTAGTTTCCTATCTCAGAAATATTTATACCCTTCATGGCTGAAAAGGCAAGTTTTGTGCAGTGTATGTTAGTTCAGAGCTGAGTTTCCCTTTCCCTTTGACCAGAACATATAAGTTATCCTCAGCATGTAGCACACGGATACCTCTGAAGTGTGTGGGCACAAAAGCAGGTAGAAGAGCTCTTGAAAATGCATCTGGTTTCAAACAAGGAACTTTAAATGTTTTCTGCAACCATAAGTTATGGGATTAGTTTGATGGTAAGAGTTATGATTACGGTGTGTTCTTCGTTCTTGCTTTGAAGTGTGGCAGTAAATGTAGAAATCAAACTACTCATTGTATTAATCACGGGTGAATCTCGTTTGACCTCTTGCAAATGGCAGTACGTTCAGTGCTAGCTGAAGATAGGAATGGTGATCTTGAAAGAGCTGCTTGTTCACAACAATCATAGAACTGGCTCTCTATGCTCCCTGCCCAGCCATGACCTGCAGAAAGCTGAAACGATGAGGTCCTGGGGACTCTGTGCCTGAGCCACCTCTCCAGTAAACTAATGTGCTGGCGTTGGTGAAGCTATGCTCTTTTCAGGGTTTGCACTCTTCTGACAGGTGAAAAAAACCATTGCAGGTTGAGGTATCCATGTCAGCTGCTGCAGGCATTCCCTTTGTGGATCTTTCTGAGCACTTACAGCTGGAGCCACAGCAGGCCAGCCTGAGTTTCACATGGGCACTCTGGGTATCTATGTGCTTGTGAAGTACCTGAGTTAGAGAGGTCTTTATATGAAGCACTCAGAGATGGTACTTTTAAGGAGGAAGGAGCTTTCCCAGCTAATCCCTTTCCCCCACACTCTGTGGTCGTTGCATCCTCCTAGTCTGGACATGGCAGTGGTCCCCATGACCCACTGTCCTGGCTGAGTCTCCAGGAAGAAAGGATTTTTGTAGCTTTGCCCGTTCAACAGCTGACAGTTCTAAGTGGGACCTTGTCTCTGGACATGCACACACCAGTTACATCCTAGATTTGAGCCCAGACAGTCAAATTCTCTGCATATGCAGTTGAAGAAAGATGTCCTTGAAGTACGATTTACAGCATTTAAGTCAGATGCTTAAAAGTAGACAGTTTGCGCACGTCCTGGTAGCCTTCCTCTGTCTGTATTTTGTATACTAATCTGGAAACCTGGATGATAGGAATCTAATGCCTCCTGAGCCTGTGGGCAAGACTGGCTAGATGATCCACTGCAGGGATACTCACACAAATGCACTGTGTTGTCTTTCATCAACTCCACCAGGGAACAACAGGACTGAGACTCGTGAAGTTTGCAGCCCCTGCATCTCAGCCTTTCCCAGGCATGCAGTCATCAGAAGTGCTGCCCAGATAGGACTGTTTTGCTTAGCATTTTACAGAATGCAGAAAATCAAAGTTTTGCCTAGAATTAATTAGTGTTTTCCTCAGCAGTTTCGGATTGGCTTAGAGAATTTTATGTGACTTAGTGCTGACTTTGGTTTGAATCTCTGAATGTATAGAAAAGAAACAGAAGGGTTTTGGTGTACTTTTCAAAGTGCTTTTGGTGTACTTTTCAAAGTTGCTTCTTTGTACCCCCTTAGATAAAGCTGTAAAATGACCTTTCAAACTGGAACAAAGCAGAGTACAGTATGGAGTAGTGCATTTGGAGTACAAGCTAGACTAAAAAATTTTGAGTCAAAATCAATTGTGCATCACAGATTTAAAAAGAGCTCTTTGGAAAGCAGGTCACAAGCTGGAGTTTCAGATCAGCTTCATGACTTGCATAGGAAAGTACATACCTATACTTGTAGTTATTTTCTCTGATAACATCTCAGCTTTCAGTCTATGCACCTGAGGGATAAACACAAATAGATTCTGGCAAAGGGACATCACAGCACAAATACCCTTTTCCCTTTTGTCAAGATTAGGTAGATTCATTCTTGTCCAAACTGTAAGAAGTTGGGTTTAGGCAGTCAACAACTCAAAAGCAATGTAGCTGTCAGAATGGGTTTCCAAATATAGACTTCCCATGTACAACACACGAGACTTGACTGTTCTGGCATCCAGGTGGAATATGTCTGTGGTTCCCTGGTATAAACCAAGCACAATGCATCGCTTTTAACATCTTGTTCTGAGCATCTTGGGTATGTTTAGAAAATGCTGGTGCCAGCTGGCAGATTGCTGGTGAGGCTGAACACATGAGGCTGCCGCTCTTGCCATGTCGTTGCAGCCCCACCGTTCCTTCATCCATTCTTCTCAGCTCTGTAACTAAAGAGAGTGGCTTTGCATGCACCTTATCTGGAGTTTCCCAGGCCTAGTTTTCTTCATCAAACATCACCTTTGTTGCAAATTTTTGTTGTAGAATTTTTTAAAAAATTTCCTCTTAAATCAAATTCAGGCAATTAGTTTCCTTTTTTTTTTTTTTCCCCTTCACTAATTGCTTTTACGTTAGTCTCACTAATCCATAAGTGCCAGTAGTCTCTGAGATACTGGATCTCATTTAATTTCCAAAGAAGCAGAAGAGAGCTAAAACAAGAAAATGTCACAGCATAAACAGACAACAGAAGGGAAGAAAAAACTAGATAAAACAGTTTCTTATCCTCCTACTTTACATTCATTCACTTAGCTATATCACATGTAACATCAGAGCATTATCATCTCTTGAAACTTATCACAAGAAGAGTGATAAGTTCATCCCCCCTAACTTGCACAATTGCTCAGCATCACAGACCTGAGAAGTAAGGACTGTCATCCTGCCTAGTAACCATTACAGGTTTAAAGGTTAGTAGAGGTAGTCAACATGATTTCTACATTTTTTTCCCCAGAAAGGAGAGTATGAAATCAAAGATGCATTGCATGTGGGGGTTTTGTTTGTTTGTTTTCTTTTTCTTTTTGTTTTTTTTTTTTTTTTTCAAAAATAATTTTTAACACAGTGTTTATTTAAAAAAACTACAGAAGAAAAGCTCTGGAACTATGGAAATATTTCTTTGGATATTTTTTTAAAAATTTAAAAGTTACATTTTTAGTCCAAGTGACTTTTCACTTAGGAATTTAAATTGATTTCAAAAAATTCAAAGTGAAATGTTTAAAAAATCTTGAAGGATTTTGATTGACTTAATCTGTGTTGTATCTGGGTCTCCATTTGTGGAAAGTTTCATCTTTTTATTCTGATTCCATTATTTTCTAAAAATAGAGGGCATATTGAGGAAACGTAAGTATTATAAATTGAGCCATTGAGAGGAAGAGTTAATACTCAGACTTGGAATTATATTACCTCATTTACTTGAACAGGTATAAAAAAAAAATTGGGATTTTGTACAAGTTGTAGTTCACAGGAGTAGTTGGTTAAAAAAAAAATCTTAGCTTATGTATATAAGGAGTTTTACTGCACGAGAACTTCAAATTTCAATCCTTGTCTTTTATAAATTAATACTAGTAGCAATTTTTACAGTTGAAAAATATGCTGTGCAAAACAAAAAATATCCATTCAAAACCAAATGTGAAGTAAAAAATGTAACAATAATATGTTGTCCCTTCTGGAAATTAATGGAATATTAAAATAGCATTGATGAAAATTTTGTATTGTTTTCATTCAGAAAGTGTGTCAGTATTTTGGCATTTTGCTTATACTTGAGACAGGATTTTATATCTTTGAGATTTTATAGTCTCACAAAATGGAGAGCACATTTCATTCTGGGTGGAAATTATAGATGTAGTGAGGGTAGCTCTGTGATTTATCCTTCCCAGAGGCATTGACTTAGTGGATGAGTGTAAGAGTGTAAACTTAAAAAATATTAGAGACAGCAAACGTAAAGATAGTTCTTTATCCCGACATTCATCTCTGAACAATGTAGTGGAGAAGCTACTTGGCTCGCACTTGCTTGAGGCTTACCACGTCCACTGCTGCTCTGGATGTTTTGCAAGCTATTTTTCCAAATAACTATTGCATACCAAAGTCTTCTCTTACCTGAAACTCTCCGACGAGTCTGAGAGAAATGGTGAAATCAGCTGCTGCACAAAATTTCAGGAGTGAAAACCGAGGGCAGTTGCCGATAAATCAAAAGGTAAATGCCAGAGTACGAGAAGAAGTGTAACTCATAGTATAATTTTGGAAGTAGTTGCCTGGCTGAGGATCTATAGATTGAGGAGGTTCTGCCTGCTGTGGATATATAGTCATGGTTGCAGAAAATTATTTTGTAGTCAGATTGTTAGCAGGGTACAAAACTGCTCGAAGAATCATAGCTGTGAGAACGATTGTTAAGCACGTACATAAGGGAAGATGGTTATGTTCACCAGCCTTTGTTCTCATGGAGAGAAGCCAGCTGTAGTGTAGTACTAATTATTGGTATGGAACTGCTTACTTTTCTCATATCAACATAAATTACACTGGTGAGAAACACTCCTCTGTCTTTTAATTTCTTTTGGTGATTGCCTAGGTGGGGGTAACAGTGCCAATGCTCTTTTCTCCAACCCCCAAAAGGATGGTCCCCACTCAGCTATTTTATAGAACAGCCTGTCATGGACAGGATTAGGCCATCACAGCGGAACAGAGCCTTTTGTTTATCTTCACCAGCAAGAAGATGTTTAGAAGCCCCTCAGCCCACAAGCTGTCATACCAACAGTCACCCCCATCCTCATCTTGCTACTCTGCCTGCAGGGTTGGTCTTGGGGTCATCCTGCAAAGCAGCAGATGAACATGGGATAGATTTGTATTGCTAAGGGGGAAAAAGCTGAATATTTCCCTCCTACCTGGGAGCAGTTCAGGGGATTTAGTACCTCACGGGAACCTTGCAAACACAGCCAACTACTTAACATTGCTAATGCTTTTGAGCAGGTCTGCTGAAAATGGTGATTATTTGTACAGTAGATGAATAACTGATAGGCTTGCTGTTTTTAGTTTAGAACATATTTTGTGGTTTAATGGTTTCTGACAAGCAATATGAACAAATGCTAAATTGAGAGAGGCAATAATATATGGAAGCTCACAAATGTGAGTGTCAGTGGCAGCAATTCATTCTTCCTTGTTTGTTACCCAGCCACCTCTCATTATGTTATTCTTCATGTCCTAAAGTCGACCAATTCCAGGAACAAATCAATACCAGGGAAATCCTTTTGTCTTCTTCTAAGGCATAACATGTAAAGAAAGCTCAGTCAATATGTCTTTTAATAACATCTAATGGAAATACCTGGATTTCCCTTCATGTTCTATAATTAATTGAGCTCCTTGCCACCCACAACGTATAGCTGTTCCCCTCTATAATTCTCTTTTGACCTAATTGGCATTTGTTTTTCTGTTCTATTTGTCTTTAGCTTCTTTTTTTTTTCCCTTTTTTTTTTATGGTGTTGGATGTGCTTTGTACTTAGTTTTATCTTTCTGTGCTTTTGCTTCTAAATGTCAGCATAATTTTTCTGCCTTATAATATCGGAGAAGTTATAACCATCAATCAGTCCAATAGAAGAGCAGAAAAGATTAGATACCATTTATCTGTATTGGTTGCCCATTGTAATGACCCAGTGGACAACATGAACAGATAATCTGTTGCTTTGATGGAAACTAATTATTCTTAAGAGTGACAGCATCGAAATAGCTTTTGTGACATTGTTTTTAAAAATGATGACTACCTAGTCACTGCGAGTGTAAGACTTCAATTTCTGTGCTGTTTTCCCTATATAAGCAGCAGGAAACTTAGATTTTATTTATTTATTTATTTATTTATTTAATTTTTAAGGAAAGAACCCTATTTGCAGAGACAAAAATATCCGACGTCCCGTGTAAAATGCCTATTAAATTTAATACAGAAAACACTGAGCTAGCTGCTGAAAAGTAAAAGTGCACTGCCATCTTATTTCTGTCGTATGTAGTTGATCTTGTTGTTCTGTGAATATGAAGCCTGTTTTATTTTGACAGCTAATGGTTCTGCTAGTGTACTGTGCTGGCATTTCACCTCTTGAAAAGAAAGTTTCCTGAAGCTAAAAATATGTGTCTAATTGAATGATGGAATTAAAAGCAAGTGATACAGTTAAAAATAGCTGCTCCCGTCCTATCCGGGCACGTGTAAATCACACAACTTTTGCTCCGTGTCAATTAAAGGACTGGGGAGGGGGAAAAGGCAAAAAAAACCAAAAACAAAAACCTGTACCTTGCAAAAATTTTCAAGAACTTCCTTAAAAATTGCTTGTGTGAGGACTTGGTAAATGTCAGAATTCTTCAGTGTGTCCTAGAATTCAGCACACACAAGCCATGGCTGACTAGGGAAGCATGAAGAAAGAGTGCAGAGAATGGGGTGCCCTCACTTGTACAGGGTTTGTGGCCTGAGATGCTTTTGCAGTTACAGGGCTGTGTGTGCCACGTGTGGGGTGGCAGGTGCCACATGGCTCAGCCAGCAGACAGCATCTTCTCCAGTCTCCTACAGCTGCTGCTCAGCTTGTGGAACTGCGGGTCCCTGGGGCAAAGGCAACAGGGAAGTGCAGTTTGGGAGGTTTGCTTTCAGCGGTTCTTTGGGGCTGAGCTGGGCAGCTGAAGGGCTGGTGCTGTGCCCACTCCTAGAGGTGTGTGATGGACAACTGGAGATGGCAGTGTTTTTATCTCTGCTGTCTGGCAAATTACTGACACAACTGGGAGGAAGCAGAGCAATATGCCTGTCTTCCTAAACAAATGGAGGGATATACTAAGTTGAGAAAATCAAGCTTGACTCCCTTTAGGTAGATGAGTGCTGTTCCAGTACTGTCACTTGATTTCTCTGGTCAATAGGTGTGGGATGTCTGGAGACACTACCAATGAGCTGGCCTGGTCAAACCTCACCTTGGCCACTCTCATGCTCAGCTCTGTTGTGACTTAATCTCACTTGGACAGTTGTAAATCAAGACATCAGTTCCCCCATCCTGCAGGCCCCTGGAACTGGGATCGTGGAGCTCAGACCTCTGCCCAGCACTAAGTGCAGATCACCACCAGAGGTCTGTGCTCTTCTGAGGTCTTGGGGAGCCCAACCACAATTCAAAATGCCTGGAGAAATCTGAAGACTTTGCAGCAATAGCAAGCCTTGGTTGCTGTGTCCTCTGCAATTGATCTGCAATGCTTTCTTCAAGGGATGGGAAAAGGAAGCCCAGAGGTCAGAACGACAGGATGAGTTATTTGGACAATTAAAACTGATGCACATTGTGAATACTGTAGTAGCCAGCACTAGACTAGATTTGTTTTTATGGGTACTAATGAAAATTTCTTACTTATATAGTTATTTGGAGCTGGGAGCAAGGGGGAGCTGTAAAAGTCTGGACCGCTAACCAACTCATAACCTAAAATAACCTAACTTTGTAGCCTAACCTCATAAAGAAAATTAAATACTCCACAGCAGAGCACCTAGAAATCATTTTGAAGCATCCAAGAGTTAAACTGTGGTGGTATTTCAGGACGGAAAGAGTCAATGGTACAGAACGTGTCAAGTGATTTTGCGGTGAACACAGCACACTGAAAATATATATTTTAAGCAGCACACTTACTTCAGTGGGGTCTCTGCAGCCAGTTCTCTGCTGTTCAGACCAGTCTACTTCTACTCCTTCTCCTACAAATGTCTCTTCTTTCCTCTGTAAAAACAACATAAACCTATGGACTGATGAATTTTGCTGATTGCTAGAAATTGGTTTTGCACGAGTTTTCAGCAAGGTGTGCTTTAATCCTGTATATGTATTTGATTAGAAATAAATTCAATAGAGCCATTTCTACACACATTTCAACCGTGCTTGTATGTGTGTGTGTATGTTTAAAAAAGTCTCATAGAAATTCCTCCATCTCTTCCTATGTTTTTTTCATTCTTAAATTGCTCTGGTGGTACAGCCTGCTGTAATCAGCCCTTTTTAAAATACACAAAGCAATCTGTCATCTTCTACACAGCATTTCAGATCTTTCCAAAGTGTCTATCTTAGCATCACTGAAAGGAAAAAAACCCTGATGCTAAGCATTGCAAAGTTAATGGTTAATCAACAGTGTCTGGTCCCCATCCATGGGACATCTTGTAGAACAATCAAGCCCTGCTCCGTCATAGTCCCGAGCAGTGACTGCTCCTGCATCCTATGAGGCATGAGGCAGTAGGGATGAAGATGGAACACCTCAGTAGCTAATTAAACAAGGCAACTTACAACTGAAGTACATGCCTGGCTAAATAGGCTGGAGTGCAGAATCTGTCAAGCTGATCTCTCTTTAAGTGCTTTGCACCCTTCACTGTACCTGGTTGAACATTAACATCCCAAATTTGCTGATTTTTCACCAGTATCCTGCCACATGCAGAGAACTAGCTGAAAGGAAGCTGGTATTTTTTGTAATGTAGTTCCTTGAAGCATTATCCTAAAAAAGACATCAATCTTCACTGTTGCAAAGAAAGAGCACAAGATGTTTTAAACATTTTGAAGGGAAAATGCACTGTCTGTACTTTCTTATTTCTCTTCTACTATTTCCTTGCTCACTGGGATGTATGTTTTTACAAGAATTCAGAAAAAAAGGATCTTAAACAAAATGAAGGAACACTAACAAAGCAAGTTATCTGCTCTTCCATGCCCATTCACAACTTTCTAACCTTGTCTGTGGTTGAGTCTTCTAAAATTATCTATCTGTGCATTTCAAAGGTCCCCAGGATTTCTTTCCAAAGAGCCAACGAAGAGAGCTGTGTAAAATAAAGACAGAATAAATACAAGGCGAAAGCTTTTTCTCCAAGCGTTTTATCTTCATCTCCTGATCCGGTCTGGATCAAGATAAATTTATATGCAAAATCTATAGAAAATAAGCAAAGTATTTGTTCAAAATAGACATTGAAAAAGGACTGGGGGAGGTTGATCAAAAATACAGATGTAGAAGTGTGAATGTGAGGGGGGGGGAGAAAGCATCAAGAAACTACAGCTATTGCGGTTGTGAATAATGATCTGCTCTGAGAGGACAGCAGAGATCACAGAGTGGTATTCCAAAAATCTGTGGAGAAGTCTGTGCTGTAACAGAAAGATGTCAGTGAAGAGAAAAAATATTTAGCAAATTTGGCAATAGTTACTGAAACAGAGCTGAAAATGGAATTTTCCTTTCTGTAGGAGAGGTTCCACCTTTAACATTAAATGATCTCCTTAAATTTATCTTGACTTCGGACAAAAGACTGTGCAAAGCAGTCGGAATATATGATATTGGGGCCCAAGGCTCTTAGATGATTTTGATAAGAAACTCAATTCTTATTAAGAGTTAAGACTCATCAGAATAACTGGAGATTTTGGAAGGTTTGGGCCGAGCACTCAATCGATGTGGAAGAGCTTTGCTGAGTTAGTACTGACTGTACCAGTGAAGGAGTAGGAAGGGTTTTGAGTGGAGGATTTTGACCATCTATTGTGAGTGATGTGAATTTTAAGGGATGAAAACAGTTAACACGAAACAGGAAGATGCTCGTGCAGATAGCTGGTGATAGTGTGCAGAGAGCTGTCATGAGGAACTGTTTCATGTGGTGGAGGAATGGAACAAATATGGCAGGATGGAAGTAGAAAAGTTGTGACTGTACACACTTATGTTCAGGAGCCCTTCCAGGGTATGGAGCAGTGTTCCCAAGAAGTACTGGCAGTCCTGGCAGACAGGAGTTGAGCACAGTTTCAAGCATTTGGCAGTGACAAGCTTATTACATGGAGGTGAACGTTATTGCATGTAGTAGTTACTCCACCTCAGGTGCTGAGAAGGAGTGAACGGAGCCTCTGCATTGCTTGTTACTGAAAGACCCCCAGAGCAAGTCACTCTTCTGAGCACTTTGATAAGATCCCAGTTTTGTAATGGTAAAAGTTCCTGGATGTTTCTGCCCCCAAGAAAGTACTTTGGGTTTGTGTAAATGTCTCAGTCCTCAAAAATCTATTTCTATTTGGTTTTATTCAAAGCTAAAATATTCCTAAGCTGCATTTGAGACCTTTTATAGAAAATGGTAGGAAAAGGGAAAGCTAAATTTTACTAAACCATTGGCCAAGGAAGAACACTATAAAAATACTGACATAGGCTAAAGTCTGGAAGTGCAGATGCATCCTTGCAATAACTTTCGTCTTAATTGTCTGTTTTCTGTTAAATCAGAGAGAAAATGCAAATTGCCATGAGATTGGACTTAATTTATATTCTGTGTAGCTGAAATGGTTTGTGAATGTTTTCCCCTACAAAAAAATGCCTTTTGAGATATAGAAAATATTCACAGCAGTTTTAAGATACATGGAGATATTCCTGCTTTCAGAGCGGTAATTCAAAACGGAAAATGTTCTAAATGAACCTGAAGCTAAAATAAAAGCGTCTGGGATTTGATTTACCCCAGTAGTTCCACTTCTTTCTTTTCACTAATGGGAAGAGGCAGAAAAATCCCAATAGCAGAAAATCAAACCAATAATTTTATTTATTTATTTAATTTGTTTCAAATCCTCTTTTATACCTGTGCTAGGATTCTTAAATTAAAACCAATCACAATTTACTCCTATTGACATTATTTGAACTTTTCTACTTGTTTCTTCCAGTGCAAAACTGGCAGAAGACTGAGCCATACCATCTTTCTTTGTTCAGTAAAAAGCACCTTTCAAATCAGGTGATGTATCAGCCATGTTTTCGAAGGCAGTAAGGTGCTTGATGCCCCTGTGTCTCTTGACGGGCTTGGAGATTTACCAAATCATTCTGCATTAGTGTAAATAACTGCCCAAACTATGATACATAGTGAATTTGTTCCCTAAGGCTTAATCTTACAGCGCTTGCGTTTCAACTTCAGGGAGAGCGCTGCGTGCGTTAAAGAGAGAAAAAGTGGTGTCCCAGCTGTACAGCAGAGCTCAGTTTTGGTCTGAGTGCTGGATGTGCAGAGTTTGGCTAATAGCAGTCAAAGTTTTCTCGTTATGTGGATGCTCACTGAAACACCCAAACTAACCCTGGACTGATAAAATTAGAGGTGGAATCAGCAGAATGCTGCTAGACAATATTTCATTTCCTGCAAATGTTTTTTCTGGCTAATAAACATCTGCCAGAAAGGACTCCACAGGGGCAAGAACATCTGAAAATATGGGAAATTTAAAGAAGTATTCTTCTGTGTTGCTAATGACTTGGTCAACTGAGAGTGTGAAACACAGCTCATTTTTGTTTGTTGTTAGGCAAAACATGCTTGATTCCTATGTGCAGAAAATATGAGCTTTTGATATCACTACTTAGTCTAATTGACTCATCTGAGTCCTGTTTGAACCTTATGATTCATCATTTTTCAAATTAGTAGGGACATAGGTAGGATAATATGTGGGTATAATCAGTAAAACATTCTCAATGCTTCCCGCTGTAATGGATTATCCTGTCATTTACAGTATCTCTTATTTCTGTTATTATCGGGGCTTCATATCCCAATTAAAAGCCTCATTAGTTTGTTCTTGAGGAAGCTGCCCCTCTGCATTGCTGCTGACAGCTGAAGGAAGTGTGTCAGCTTGTTGCACAGAGCGTTATTTGCTTGAGGTTGGCAGCTCGCTTTAGCATTGCCGTCCTCCTGCTACACGGGAGATACTTAAGTGTCAAGCGTTTTCAGCCCATCCATCTTCTTTGGCCATTCCACCCACCCATGCTCGAGCCACGTCCACCAGTGCTGGTGCCCCTCTCTGCCTTCCCTTTGTCATTATGTCACTGTCAGTTGTTCAGTTTATTCAGTGATTAATCATCATTTAGAAGGTTCTGCTGGGAGTAAACAGAAAAGGGGGTATTCCTGCAGGTGGTTTCTCTCTGATTAGTTAAAGCCACAATGGCTGGCTGCTGAGCCTTTGTCTCGGCTTCTTCTGAAGATTGCACGGGCTTTTTCCTTACCAGAATCTAACTGGGCTGGTAACTCTGGGCCTGTCTTGGGTATCTTACTGGTGCGTGCCAAAAATTAGACCTGTTAAGCTGAGTGGATTTGTGCCGCTCTAACAGAGGAATCGGCTTTTCTGCAGAGACTGGCTGAGGGTTTTTGTAAGGAGGCCCCTGTTACATGTCCACACTAACCCTGTTACAGGTTTAACAGCAGAGCTTTTCACTAGTTGTTCAGAAACACCTGCCTGGCTGCTTTGTGCATAAAGGATAAAATGTCACCTAGAATGAGGACAGTTCAGCATCTCATACCTCCTTTCTATTTGCACCATTTGATGAAATAAAGTAATAATAATTCTCAATAACCTCTGAGAAGGGAGAATGGTAATATTTAAAACTGGAAAACAAGGGAGTTCATTTAAACTTTACTTGTGTCTTCTGCTCAATGGCTTAAATGCAACTTCTTCCCCATCCAGTAAAGCGTGGTTAGTTTTGCACCTCTTTGGGTCATATGAAAACTACATAAATATTCCATGTATTCTCTCTACTTCTGTATTCCTTGACAATTGTGAATTGCTGACTCTTATGTCCCGTTAGAAAGCCGGTTGATGACAGTAACAGCTATGCCGTGGTTCCAGATCTCTTAGCTTGCCTCAGTATTAAGTTGCTCTTCACATTTCTCTTGCATATTAATATTTCTTTTTATGCTGCAGCAGCTTTTAATGTCATCAAAAGGAGACAAGATGAATAAGACATGTGTGGGAGGATGAAGCAGTGGTCACTCAAAGTATCCTGCTGTTTACTCTGGCTGCAAAGTTTATAGTCCCTCCCACAGGGCAGCTGGCGCTGGGCTATGATTTTAGTACTTGCATTATTTGTAATTCACAGCCTCCAGTCATGAAATGACAAACTCTGAGCATTCAGGTAAACTTGCAGCAGCTGTATTCTGACAGGCAGGCTCGGGATTGTGATGGGGTGGCTCAGAGTGACATGGTGAAAGGATTCTGTTTTTCCATGCTTACTGTTTGTTTTATTAAATGTGTAAGGAAAGGTGGATGGGTGGTTAGCTGTGGGTGGAAAAAGCTTGAAGAGCAGCACAGCTAAACTTACTGAAACCTGAAGAATGTGCAGTCAGGGGCTTAGGTGGCTGTATGTTTAACTGAAAGCATTCTCAACTTCTGTGCCAAAAAAGCCCTTCTTTTGGTGTGTTTGCCCCTGATTCGCAAGGGCTTCTCTCCACACCTTCTCCGCATGCAGGAAGTGAGAGGCAAGAAATCCAAGGCAAGCAAATAGCAGTGCTGAATGGGATAGCTTTAAGGAGAGTTTTGTCATGCAGACCTGCTATTCTAGCTTGACTGGGTACGGCCATAGTGAGCATTCCTCTGCCTGGGAATGATTCTCCGGGGGTGTTTCAAAGAGTAAAAAAGCAGCCTGCATGCCCTTTATTGTCCCAAGGCCTGAGCTAGGACATTTCGGGGGAGGGAGGAGGGATAAGACAGGCCAGCAGTCGCATGTGTAAGTCTGTACACGGCCCCTGTGCACACCAAGTATGCAGGCATGGGTGGTAGGTAATGTGCCAACAACTGCTGCTCTGAGCTGCACCAGCAGCTCTTCCATTCTGCTGAAATCATGAGTCAAACGAAGGGGGGTGGAAAAAAAGAAAAAGCAAGCTTAAAAATCACTTGGGTTTTGAAAACAAGTTGTTTGAGAGTTTATTTGCCCATATTTCTTGAAAGTAACTGACATTTATCACCAAGGCCGAATTTGATGCCTAGCAGCGTTTAAAAAAAATGGATGCGGGGTTTTTTCCAGAACCACATGCCTCTGGGAGGGACCAGCACCTTGTGGTAAAGCACCAGAACCCACATGGCTTTTAATATCATCCCAAGACCTGGTAATACCACCAGCTATCTCTGTGAGAGGGCTCAGCCACCTGGTTACACGTGCAGATCCCTCTTACAGTTTGTGTCTGTGAGGCACTCCCAGGGTACCTCCACAGATGGAGGTGTGCATGTGCTGACAGGAACCCTTTGGCTTTTGCAAACCTGCGTAATTGTTTGCTCCAAAACAGGAGGCTTGGACTGAAAGTCAAGCAGGAGGAAGCCTTGAGAGCCAGGTCTTGCCAATCAGAAAGAGTTTTCTTCCAGGAGTTGCCCGAAGGAGCCTCCTCTTGAAGTTCTAGTCTTGGCCCTTCTTTGCACTTACTCTAAATTGTCAGAAAAATGTGTCTGTAAAACACCCGTCACTCACAGTATTTATGTTTTGCTAATTAATAGCTGACTCATGCTATATCCCAGCTGTTTCAGAGTCTTTTGCAACTTCTGTTTATTGTAGTAGGCAAATAAATAAAATAAAAAAATTGATAAAAAGGCATAGACAGTAATGCAGGCATAGAGATTTATTCAGAACAAAGTGCTATAGGAAAGACTTGAGTTGCATTTTTAGGGCTTTTGTGGGTTCTTCAGACCAAGTTCACAAGGTTGGCTGCAGTTTGTTTTTCATGAAGCATAAGAAAAGACCAAAGATGGTGTAGCTACCACAAGACCCTTTGCCCTTCTGGTGCTTCCCCTCTCTTTTCATCCCACAGCCAGCATGGAGAAGCAGCAGTCAGCAAAAGGCAGGTCTCAGGGACTCCTGGGGATACAAGGGACATTTCCCCTTTGGGGCAGCAGGCATCTTCTCTTTCTTCCTGAAGCAAGAGCCTCCAGGAGCTGTAGCCAGAAGTCATCCTGGTGTTGGGGTCACCACTGGCATGTCAGCATGGGGTGCTCTCAGTCCTGTGCCTGGTGGTGGCTCCCCAGGGCCGTGAGTGGTCCCTCCACCCCAGGCCCGGTTGGTTCCTGCAGCCTCAGGAGCTGAGGGGTCCCCAATAGCTGATTAATGCTTTTGTGTTAGATACTTTGTAACATATTTTCCTTTTGTTATTATTTTTTTTAAACTCAAGTTCTACTTAGTCCAGCATAAAACCAAGTGAATATGTCTTCACCCTATTGTTATGGTTATTGTTTTTTAGCCAAGCTACAAAATCAGGGGGACTTTGTATGCAAGCAGAGGTTTTGTATTTTTCAGTGAAAGGTAGGTTAATTTTAAAAGCATGCCAATTAAGCTGGTGCGTTGTCTATAAAAGTCATCTAATTTGCCGAGATTTTATTTGGAAAGTAACATTATTCTTTAATGATGGATGTGGAGGATATGAGGATGACACTGAAATTTTTTAAAGGTTTGATTTAAAATAAAAACACTTAGAGACAAAGAGGTGAGACAACAGAGAAGGAGAGATTGATAAGGCAAACTGACTGCAGG
Source organism: Oxyruncus cristatus (assembly GCA_013399855.1). Lineage (NCBI taxonomy): Eukaryota > Metazoa > Chordata > Aves > Passeriformes > Cotingidae > Oxyruncus > Oxyruncus cristatus. Next base: position 370,735 of record VXAY01001194.1, on the reverse strand, counting down.
CAGCAGACCCTAATTTAAGAAATGGCAAACACTAAATACACAAAATAAAGTACTTTTACTCCAGTGTATGTCAGAGAATCTGTCCATACTGAGGGATTTCAAAAGGTTTTGGTTTTGATGGTTTTGTTAATTGATTAATGCTGATAATATGCCTGGTACTGCAGGGAGCTCTACCCTGTTGATAAAAACGCTCAGTGTAAAGACTATACTAAATTAACATATAGCTGCAGGTGACATGGCATCCTATTTTTACATAGATCAAATACGCACTCTGATCCATCTCCTTCAAAACTCTTCGATGCTTTTCCTCAGACCTCCTGTCACTGAAGCCATTTTGGGAATGGAGTATGATGCTGTGATTAATTCTAGTTCAAGCAGCTATTTTTGGCGTTTGCATATTTCCTATAGAGGAGAGCCCAAGACTTCACTCAGATGAAATCTGAACTGATCTGGTCACATGTGATTCGTGTCTGAAGGATGCTGGAATAGTAAAGGAGTGTCATGCTTCCAAATGGAAGAAAAGCCATGGGTCTCAGTCTCAATTTTAAAATGTGATTAAACCAATTATTTTATATATATGTGTGTGTTCACACACACACACACCTATAATATAGGAGGATGTCTTTTTGTGTCCACACAGACCTCATGAATTGACTTTCTGTGGCAGTGGGTCAGCAGCGCAGCTGCATTACTGAAGAGCTGAGGGTACCCACTGATGGGTCCTCTCACCTCTTACTCTCAACCAAACTGTACCTTGTAAATGGCACTGAATTTGTCATAAATGGGAACATCTTAATCAAGATACCGAAAAAATTTCATTTATTAATCTTTTACTTCAAGGATAATTTTCCCCCCTCAGTTATTTTCATTGTTTCTCTCAATGTCTTTTATGACCATAAATCCTCAAGTGAACTCATCAATGCGTATCGGGTGCATCGGTACATAAATAGCTTCCACTCTCTGCAGCAGTCAGCCCATGTTTGTGGGCTGGAGCAGGCAAATAATGTTGGTTGTCTTTATTCATTCTCACCCCCTCTCTGCTCCAAAAGTTTCTGCTTACATGTTCTCCCCTGCTGATGCAATTTTGACTCTGGTGATGAGTGAAAGTACAACTTTTGGTATCTTAAATAGAACAATGAAAGAAAACGGTTTACTAAGCATGGCTACCTTCATGATACGTGAGTTTTTAAGGGAAATATGACATGGATCAAAAGTACAAAGGCTTCCTAATTAAGGTGAGCTTTCTGGGAACAAGAGAACAATGAAACATAAGTGTGTGTGCAAAAATACGCCCCAGAAAAGATTTGCAAATGTGTTTATTGTGAAAAAAAAAGGAATTGTATTTAGCTGAACACAGAGCAGAGTTTGAACTGCACGAGGACAGTTTCTGTATAAATACTTCTTCCTATAATGGTGAAAAGGGAAACAGGCACTGACTGGCATCTCCTTTCTGGCCCAGTAAAACTGATGAAAGCTTCTCAGCCAAAACCATATCCAAGTGGAAAACAGAATTTTGTTCAAAACCATTTTTCCTTGGGTAAGGGGTGCAAATTCTGATGGAAAATTTTCTTATCGTTATATGCAAGAATTTCAATGCCTTGGATCTTTTATTCAAAACCACGGATGACATATGTAAATCTTAATTTCAGTTCTTTTTTTTCTTCTATTTGTGGTGACTTTTCAATGCACCTGTTTCTCAGACTTCAGAAAAATGACAGAAAAATTTGATTATTTCCCACTCTGCAAATCTTAGAAGTTGCTGGTAGTAAAAAAAAAAAAAAAAACCAAAAAAAAACCCAAAACATTTTTGCCTCTCTAGGGTCAAATATCCAGCTGCTAGACCAGATCCCTCCCAAACTGGACACAGACACTGGCTAGGAATCTAGAATAAATAAAAAAACCCTAGCAAAATTAAGAGAATTAGCTGCTTAACTAAGAATTATTCATATGAACATATACTGCAGCTTGGGGTACTGTCCCTCAGCTGATAAAATGCTTTATAATAATGATCATAAAACCACATGGCATTTCCTCTGTTTATCTTCGTTTCTGAGCTTCGGGAATAGGCTCAGGAGATCCTGAATCGCGCCTCCTGAAACGACAAACCTACACAATCCAAGGGCTGTCATACGATAGGTGCATGAAAGAGCGGAAATCTCGCAGCTCCCGCTGGCAGCGCCGGTGCCAACAGCGTTGGCTGGAGGTGCAAATGTTCCTGCCGGAGCCGCCGCGGTGGAAATGTGCACCAGATGAACAGCTGCCCTCCCCGCTCAGCAGGCTGAGCCGGGGAGCTGAAATAGCTGCTGCAAAAGGCACGGGGAGAAAAGAGGCAGATAAGCACTATTTCAGCTGGAAAGGACAGGAAGATGTGTTTCCCATCGTAACTATAAAAAGCCTTTTAATATTTATGCGGGATTTCATTCTCGTCTCCGTGAGGGGGGGGATTTATATAGATTGTTTGCTGCACATAAAGATAGGAGAATACCCCAAATATTCCATTATGTTGTTTATGCCTCCACAAGCATCCATTACGCAGTTTATTTTCCAATTAATCTTTACTATCAAACAAATGTTATTCTCTTTCTCCATTCCCAATGGTAACTTCCTTCTTGTGAAACAGTTTTTCAGTGGGTGAATTAATGAAATGACTCTTGGTGATTTGGTTGCCAATATAAGAATAATTGTATAAGAGCAGCTGGGAACCTTGCTATTTAAGAATGGCCATCTGCAAAGAGATAAAATGCACCAGTCTTCAAAAAGATCATTTTCATGGCAGAGTGTAACTGAGATGCATGTCTGAATGAAGGAAAGTAAAGAAGAGATAAAGAATTGGAAGTGGTTTGTTATTTCTCCTTTCTCCTCTTCCCCAGTTTTAGACTTCTTTCAGCAAAACTTCCTAAATAATCTTCCTAAAGAAGAAGAATTGTGAAAGATGGAAGTTCTTCACATGGATAAATGAGTTAATTAAAGGCAGAAAACAAGGAGCAAGACATGAGAGTCCTTTGAGAACTAGTGCTAGTCCTGGGCTGTTCTACATCTTCGTAGATAATCACTTGTAAGTGATGGTGTAGTGTGTGTATTCACTGATGTGATGTTACTTAGGACAGATAACAAAAAATATTGAAAGAGTAAAGGTTTTAAAAGATACATAGAACAGTTTTATGCTACAGAGTGTCTAGGAAATGAAAAAGGCAGATGAAATTCAGCACAGATTAAATTACATTAATGTACATGGGGAAAACACACCTGATGCTGCACGCACAGTAATGGGCTCTGAACTGATTACTGTCATGATAACATTATCACAGGTCTTGAAAATACGTATTCAGTGCTCGGTAGCGGGCAAAAATCAAACAGAATTAGGAAAAGAGCAGGAAACACAAGATAGGAAAACCCATTTGGTCATTGCAGTTAACCATGAGTGCAGTTGAAAGGCTAGTACTTCTCTGTATGGGAGAGGGAGAACTGAGGAAGGGATTATAGAAAGCTGTAAAATCCATTAAAAATTGCACAGGGAATTTCTGCTCCTGGTCTCCTCCTATACAACTGTCTTTCCGACTTTCTGCCACTGGCTGTAGCAGGTACAGGGGATGGTTAAACCTCCTGACTTGTGGTGGCTGCTACTGGCCGGTGGTGAGTACAGCCAGGAAGCCTTTCCTCAGGGCCGTGGAGGTCCAATTACAACGGGTAGCAAAGAGCTAAATGGTAAGACAGCTGCTTGATGCATTTTCAGAAAGGAAGTAAGTGGTGGTTTTGGGAGAAGAGATGGAGCAAAACACAGTGAGAAGGGAAAAGCCAAGCCTTGAGAATTTTGAGAATCTCCTTGGCTACTGGTATTGGCTTTTGCAAGAAGGAGGTGGATGTCAATGCATTTTCCCAAAGGATGTGAGAACTGCTGCCGCAAAGCGCTGAGGTAGGTCATCACCTGCCATGGTGACCATGGCTCGCCTGCTCCTGTCCTGCACAGACAACGCTCAGCAAGAAGCTGACTTGTCAGGGCTCTTTGCGTGGAGACAGGACCTACTTCCATGAGTACAGTTTGAGTTCACGGTCACACTGGCTATGAAACCTCATGTGATTGGGGGTTTCAAGGGCTGGCTCCACAAAGGGCCTGGTGAGCTTTGGTTATATTCTTATCTGTTTAGCTAAGCATTACTTCATCTTAGTTTATTATTCAAGTTTGTATTTGCCTCAGGAAGAACAAGAGTTCTGCTTTAGTCTCCAGAGAAGAAGGCAAATAGGTGGGGAGTATGTTTTTCACATGTTGAGTATCTGGTGGCTTAAAGGTTGAGCTCCGTTGCATAACTTGAGGGCTGCATGTCTCAGTGTACTGAACAGTTACAAAGAAGTCATTGTTTCTGGGGTTTTGTTTGGTTTTTTTTTTTTTTAAGTAAAATTCAAATTTGAAATCTCTTTTTAGCAAGGCTTTGAAGTAGAGTGTAGCTCCCAGAGGTGGGTAATCTTCATGCTAATTTACTATACAACAATGTGCATTATTAAAGGACATGTGAATGATTCATCCAGTGAATGAAGAAAAATTATTCCAAATTATTATGGATGAGTTAATCAAGAAAGCCATGTCAACTTTCTTTTGTCCATTAGAGTGAACAGTACTTTACAATCATCATAATAAGAGCCAAATGTTAATGGCTGAGGTAATCAGACTCTAATGAAGAGCAGTGAAAAGCGCTCTCTTTAAATAGTTTACAGCTTTCATAATCACTGGAGTGGTCAGTTGGTCCCATGATTCTTCATATTTCATAATGTATGTTTACTATCAGCTCTTGGTTTTAATTTACTTGTTCTTTCTCTGGAAGGTGAGTGAACAGAAAAATTAAGAAGCATGAAACTGTGTAATAGCACAACAAATAAAACTCATTCTGTAATATGAATCCTTTCTAAGAGAAAAGGATTTTACACCTGGAATCACAGGTATCTGGGAGCATGCTTCTGCCTTTAATTTCAGTTCTTCATGTAATTCTTTTGTTGAAAATAATCACTATGATTTTTAAGAGCTCAACACAGGCTTAAACCTCATCAAGATCCTTGACCACTTTGCTGTAGAGGCCTTTTGTGGACGAATATTTTGACTGCTAGCTGTCTTTCCCAAGCAGTATGCTTGTGACCCACAAATATGCAGTACAGGAACTGGTTTGTGTGACTGATCCTGAGAGTAAATTTTACTCAAATGGCTTTTCAGGTTCTATGCCTTTCTTCTTGCTGGTGTACGTGACTTATCTTTCTCTCCCTCTAGTATCTGAGACTGTTCTTTGAAAGTATGTTTTCTCCTTGAATGTAACATTTTAAAAATGAATAAAAATTATGTAATTTTGTGTCATTTTAGGCCAACAGACTCACCAAGTACTTGTAGTACTGACTGCTCCACGAGACATCCATCCAGCTTCCTGCTTCTTTTCCCAAGTGATGAAACTTTCCGGCACCATCTAATAAAATTGAGACCATTAGTGTAAAAGATCAAAAGCCACTAAATTAGAAAGTGCCACAAGAATGTCTTAGGTCACTGCAGTGGCAATAAATAGCAATAAAAGGGGAAAAAGACAATTTGGCCTGGGAGAAAAGGCTTTTCTAACTCCAGTGGTCCTTTCCAGTTCCCTTCCCTGGATGAAAACATTTCCATGCATAAGTCCCTCATTTGATGGGTTTCTCTGAAGGCTCAAGGGGTAACTTGAATGGTTCAGCTACTCACAGTTTGTAAGGTGGGACAAAGACTACCTTATTGTGCTGCACCACCTCTGATGACATTTTGGGCCAGGACATGACATCGTGGAGTTATTCCTCAGGGAAACAGCTTTCCCCAGCAGGCCCAAGCCCAGCTGGGTGACATTGACCCTCTTCTTGCATGAGGCTGATGGCTCAGAGCTGGGAGGATACAAACCTCCTGCTCCTATTGTCAGATACATGCCCGAGCCATTTGCCCTGGAGGGCAAACAAAATCCCCAACAGTTTAGAACCTGCCCAGGCTCCAAGGAGGCAACTAGCATTCTACTTTGTGGTTTTTAAAATATTTTACCTGTTTTTCAGACTCAAGTCTTAGAGAATATTCTTGGAAATCCGAGGGAATAGTAGTTTCTAGGGATGCATAAACATACCAATAATTACAGGAGCTGTTTGCTGTGACTCTCACCCACTACAACAACCTGAGACAGTAGAGACAGTTACAGTGTCAAATGAGAAGTGAGAAGGAAGATCTGCCAATGTTTGAGAAGCCACTATGCAGATAGTAAGGGTACACTGTGCTTAGCATGTCTTGCTGTCTCCTCCTGAGAGAGAGAACATCTTGCATTGTTAGAATTAACAGGCCTGTAGCGTGGGTCAGAAATATGCTAACAAATGAAAAGCAGAGGCAAAGTTTCCTTTAAAATAATTCTAAACTCTCCTGGATGGATGTGTGTGTGTGTATGTGTACGCCATCACGGCATTAGGAAGGCAAGCATGTGTTTGATACTTTTTCTATTAGGGGCTTGCAAGTAATTACTTTTCATGTTTTGTCAGCTTCTGTTGCTAAGCTGAATTTCTTGTGGGGTGTCTGTGTGTGCATTTGGTGTGCTCCCCAGGGATGGAGGGAAAACTCAAGCACATTTTCTGAAAGTGTGGCACATCTAAGGCATAAGGTTACATGTGACACCAGGCACTGTCACATGTACATCAGAAGGACCAACCTGTCCTGGCCTGAGAGCAACTTTTGAAGTCAAGCTTGTCTGGCAAGCTGTAGAATGGAGGTAAGTCTTGTAAGTTCATTGTTCCTCTGATTCTGGGTACTGCAGGTTTTGGAAACTGAGTTTCATAATTAGTTCTCATTTTATGTCCTGAAATGACCCGTTCAAAACATAGGATGTGGCCTTTCCCAGAATCTGGTGGGAATGAAAATCAGATCTGGAGCCAAGTCCAATGGTTTAACACATCTGTTCTGGAAAGAGAATATTATACTTTTATGTTATAATCATTTGATATACTTGCATACTGTATACCCAAGAGTAAGCTCTCTCATGCTGTTTTATGCAACTGTAAACTTGGGATGAACTGCCTTAATGGGAACTTCCTGCATCTTGATCTTGATCTTGTCACACTACTTATTCCTTCTCACTTACATAATGCTACTTTTCTTTTATATAAGCTATTAGTAGGATGCTCAAATTATCACCTGCATCCTTTTTATCTGTTTTTCTTTGCGTTATCTGACCTTTAGAAAAATACAACTAAAATGCATTTTAAGCTGTACATAAATGATTTTAAATGAATTGTTTACTAGATGTGTGACATTTACATGCGGCGTGCATTACGTATGTATGTGAAAGAAGAGATTAGGAGAGCTTTTTTATATCAGGTGTACACTATCACATTTATGTTAAATGTCCACCTGCCATCAGTGGCCTTGGGAGACCTTTGATGTTTGATTTACAGGGTACGACAAAACCTCTTGCCCATTGCTGTGCTGTTGCTGGTTTTACTTTCATAAGCTCTTGTTGTCCTCTTGAGACACTTTTTTGTGAACTTAGAGATACACAGTGACGCTGAATTCTACTCCATCTCTGCGAGTCATTAGTTTCAACCTGTTTGTGCTCCCATCTGCCCTCTGAGGCTGCTGCCTTTGACTGAACCAAAGCTTTGTGTTCACACGATGTGTAATTTGTGTAAATACATACATTGTTTAGCTCTTAGTAATGAACCTGTCAGTAGCAAAGGCATATCTTACCCCAGGAAGGGATGTGGGGCAGCAACGGTGTTCTTGAGGACAGCAGCCTGGGAATGCTGATGGCTTAGAGCAGCAGCCTGATGGAGCTCCTGCTGGAAGTTCAGACCCTGAGCTGTAGGAATGAAAAGCAGGACTCCAGGACTCTGAGAGAAAGTGCAGCCAAGGAGCTGAGGCAAGCCAGGACAGAGTATTTCATGCCCATTCCCTTCAAACTCCTGTTGCATCTTCATGCCTAACTCAATTCCCTGTTTGGAAGGAAGTCCCATTCTCCTACATGTCTGGTCATACATGACACATCAGCAGCTGGCTGTTAGCCAGCATGAGACTGACGGTGTATGTGAGAAAGACAGAGGTAAAATATAGTAGGTGAAAGCCCTCCCCAAGCCCTCCAGCATTTTCCAAAAGGATTGACATTCTTGTTTACAAGTGAGACAGCAATCAGCCTCTTCCCGTCTTTGGGACCTTCATCACCAAGGTGCTTATAAAAAACATACAGAATACAACATAGGATTTTTATATTTTTCTGTTTCTTCTGTGCTCAGCTTGGCAGATGTTCCTGTGTACCCATTCAGTGTGCTTCCATGCATCCTGTGGATACTAATATGCAGCACATAGTCCTTGCAATCGTGTTGGCTCCTACTCGCAGGCTGCTCTCAGTTCTTCTGCTCCCCTGCCTCAAAGCCATTCCCAAATGGGGGTGTGGTGATGTCAGGTATCTCTGAGCAGAATGGGAGAATTCATGCTTGGAGGAGTGTCTTTATTACAGCAAATCCTGTGTCGGTTTTCTTTGGCTGATAACGTTAGAGCTTGCCTTATTTGAGAAACATGTTCTGTCAAATTATTCAGTGTGCCTTCCCTCCCCGCCCCCCGAGATTGCTCTTTTTTGCCAAAACAAGAAGATGACTTACAGTTCAGCCAGTCTGCGTTTTTCCTGTATCTGATCATTAATTTTGCTAAAAGAAAGAAAAGTACAGAGAGTACCACTGACCATCAAAGGCAGCTTTTGTGTTTCATGGACTTAGCTGATGGTTGATGTTTGTCTGTCCTTGCTGCTTCAATTCAAGCAAATACTGGGGTTGAATTCGGCAAATTAACATGACAAAGTCAATGTCAAGACCCATTACAATAAAGAGAGAGAGAGAGTTCTTATTTGCAGGGTAATTTCTTAACAGCCTGGTTGCAGAGGAACACTTTCCCTTCTTGAATTGTGTGGGTCATGTAGTCATGAGGAAAACAACTCAGTGGTGATTACTCCGTTGATTTTTTTTTTTTAAACACTGCTTTTTTCCTAAAAGAATTCCTAAGAAGGCAACAGAACTGTTGTTTATCCTGCTCCCATCACAAACTTCTAGCCTAATTTTTCAGAAGCACCTAGGTAAGCTGGTTTTCATTCCTGAAGTTTTGTTCAATGACTTCAGCTGAGGAAGACTGGCACCTGCCTAAAGCTGCACCTGGCAACTTCGAAGTTTTCTTTTTCTTTTCTTGGGAGTGTGATTACACTGTCTGGAGGATCTCCCATCTGGCTCTCTGCAGCTTTCAGCTGGCTCCGAGGGCCACATCCTGCTCCAGCTGTATCTGTGCAAGGTTTGTTACTGTAATTTCATCGTGCCCATCTGCATGTCAGAGAGTTGGGTCTTAAAGGCCTCGTTTAACCATGACATTTTAATGGGTTCTTTCTCCTGATTGTGTGGACTGACATATCCGTTGACTCCTGCAGTTCTTCATCTGGCAAATAGCCTTGTAAAATCAGAGGAGTAGCCCCTGTGCTTAAACGAAGTGACCAAAACGGGACCTCTACCATCAATGCACGTGCCTTTGCAGGACCACTCACTGATGCCAGTAATCTTCATTACTGGAAATACCACATTTTGTTCTGACTGTGCATAGCTGAAGAGATTTTGGGGTATAACTGTTCTTGGAGGAGCATCCCGAAGAAGTGTATTTAGGCAAAAGTCCCTAGCCTGTGTCCTTGGATCCACCCTGCCAGCACCTTGAGTTTTTGGCAGGTGAAAATCCTCAGTGTGTTGCAGGATCTGACTAATTGTTTGTACGCTGTTTTGACACAGAGCTATTCACCTCCCTTGGCTTTTTTCATGCTCCCTTTGCGTTGTTTCGTGACTGCTGAAACCAAAGCTAAATGCTGGTGGTTTACGGCGCTGAGGCTCTGCTGCGTCGGGACATCGGTGGGCAAGTTTGTCAATGAGTTCTCAGAAAGGCTGAGGATGAGCCATGAGCTGACTCTTAGTTTAAGAAAAATCGTTCCAAGTTTGCTTTAGTTTCCCACTGCAGAGAATTAGTTAGTTATAAAATGAAATACTTAAACCGGTTATTTTGCGGCTTATAAAATCTGAACAAAACCAAACAGGAATGATTCAATTGTTTATATAAAGGACTTCTTCCAGGAACATTTGATTGCTTAACTACAGTCCTCTCTAATTCCTGCAACTCTGCTTAGGGAAAATAGACTCCTAAAATAGTAGCTTTAAATCCTCTTCACTTTTAATTTCTTTTTACTGTGTTGTTGTGCCGTCCCATGAACACAACACGGTAACAATATGCACTGTCTTCTAAATGCAGCTCTTCTGAGGAATGCCTTTCCCTGACAGTTAATATCGGGGTTTGCTGCTCCTTTGGCCCCTCCCTTTGGAGCTGTGGGGCCGTTCTGCCAGCTGTGGGTAAAACGAGTGTGTGTTTGTGTGTGAGTGTGAGTGGGAATGCAGGGAAGGGGGTTGTCCTTTTAGGTCAGTATAATGGGTGTTTTGTTATGGGTTAAATTGATAAAATAAATAGCTCCTGTTTGATAACAAATACTGCCGTGGTTTTTAAACTTTATCTTGCGAGTTAAGGCAGTGTGTTTCCATAATAAAAAAAAAAATTATTTCCAGTGATAGCATTTTAATTCATTTCAAAGTGCTGTGTATTCCAATTCTCTACTGTTAGGTTTTAATAAGATGACATGACTTTTCTCTTCAATGGCAATTACCCTGTTTTATTGTTCAGTACTGATTTACGTTTTAAAAGGAACTGAACGCAAGAGTTTTGAACAGGAAGGAAACAGCAAGTAGACTGAAATATTTTTAATTATCTTTTTTAAGTGGGCAACTTTTTGGAAGGTTATATTCTGCAGTCTCCAAAATGTTTAAGTTGCTGTCGTGTGAATTCATGTGAGAGAAGGATGACAGAGAACTCAAGTGCCTCATTCTATAGTGTGAAATGAAGTTTGTGGGTGGACTTCTCACAGGGCTGCATTATGCTTTGTCTCCGTGTGACACGCTGGTTAAATGGACAGGACAAGCCTTTGTAGTTTTGCAATGTCCCATTGTTGTTTAGCACATAAGAAGAACGCGGTGCTGGTGCAGCTGTTCATCAGTGGTGATCGGAAAACCTTGTTCAGGGCAAGACAGAAAATGCTATATCATAATTCTGAGTTTCAGTTTTGAAGATGCTTCAGGCAATGTGAAACACTCCCTTTCCTTAAAAACATGATTACCTCTAATCCTTGTTGTGTGATGCTGCAGATGGAGTCAGCACTGAGCAGCTATTAGCAATTCAGATACACAGGGCTGAGGTTGAAGTTTTGATCTTTTATGCTCTCCGAGGATCTCTGAAGAGTATTTTTGGCCTGGGGGTTTTACACAGCCCTGTTTTGTGAGAAATGCTGAGCTCCCATTTCTTTTCTTTCTGCTTTGCTGAGGGTGGGGTTCTGAAAGCCACTGCTGAAAACTTCAGTTGTAGCCTGCCTTTTTGAAGTAGTTGCATTTTAAATACTTAGTGAGCTTAAAGTATTCTAATTTCCCCTGTAATAACAAGCACCCTCCTCTAACGGTAGCCGAGAGGAGACTCACTAACAACACTTTTCACACTCACTCCCCAGCTCATGTGGAATCTCATACCCCAGGGTACCAGACCTGTTCTTCACTGCTGACCTGGACACTCACCTATTACTTTAGGAAGGAAGGGAAGGTTTGGCCTGAACTGAGAGTTGGGGTTGTTTGCTAGAAGGCTGGAGTGTATAATCCAATAACTAGTTGTCATCTGTTACAGCTGCCACCTTGCATCAGAGGCTCCTGGGAGGTTTTGCTGTTTGTAGAGTCCCAAATGGCCGGTGCCACTGAGGGAGAGCAAACTGAAGGGTCAAGAGGATGCCAGGTATGTGCTCACCTGAGGAGTTTCAGATGTCCTGGAAAAACCATACAAAAATGCTAGGTTTCATCTGACACCGTCTCATATTCCTTGCCCAGGCTGTGGACTGGGGCAACACCATTTTGTGACATTTTAACCTTGATCTGGTGAAGTCGAGATGTTTGTCTGGCACTTCTATGTTGGTGCTTTGGAAATTCAGATTTTCCATACACTGAGACCTGTTTTCTGGATACTTGCAGGTTTTATCGCCGTCACTGAAATTCAATATACGAGGACAGATCTGTCCTTGCTCTTGGTGTAGGTGCTTGACTTAGGAAGCAGCTATCACAGAACAAGCTGAAAATACCAACTGGCATGTTGATGACAGTGAAGTCAATATGTCACACGTGTATTTCTTCTCCTGAATGTGTACAAATATGGGGACTCACGAGACGACACTCTCAGTTGCAGTGGCTGCCGTAGAAAAGATTAAAGTTTGGAGCAGTTTGTTTGATTAATTCCAGCGTAGCAGAGCCCGTTGCTAGTATGTGACCAGGGGCACAGAGACAAAGGAGGGTCTTCAGAACGTGTTAACTGCAGCGGGGCGGGGGCGGCTTTCCCAAAGGTCACAGAACAGGGTCCCTCCCGGCTCCGAGGGGAAGTGATCTCCCTGCAAGAGAGAGCAACCGCTGCTTTTGCATACGCCAGGCTCTTATTTGCTCACGATGTGACAGCACAAAAGACAATCAAAATTAGTTCATTTATTCATTCTTTTTTTCCCCCCTCTTTCTTGATGAGTCATTGTAATTACTGAAAACTAGCGTGTTTTCCAACATTAACATATTGCACGGGCTATCAATATTCTAATGGGCTCTTTCATGTTCTTAATGTGGAAGAGGGTTGCTTGAAGATAACTTCCTGTGTTTAATTAAGTGGCTCACGTGTACATGGTACTTTTCAGAAACCTGAAATGCCTGATCTCGGAAAGGATATTGTCAGGGTGCACAGTATGAAATGATATATTACACCATCTTCCCATATCGGTGTTTGCCATTAACGAAAATCTTAAAAAGCAACAGAAAAAACTCCATATCGTGAAATGATTATTCAATAATTTTACCAGTGAAAGTTCTCACATCTGGATATTTTGGGTTTCTTCTTACAGTCCGAAAATACTGCCTACAAAAACCCTGTTGGCCCTTTTATCTTTGCACAGGGTCACCTGGAATGACCTCAGCATTTCCATACAAGCAGTAGAGAGCTGCTATTTCCAGCGTCAGACTTGCTTTCTGGTCCAACAGATACGGGAGTACGTGCTGAGGTTCTATTAGTGTGAATTGTATATTTATAATCTTTAAAGCACCTCTTTTCAGAAGTAAATTAAATTCCTTGGACGGGATTTGAAGAGTTATCGAGGTTCCTAAAATGCACATAATCTCTAACTGGGACTTTTAAAACATGAGTTAGGATTCCTAGATACTTCTGAGAGTCCAGGCTGGTACATATTTGCATCTTTAGGCCAAATGTGGCCTCACTTCTTGAGGGTGAGATTTAAGAAATGCTATCATTTGGAGATGTGTCTGAAAGCATGCAAATATTTTGCTGAATAAGACCAGACTTTAAAACTGTGTGTTTCAATGTTTCGTGTCATTTGGCTGACAGACCACGCTTTGAATTCTGCAGGATGTGTGTGGCTGGCTGAATTTCAGTACTGTGTTTCCTGAATGTGCAGGCTTTGTGCAGAAAATGGTGGACTTCACTGCTGGCGCCAGTGTAAGAAAGGAAAGTTTTCATAGAAGCTGCCTGATGTGTCACCCAAAGTCCCTTAAGGTAACCACTCTGCTGGTGAGCCTGGGCTTGCAAGCAGCTTTAGACTCTCTGTTTTTATCATGTCCTAAACTGTCTTTGATAATCTCTCAGACTAGCATGTAAAGACCTATATAAATTTGTCTTCATGGGCATCCTTCCTCCTTGCTGAAAAATAAAAGAATCTATCTCCTTAACATATTTAATAGAAAAATCAGTCCATCTTTGCTTTCCTTTCCACCTATTATCTTCTCAGTCATGAGAAAAAAGTCAACCTTTTGATGACCAAGGTATTGGGTATGTTCACAGGTTGTAGTTGTGGTTCTGGAGTTCTTGGCATTGCCAAGGACAAGAGGTTTAAGATTGTGAACAGCCGTAAGGCTCAGCTCCTGGGCAACAAGTTTCTCTGCAAAGCTGCTGTTGCAGTATCTTTAAACAAACTGAACTATTCTAACCCAATGTTGGGATTAGAGGTAAGGATTAAAATTCTCTTTCTCCCATTTTCCTATAATTTGGCAATATCCAGGGCTGACTATATTGCAGTTGGAGCTTTGCAGCCAATGCTTCATTGCAGATGTACTCATTGTTAGAAGACAACCTAGATCTGGTTCAGAAGCCCTTTGCACCCACTGAAGTAACAATGTATTAGAATTAATTTTAATGGTAAATCCTCAGCACAAGAAGGTGGGCAGTTTGGTGGCTGAGATTTGTTCAGGAATGGTGCCTGCTTTTTGCGTTTTTAGAAAACAAACAAGCAAACAAACCCTGCGTAGAGTAGAATAAAAATCATAGTGGTAGAAAGATCCAACGAAAACCCTGACATTCTTCTGGTGTTCAACAGCCCTCATAACAATGCACATTGTTTAATTTTAATGGTAAATCCTCAGCACAAGAAGGTGGGCAGTTTGGTGGCTGAGATTTGTTCAGGAATGGTGCCTGCTTTTTGCGTTTTTAGAAAACAAACAAGCAAACAAACCCTGCGTAGAGTAGAATAAAAATCATAGTGGTAGAAAGATCCAACGAAAACCCTGACATTCTTCTGGTGTTCAACAGCCCTCATAACAATGCACATTGTTCTGCTGCAGCATGTCAGCCCCCAGGGCATTCAGATCAGCAGTGGGGAGATTCATGGTCCTGCAAGAAAATTTATAATGGTGACCCAAATGGAATGAAATCCAATTTCCCCCCCTTTTTCTGTATTTTATCTTGAATTGTACCTTATGTGACAGGACAGCAATTAATATCTCTTGTAAAACAGAAGGCTCGTTAAATTGGCCTCATTATGGCTGCTGAGCTGGTGTGCTGCTGCTGAAAGGGATTCCCCCATTATCTGTGTTTGACACGTGCTCCTAATCAGCCAGGCCAATTCTGCTCTATCAAAGGTCTGTCACATGAGAGGAGATAATATTTATTGTGACTTGTGCTATTAGCGTAAAAAATGCAGGTTGTGTTGGCAGACACATAACCCTCTGTCACAACTGGTCACACAGAGCATTTTATTGAGGTGCTTTCCCTTTCTGCAAAGGTGACTCCAAATATAGCCCACTTCACCTCTCACTGCCAGGCACCCAGGTCATTTTGGTTTTTTAAAACCTCTGCTCTAAGGGAATATTTATGAAATGAAACCTCACAGCAACAAGTGTTAAGGTGCAAGATTAATATCAATTCTGAAATTTTCTCCACAATTTATTGATGAGGGAAAAAAATCCATCAGCCCTACGTATTCAGCTTGCTTTGGAAGCTTGTTAGCAACAAAAGTTCTGCTTTCTGAGAGGTCTTAATATGTGTCACAATATAACCTCATTTGGTGAAAATTTTCTGAACACTTGGTTTTGTTCCATAATGATACTCAGTTTATCGGGGACAGCAAATTTCCTCTGTTCATAGGACTGCGCATAGAAAATGGATGAGGTTTAGCAGAGGTGCTCCTGTTTCAGTCCATCGGGTTTGGCAACACTAACACACTAATACAAGGCTTAAAAGATCATCACCTGTAAAATGTTGGCACAGATATTTTCGAACTGTTGCAGTGGTAACTGCTCAAAAGAAACATTTGTAGCTGTAATGAAGCCTCATATGTTTGCGTAAGAAACCAACTGCCCCAAAACACAAGCCAAATGCTCTCTTGTTTACATGTAAGAAATTTTGGATGACAAGCTAGATCCATACAAATGCCATATATCTATATATACACGTATATTGTGTATAACCTATACAAATGCTGCAGACATATTTTTGATTTGTCATCCTTTTCTTTATATATATGCAGCATCTCTAACCAGAGGAGGATGCTTCCTTGTCTCCAGTACTACAAAGCAATTTCTGATTTGAGGCAGAAGATGGGAGCTGGGAGGAAGGACTGTGCTGGAATGATGCTGCAACACCCTGGCCTGGCCTGATTGCTGGAAGAATGACAGAGAATTGAGGTGGAAGGGTGTTGTTAGCTATGCAAGTCCTTATTTGGTTACTTAAACTCTTTTTTTTTTTTTTTTTTTTTACATCGGTACAATTTCTTTCTTGGATTACCAGGAAACTGAGGGAGCACCGACTTGCGCTTTGCAACAGACCCCTTGTTACAGCAGTGCTGAATGTTGGCAGATACTTCAGACATGGAAGCCAGGAGAAAACAAGCACCCAGAAAGAGGTGTGGGAGTGTGCCTGCTGCAGAAGCTGCTGTCACATCAAGGAGGAAGGTGAGGTATTTGTAGGGCTGCTGAGTTTGAATGACCTGAGTGAAAGTAGACACTGTCCTGCAGATGCCTGGAAGAGGTTTTGCAGGAGGATCCTTATGAGCACAGCTTAGTGCCAGAGCCCTTGGCCTCCCCCTTCCTTTTTTCTTGGGGCTGATGGCTGAAATGCTGGATGTCCAGGAATCAGATGATTTCCCAGTCACTATTCTGTTCCTGGAAAAGCTTTTTCTGCTAATGAGGGCCTTATGTTTATGATTTGCTTCGCTGTGCAGAAAAGCTTCTACTGGGACTGTAATGCAGAAGACAACATTTGTCTCCTTCTCCTAGAGATGATCTGAGTCAGTGAGTGGATGCCAAGAGACTGGGCCCTTTATTTGCTGTTGAGAAGGGAACTCTCCTTTTCGGTTTCTTTCTTCCCTTTCCAAAGCGAAAAGCTCTGTAGTGTTTCTCTGGTCCCACAGACAACGAGAAAGAAATAGCTGTATTTTACAAATGAAGAGACAGAACACCGCACTAGAAAGACTTTGGTTTTAGGTACAGTGTGCAGAATGTTGAAATATCATATGGAGACATCATATTTTAAATCAGTCAGCTGCAACTTGGAAATTATTAATACATTTTTCAGTCAAACCACCCAAAACAGATGAAGCTTAGAGCAAAACGAGGTTTCTGATCATGTAGATAATAATCTTTCCTTTTTGCAGACTCATCTTCCATGAGCTCCCAGTATTGTGTATACTTCCAGCACCATGTAGTTGATGCATAATTAATGAGGTTAGTATAATGCTGTATTTGTTTATTTATGGCTACTTCAGATTTATTAGATGAAATATCCTTAAAGTCAGTGTTGGAAAGCAGAAAGCACGGAGCTGGATTTTTGAGGAATCATTTGTTGTGAAGTTGATGCTTTTGCAGACGCAGATCATCAGTTAAATAAACATGATTGCAGACAGCAGAATGGTCCTGGTGGGGAAGTCTGTGCTCCCTGAACCTTTACCAGTCCCACTTGCAGAAAGTTCCTGCAGGCCCTGAGGTTCTGCTGTCCTGTACATGCAATGAGCTGCCTGTCAGCTGCACCATGGCAGTCTGGGGTAGCAGAAAGTCCCCAGGCATTGCTGTGCTGGGAGCAGTAAACGCCTGCACCTTGGTTTGGGGTGTTAATTGCTCCTGACTCCAGCAGGGCTTGGAGCCAGACCTCTCTTTAGTTTAGTACAGTTCTCAGAGAAGAGGACACCTACGTGAGCTGCAGTTTGCATGGGTTATCAGAGCACAGCTCTGCTTGTGCTTTCCAATTTTCATTCATTGTCGTTGCACAATGCCTTAAGCGCTTTGCAAGATGTGGCAGGAAGGATGCAGGAACACGTGTCCGTGTTTCCTGCAGTAAGCCCATCTTCACCACTGTAGCAGACTGAGGTCTCAAAGGAAAAGTCCAGGAGTTGATAAAGGCAGGGAATAACTCAGTTCACAGGACTCAGTGGGAAAACGCTGAGACAGTTGCAATTCCAGGCATGGTCTGATGCAAGAGGTTGATGTTCTGCAGGAACTTTTGAACATAATTAGCAAGCAACAGTGGCCAAATTCTTTCCTTTCTGAGTCTTCCTAATTTGGAGGAAAGAATGGAAAGAAAAATCTTGCACACGCAGAGCTCAGAGATGCGCATTATTTCAAAAACAGTGGGCTAAAAATACAACTTGAAGTGTTTAGAGCAAAGATAACCCTTTAGAAATTCTTTCATTTAGAGATCTGGCAAACTGGAGAAAGAGAAGTGTAGATCTCTGCTTGCACTGAGAGCTGATTCGTCAAAGTCAGTGACACTGGGGTCAGTTTTAGCTGATTGTGGAGGACTTAAAATTTTTTGGTAATTGCACAGAGACATCTCAATATATTGTCCAAAGAATTTAATGAAACCAAAATTAAGTGGTTTATTCGAAAATTCTGAGACAAAGTATTTATGTTGTGAATGTTAGACTGTAGGAGACAGGCTGGCATTTTGCCAGAAAATGTGATCTTTGGGGAATTTTGTGGAAATTTTAAGAGTATATAAATAGAAGCTGTCAGGCAAAAGGTATGAAATCTAATGTTTCTGTGTACTGTAATATACTTATTTAAGAAATACTACAGTTGTGAACAATTGAACAATGCAGGAAGTGGAAGAGGAACTCCTGTTCATCCTTTAATCCTCTGTAATTCCCTTCTGACCAATCTAAGTATTAAGATGACTGATTTCTAACTGCATCCAGCCGAAAGTATAATTGTTTCTTTTTACTCTCTAAATTTTAAGCTTGGTGTGGATTTTTGAGTAAGAATGTCTTTATGGAAATTGGCTGTGCCAATGGACTTGGAGTTTTCACAGGAAAGAATTTAAGGAAGTTAAAGACTTCAATTCAGCACCTTATCTAAATATTCCCCACAGGTAGCTATGTACTCAGCTGACTAGCTGATAGCCCTCCTGGAAACGTGGTCCTTACACTTTACTATCACAAAGTTTAATTTTTAAAAAAAAGTTAAAAATTCCTTTAATACACTTTATTATCACAAAGTTTTAATTCCTCATACATAAGGAAACCCAGAATGGGTTCCAGTGTGAATGGGACAAGAAAATGGGATGCACATGTGTGAGAAGTTGAACATATGTGTAAGTGCTCAAAGCACTGCAGCCCGTACTAATAAAAATTACAGATTTTTATTACAATTTTCAATTACTTTTTCTCTCAAAATAGTGGCTTTCTATTTTTATTTAGAAATGTATTTTGTTTTAGAGTTTATGCAGTATTTCAAACTGCACAGCAAATAGAACAAGTTATTATGCTGGAAAACTGCTGTGTCGGCCTGAGTCTTCTCCCAGTTTCTCTTAGTTATTACAGACATCTTGAAACACCTTCCTTTTATACACTTATGCCTACCTTGCATACATATTTTCTATCCTCCAGATCTCCTATATTAAAACAGTGTGAAAGTTAAAAGTGATCGTGGCAATGAATCGAAGTTATTTCAGGAGTAACGTGGTTTTTAATTTTCTGTTAGTAGGTAGTATTTTTATAATAAACTAATTTTTTTTCGTTACTCAGTCGTTACTCATCAAAAAGGATTTTTGTGTATCTCCAAATGGGTGGCTCAGTGCCTTTTTATTGCCTCTAAGCCTGAACTTCAGCAAGTGTGTGATCAAGTATACCGGAAAAATCCTTTGTCCATTGCTAAACCTTATGAAATTGTAGATCAAAAGAATTTTCCTATCTTACAAGGACTGTGGTACTATTCATGGGCTAAAAATGACTGTCAGAGTAATAAAACAACTACTGTTGTCAGGGAAAGATTAAAAGCAGCAGCTGGATTGTACACAGTCAACTTGAAAACCTTTCTCTAGGAAGGTAGATGCTTTAGAAAATGATCTGGCTTTTCAGTTGTTTTGCCATGATTGGCAGCCCCATAAAATGGCTACTGACACAGGAACTTGCAAAAGAAAGAAGCCTTTTTTTTCCCTATAAAAGAGCATATTCTGCCTCTTGCCTTCTCCCAAATTGGACTCTGCACTTGGAAGTGAGATGTAATGCAAGTGTCATGGCAATGATGAGTGCCAGCCTTTCCCTCTGTTTTATCCAATTTACCTGTCCCTGTTTTTTCAGAAATCATTCCTGCTGTCAGCTTTCTGCCGCTTGTATTTTAACCTATGCTCATTTTACTGTTTCAGTTGTGTTCCTTGAGTTCGTCTGTATGTTTTGCAATTCTCCTTAAATTCAGTAGATTGCCACAGTAGTTTCCATGTGATTTTTCCAAGATCATAATCAGCTGGAACGGTACCAAATACATCTAACCCCCATTCAGATTCTACCTCTATCCCAGCATAAAGGAGTGAATATTTTTAGTTGTCTCTGTACTTATAGACATCCTGCTCCTCAGATTAGCATGTGTGCAACCTTTGAAACTTTATTTATGCAAGGTCAGCGTAATGATTTCTTTAATTAATTCCTTCCATTCCATTTAATTATCTTTCTTATTTATAGTCATCCAGACTTTCTTGTTCTACTGAATGAAGCAGAGTATCTTTCTCTCTGTATCACAAGATTTGGCCATCTGCCTTCCACTTGTTGGTGATTTTTCCTAGACTATATTTCTCTTTGGGGTTTTCTTTCCTGATATCTTTTTGATTTATATTTATTTATTAACATCCTCCCTCAAATATTTCTCACTACATAACTTGCTAACTTGGAGAGTGGTTTATCTTTCTTTCATCCTGACAACACCATTGGAAGTTAACTCTATGGTTTGCCAACCCTTTTCTCCCTGGCTTTTGACTCCAACCCTCCTCGTACTGTAACTTTGGGCTCCACATTCCCCTACGGACATTGCTGCACCTCCCCTTGCGTCCACTCAGCCAGATTATCAAATATGAGACCTGTTTGTCTGTGCTGTTTTCCCTTAGGGTTATGTGCAATGCAATTGTGAGTAGACAGCCTTGTTCCACTATATTCCATTTTCTGGGCACTGGTCTTAAAAACCTTGTATGTGCTTGGCTTTTGTGGCTCTAAAAATGTGTATGGGCCACCCAGCTTGTCCCATCTCAGACTCAGTGGTGGTGCCTTGTCCCCTTGCCCATTCAGATGCTGGGCTCGGGACACACTGCCCACAGCTCCAGGTAATATCAGCAGCGTTTCTCCTTTCTGTGCTGAGCATGGAAAACTTCCACCAGGAGCCAAAAACTACTGTCCCTTCGGATCTCTTTTCAGTGGCCTGCTTGAGAAACACAAGCTCCTACAGTGGGGGATGGCTGAACTGATTCAGAAAGAACAGTGTTTAGGAGAGCTGCTGAGCGGGAGAAGCGCTGGATGCAGCCGCTGGCACCAGGGCAGGCACTGTGGTCCACCCCCTGGCACTTACCCTGCCTCAAACTCCTTTGCCCAAACCCATAAGCACCAGTGTCTGAATGCCTTTAGCTTCTTCTCGGGCTCTAACAGTGGCCCCAAAACTCACCCTTGCTGACCGTGGACCTTGAAAAAGAAAAGAACAATGTCTGACGTTTTTTTCAGATCTTTCCGAAGGAGAAATACAGATAAAAGCAAAGCTCTTTGTGACTGATTTTTTTTTTTTTTTCCCTATCTACTTGAAAGGCAGTGGGTCAGAATTAAGGCATTTTTGCTGCGGAGGAAATGTGTGGGATGTTGGCTGCAAGCCAGTAGCCACTAACATCCCTGCTGCACTAGGAATACTTGAATGAAGTGGGCGTCAACCTCGGGAGAGCGGGCAGCGCTACCTACATCAGAGGAAAACCTCCTCATTGAGATTCAAGGAGTAAAAACATTGAATGGAGATGAACCGGTCTGGTAGATTTTTCTGTGGGGGACACTGAAAATTCAAGAACCATCATCCAGTCTGGAAGATCGTCCTCTAAGCTCCTGTGCCTGTCAGGTCCCATTCATTCTGCTGGAGGAGAGATCCATACAGTCCCTGGCTTTTCTGACAGTTTTAAAGTTTCGTCTTCCAGTTCTGTTTTCTCAACACAAAGAATGATGAAATAACATCCGGAGCTTTCAGGCAATAGTCCGTGCTACAGTCAGTCTTTTAGGTTTTTTTTTTTCCAAAACCAGAATAAAGATCCGAAGTGTGTCAAATCTTCTTTAAAATATAATTTAGCCAGACACTCATCCTGCTTATGTCCAGCTGCATATCCCCTGGGAAAAATAAAAGTGATTTCTAGAGTTTCTTTGTACCACTACATTATGAATCTGAAAGATCAAACAGAATACTCCCAGTGTTGTCTTTCTCACTGTTATCTGCCCTTTCACTGAGTTAGTCACCAGTTCTATCCAGTCTAAATATGAGCACATTTTTCTTGAATCAAGTTCATCATTCCATCTTATCTGTGACATCATTGAATTATTAGAAACTAGTACATTCATTTTTTTTTTTCTTTTTTTAAACAGGGAAAATGGCAGTGATGGAAAAAGGGAAAGGAAATGTTTTGGCTAAGTGTTGGCACTGGACAAAAGAGGCCATATCAAGGCAGAATGGCTAGAATAGAGCATCACAAATGCTTTAAAATGCTCTTCTCCTTGCAGGGAAAATAAAGAGACCCTGGACAAGTGACAAAACTACTTCAGTGTAAGTCTAAATGTTTACATGGCAGTGATGATTTAGATTATGAGTAGTTGTGCATGTTGGCTCAAACATGTCTGGTCTAACAACACTGAGGTTACAGAAAGCTGGGGGATCCAAAATGACAGCTGGCTAACATGCAAGGGAAAAAACAAAAGTGGATTTGAGCAGGATTTGGGAAAAACTAGACCCATGAACTGGAGCAGGTCTACCAAAGCAAGGTAATTATTTGCTTTGGTTTTACAGTGGGTAACAGCTTTGTGTTGACAATTTGCCCTTTGAATTCTGTTTTTGGGAATGACCTGTAACAATGTGTTTGTGGACAATTGGTTTGCAGTGTCCTACCCCCTGGGCAGGAGGCCTGGGGCAGGGGGAAACAGCTTTAGTGCCTCGGGGCTGCATGGTTCCCATGGCTGGGAAACCAAAAATCACCAACCGACTGACAGAGCAGGTCTGGGTAGGCTGATGGGTAATGTGTGATATGAAAGATCAGGGAGAGAAATGTACTTGCTAGAGCAAAACTAATCGTTGGTCTTCTAGTGAGTTGGAAAAGCGAACTAGGGCTGCAGCTTGAAAAAAGGTGTGAGGCTGAGGGACTGTGCAGCCAGGAGAGGCCGTTGAGTGACGGACCTGATGGAAGTCCCAACTGCCAGCATAAATGTGGACATCTGTGAGGAGAAACAGAACAGAGCCAGGAGTCCAAGTCTGAGACGAGGAGAAGGACCTGGAATAAAGCTTAATGGCAGCAACACAGGAAAGAGAGATGGAGTGATGGAGTTTGGATGCAATATTGGGAGATATTTAGACACTTCAGCAAGAAAAATGGTCTGAGGGGTAATATACTCAGGAAAACGGGAGAAGAGGATGTAACTCTTCTACTGTGAAGGACCTTTCTTTTCCTGAGATCCCTGGGTAGTAAGCAGCAAATTAGCAAACCCTCACTATGAATTTGGAAAGTAACCACACTATCTGCTCTGAGAGAAAAGTTTAAAACATAGTTTTTTTTAAGGAAAAGGAAAATGTGCCGGAGGGCTGAGAGTTCTTAAGACCAAGTTATAAACCTTTGAAAATAGGATTTTATAATGGAAATGCAGAGATCATTAACTATTGTAAGCACCTCTAAGAATGACACCTCAATAGTAAATTACATTCAAATTAATATAAAACTGTAAAGATTCCCTGACAGTTTTGATTATGTAAGTTGATTTTAGTAGTTAAATGTTGACTTTCTATAATGCATTCTCCAAATATTATACTGAATGCTGCATCATATATAACAATTACCATGTCACAGTGCTATTTTGTGTAAATTAAATTATTGACAGCAATATAATTTTGTATTCACTTTATTATTTTGATCCATTTTTCTGTCAAAATATACAATGACTCTTCACCAGATTTAGAAACCAGGAAAACTCTTTAGATGGTGAAGTATTATTCTCCATACATTATTTTTCCTTAGCCTGTAATGAGTTTGGGGGAGAGAGGGAGAAGCAACACTTCATTCCTGCTCTGACATTATGTGTGTTCTTAGACACGTTGTCAACTTTAAATTGTGTTTCAGTAAGTGTGCTTATCAGAAAGCCTGCAAAGCCCATGGCAGCCCTGGTCAGCCTGGCCAGGCATGTGGCAGAGATGGTGTTTCTAGTGTGCTCCAGCACACGTGCTGTCCTGAATCACAGGACAGGGGTTTTGATATGGTTATGATTATTCAACCTACCTTTAAAGAGGGTCTGTTGTATAGCACAGGGTCCGTAATCCCTGTTCTTTGGTTTCTCTTATGAACTGAAGTGAAAAACATCATCTGTGTGGCACAGCTCTTTCTTCACACCCTCTCTTCCCATTTGTGGGATATGGCGACAATGATTGTCCATCCTTGGGTGCCTGGGAAGTACTTTCAGGTTGTGGTTGTAACTGCAGGTCAATACTTGTAATGTAGCACTTAGAGTTTTCTCATTTACCCTTCTCCAGCTGCACAGCCGGTCAGCTCCTCGTGGCCTGCTCGACACCGCAGAGCAGAAATTGGGACACAAGTTACATCTTCCTACTGGATCTTGGCCTTCTCCAGGCAGGTCCCCTGACCTCCAACATGGAGATAGTCCAGCTGGCTCACTTCTCATAAAGCCAGTGAGAAAGACACATGGAAGCCCCAGAGTAACTCGGAAACACGGTTTTGGGTGCCATCCTACAAGGTGAAAGAAGTGGGCTGAGCTGCTTTTAGGTAGAAAACGGGGATGAATCCAGCACATCACACACCATGGATGAGGACTCCTTACTATGGGTATGAAAATTCCCTCCATTCTGAATGGTGGCAGAAAGGCCTAGGAAATGCTCATCTTCTCAGCTGGTCCAGTCCAGGGAGGTTGAGGAAAGCCGACTTTGTGGCTTTCTTAGCAGGCCTTAGTTACGGCTTTGGTGCAGCCGAGCCTCACTCACATCTGCACCTGCTCACTAATGAAAAGCAAAGGCACACTGGCACTCCTGAGCCTGGGAAGCACTTTCTGGTCCCTGGTCCAGTAAGTGCAGACTTGTTTGTGGACATACAGCTGTGGGCTAGTTACCTCTTCAGCAAACTGGCCCACGTCTGTGTCCTTAGTGCCCTGTGAGCCTTAAACTAAAGATTTTTTTTTTTCAGGTGCTCTTTGCTGTTGTTATTCAGCTGTACTGAGCATGTGGAGTCGAGGGGACAGAGAGGAAAGCTGCAAGATGCCAACATGGTGAGGATGGGACGGTGGATGAGAGGTAATGGGGGAAGGCACTCTGAGTTCACCATAGATTTAGCAGTGCTCTCTGAATTTATCCCAGTCCAGTTCCCTGTCGTCCTGAGGTTGGGAACGCATAAATAAAATATATGTGCTTTCTATGGCAGTACAAAACTCATCAGATACTGATGAAATGTGCGTAGCCATTGCACATGTGCTTAATTCAGTATGAAATGTTATTGTATTGTTATTATATTGTTATTGTTATATTGTCAGTTTTACGGGACAGAAACCCAGAGACACTTGGCAAGCCCTGATTAAGGGACAGAAGCCCAGAGACATTTGGCAAGCCCTGTTGGGAATTACTGGTAGTACTGAAATGTCACTTCTTAGCCTGGGTCATTCATTTTTCCCTCTGCTTAGGCTCTGTTTGTTATTGATATACACTGCATGTTCAAGATCCGCATTGTGGTGGCAGTAGTAGCAGTGTGAACACGGAAAAGAATTTGTTTGCTTGAAGACTGATCTGTTTTTCTCTTACATGGTCTGATAGAAAAGCATTACAGCTCTGTCTGCCTTGCCTCCTAAGATATTGGTATTGACTTTTATTCTGTTGGCAAACTGAGCTTATTCACAATGGTTGCACACACAACTGCGGAGGCACCATGGCAGCATGACCGTTTCTGTTAGCTGGTTCATAAAACACCGGGAAGCCATTGCTGGATGGAAGAATCACTTCCTTCTAGTCTCTTGTCAAACATTTAGTAGCCCCTTGTAAGGAAAGCTCTTGCCCCAGCATCTTTCTGCGTGTCATTTCATGGATCTCCCCCTGTACGAAGCAGTTTCACACACAAACGTGTTACAGCTGTACAGTTTTAATAGAACCAGCTTCCCCTGAGAGCAGACAAATAGACTTGGGTCTTCTTCTGGCACAGGCACAAAGCACTAAGGCCTTGTGCAGAGTTTCTCATTTGGCCTCATTTCTTGTTTGATTTGCCAGTGTGGGAGTCAATGGTATAAACACAGAAACATGGGGGATAGGGAGCAATACGTTCTGTGCTGTCCTGTTCAGGTAGTTCTGTTTCTTGCTGGCTTTGATAATACGTTGCTTAGAGTAGTTTAAATGGCAGGGGGGGTGAGGAACAGGTGGTGATGAGAAGGAGTTAATGTGAGAGGACGTGGAGAAATCATATTACTCCATAGGAAGTTGCTGCTCCCAGCATATTTCTGTGCTAGCCCATATAAGTGGGACTCTGTAACAGCGTCCTGTGACTACACTGGAAGATGCAATGGCACTGAGTTTGGCTGTTAAACAAATATATATCCTGGTTCATCTAATTCTGGCATCTGAGATTTTCGGTTGCAGTCATTCCCCCTGATGTATGAGTGCCCAGACACCATGGTGAGCTAGGCCTTGTTAGCACCTCAGGTTACTAACCTGGAGAGAGGAACTTGGCACAAAAGGAGGATTTAAAGCTAAAACAGAGCAAACAAGAAGTGATAGCTGGTTAAGTCATCCTGAGAGTTGGGAAAGATGAACCTGCTGGGCAGGTATTCCCTAATGATGTTGTTTTGGCTTTACTAGCCTGCCTTCTCCTCGATGTATCTTCTATTTGTTCAAAGAAAATCATCTGCTCTTCCCAGTTATTTCAAAGTAAAGTCACAAGAATAGCTTGTTCCCACTCTATTCCAAATATAGCTGTTGGCAGCAATTGCTGAGATAAGGGGGAAGGAAAGGGAACTACCAAGGAAGAGGAAAGACAGGAGGGGGAAGAGGGAAAAGAGAGCTGAAAAGGTTGGACAATAGAGAGTAGAGAGAGAGACATGAATGAGAGGGGAGGTGAAAGAACAAGGCCAATGCAGTGCAGTAGAGAAAAATAAATCAAAGATAGAAACAAACTTTTGCAAAACAGGTGGCAGCAGCCCAAATACAGTATGAAAAGGCCCATGCCCACCCCCAGGAGAAGCTGGAGTTTTAGCCTTGAAAATAACCAAACCGTAAATAAAATCACATCCAATGTTGACTTTCACTCAGATTGTAGGGGTTATAGCATCAGAAAACTTATGCTAACTTACACCACTTAAAGATCTGGCCCTAGAAATTTTAAAGCAAAACATGTTGCTTACTTTAATCTCTTGTGGCCTTTTTTTTTTTTTTCCTGTAAATTCCCTGCTTCAATAACATTTGCTGTCAGCTCCTGACAGAAAGCCATCCATTGGTTAACTTGCTGAAAATGAACCTGAACACCCTTGTCCTCAGGAATTTACAGTCAGGATGGTGAGACTGGAGCATGTAGACATGCCCTCAGGAGCAGAAAATAAATGCTGATAAAAAAATAATGAAAAGCCAGAACCAAACTCAGCTTGACTTACCCAGAGCAAAGAGCCAAGGGGTTCCAAGGCTCAAGGCAGACTGGTTTAAGACCAAAGCACAGAGAAACGAGACATAAATGGAAACAGGTTCTGAGAAGTGACACATAGACAGGGCAAACGCAAATAAGTGCCTGGCAATCTAGGAATCCTGTGAGTGGCTCCGGCTTCCCTGGAGGGGTGGGAAGTTTCTGAGAAACACCCCACAGAGCTCTTCTGTATCTCTTCTCAGAAGATTGCTCAGCAAATGGTGCCAGAGTTTTGCTTTCCCTGCTGGTCTGCTGGAAAGGGGTGCCACACCTGGCCTTATTCCTCAGTTGAGGATTAAAAGCTGTGCTCGGTTCTGAAGGCACGGTTTCCTATAATCTGAGTATGTCCAGAAAGCCTTTTGACAAGCTTTCTCTGCACCCAAACACTAGGTAATGGGACCAACAGGAGAACTGAAAATATGACTCTTGCTATACTTCTTTTATTTCAGGGAAGAAGGCCACTCGTGTCGTTAAGGGATGTGCTCAATTAATCTCTCTCTGGACTAAAGGCCCAGCCATGGGACAAGGCAGTATTTACACAAAGCACAGGAGACACATTAGAGCAGGAAATACAAGGGTAAGTGAAACTAGTTTTGGAAGAAAGGACTGGAAACTAAAGCTTAGTCGGCAGGCTATCACTATTCAGAAACAAAGTCATTATTTTGAGAGTCTTGTCTCATGAATGATATGTGTATCCCAGTTATTTTCACAGTTATGAGAAGCAACTTTTTTTTCTTTTCTTTTTTTTTTTTTAATTTGTTCCCTTGGCAAGCAGCATGCAGAGCTGATATTTTAGCCTTCCAGCAGGGATGTCCCTCCTGGGGGTTGCTCCCAGCACCTCTCTGGGGTATATGATCCCCATCCTGACACCTTTGGGGATACAGGGTCACAGCCTGTGGCCGGGATCTCTGACTCCACAGGGTTATATTCTCTCCGTAGGTATCACAAATGTGATGAAAACCTTTAGGGGTGCTGTTACATGGTGAAACACCTTCCGGGGCTGGGGCAGCTGCAGCTTCTCTGGGCAACCTGTGCCAGGGCCTCACTTCCCTCACAAGGAAGAATTCCATCTTAAAATCTAACCTAAACTTGTTCTCTTTCAGTTTAAAGCCCTAAACCCTTTTTTTTTTTTTTCTTTTCTCCTTGATGCCATGTTTCAAAGCATAATCTAAAGCAGAAAAGGTGTCACTTGGTCTGTTCAGGCTACAGAAGAGAAGACTAAGGGGAGACCTCATTGCAGTCTACAACTTCCTCGTGAGGGGAAGAGGAGGAGGAGTAGATGCTGATCTCTGTGGTGATCAGTGACAGGACCCGAGGGAACGGCCTGAAGTTGTGCCAGAGGAGGTTTAGTTTGGATATCAGAAAATGGTTCATCCTCCAGATGGTGGTTGGGCACTGGAACAGGCTCCCCAGGGCAGTGGTCACAGCACCAAGGCTGACAGAGCTCAAGAATCATTTGGATGACACTCTGCGGCACATGGTGTGACTCTTGGGGATGGTGCTGTGCAGGGCTAAGGGTTGAACTCGACGATCCTGGTGAGTTCCTTCCAACGCAGCATATCGTGTGATTCTACGAAACACCAGCAGCACTCAGCCCAACGCAGCGCTTTTTGCTCAGCTGCCGCGTCCTCGCTGGCTCCGGGGAGCGCCTTCCCCCAGGAGAGGGCAGTGGAGCCCGCACACGCTCCCCGCTCCCCTCCCGCCGCCGGCTGGGAGCACCCGCTCCCTCGGGTGTTCCGTGAGGAACGAACGGGGTGAGTGGAAATAGGACTGCGGATTTAACGCGTGTGCTAGAAACCGTGTACGGGAACATCCAGGAAATGTTCTGCGTGTTTAATAACGAGAATAAGTTTTGAGCAAACGAGTTTGTTGTTGCTTTTATATGACTGGAAGTTTGCTCTGCCACACATACTTGTCCACAGCCACACAAACTTAAACTAGCAGCTTGCTGGTTCCACACGGGTTTGTTTAATTCCTATAGCCCGAATTAGAAAATGTTATTGACATTTAAATAGCCCTTCAGGATGCTGCTATGGCTCTCCTGAGCCAAATACTCACAACAAAGCCATTTACTTATTTCAAATTTACAGGCATTCATCCTAAGACAACAAGCACACTTGGCTAGAAACCACAGAGTGGTTTCAAGGTATTGTAATTAAGGGCAGGCTGGGATGCCTTCTCCTCTGCTCCTTAACCATCCCCTTCCCCCGGCATGCCAGCAGTCAGGCAGGCAGCTGTTTTCTGGACGTTCATGTTTACAGCAGGTTTCCCTGGCTGAATTCCAGGTTTTGGTGACTGGCCAGTACAGGCTGTGAGCCTGGATCAGGCCTGTGAGGGCCCTGCAGGGTAGACTGAAGGGAAGTGGCTTTTGCCTGCAACTAGGGAATCCAGGGAACACCCTGGCAAAACAGAAGGTATTAGTAAACACGCATTTCTTCCTGTGAGGACATGACAAATCTTTCTACCCCCAATGAAAAGGGGCAAATTTAGGAAACTCTGAAATCCAGCTTTGGAGAGAAGATCTCTTTTATGTGAAATGTTAAGGAAACACCAACCCCAACATGAATCTAGCCCAGGCAGTTGTCTTTGCTGTTGTCAGGGGAGAGGGTCACTCATCTCCTATCTGAAAAAAACTCCCTGATCGCACCTGAGTTCCCACTCCCAAGGACACTTGCTGAGCTGGAGCCACCTTAACATTCCCAAAACCAGCAGGATGCACAGGGGAAGCGTCAGGGTGCATTTTCCAGCAGGCCTACCAGCATCGCTGCTGTTAGCACATGAGGTCGGTCGAGTTTTGCTGCAAAAGCATAGTAACCCCCTGGAGAGATGACTCAAATGTGTGATGTTACGTGTTGCCAGCTCCACAGATGATGAGCTGCCTTTTCTTCCTCAGCCGCTCTCACCTCATGGAGGCAAGGACAATTTTATTTCTACAGCTCCTGTCTCAGGTACTTGCAGTAGAGAATGACTGCAGGACAACAGAGCCCCAGTGTAACGTCAGCTAACAACTTGTTAAAAGAGCAAATGTAGTAAATCCAAAGGAGCCTGGTTTCAAGGAAATTGGGAACAGAAGTTCTGCCCTTCAGCTCTGAAGCCTCCTCATCAGTGCTGTACCCAATCAGACGTGTCAGGCGCATTCGAGGCTCTTGGTGCGAGTGGGGATTTGGCAATTTGCAGCAGCAATGTCTGTCATATGAAACCACGTGGTTTATAGGAACCACAGAAATCAGTAGGGTATTTTTGCGTATCAGGCTTGCTGACGTCAGCGCGAGGTGGACAGTCCAACCCTCGGAGTCGGCTGTAATCAGCCAAACGGGGATCAAAGGCACAAAGCACATGCGAAGCAATACAGCAATATCTGAAAAGGGCCCAGAAACATTTGAGTCTCATCTGTCAACATCTTCCTGAAACTGAGCATTAACTATGTCTCCATCTTGCTCCACACCAGATCCTGCTGCCACTCAGACAAAGCTCCCATTGAGAGATGCTGAGTGATTTGATTGTCTCTGAAAAAGCTGGAAATCAGATACAATTTACTCCATGCTTAAGAGGCTTTTAAAATTAACCAACCAACCCAACTATAGTAGTATTCCTCCGGTGAAGTTAGCCAGGAGGTACAGTGGATTTCATTCGTATGGGCCTTTCATTAAATCCTTCTCCATTAAATGAGCCAAGTTAGTTCAAAGGTGGAATTGATTTGTGGGGAGATTGAGGTGGGGTGTGAAACTTTGGTTCTTCTTTCTCCTGGGTGCGTTATGAGTTAGTGTCACCAGTGCGCATGTGGTATTTTGAAACAATACAGGAAAATTATGTAGAATATCCATAAAACTTGAATCTGATACATCTGCAACGTTTTGCAGTAAGGAGGATACCGCACTGTTTCTCAAATTCATGTAAAGTAATTCGCCCCACTGCACAACAGATTCCAATATTTTGTTCTTTCATAGTAGCGATTAGACCAATTATAGCTCAGCTGTAATGGAAAGGTACAATACAATTGCTCCTGCTTCTCAGTCAAATTTCCCAGAAACTGTCTCTCTGTGACAATTTAACTTTTAAATTGAGATGGGTCTTTTAAACGAAAATATCTAGAATCCCACTGAAGGCTTTCTTTCAACTCAATCTCATATGTCAAATTGTATTGGCTATATATTAAGTGCTAGAAAGGACTGATAATAAAATTCTATGTTAAAAACCACTGTTACATATTTACTAATTACTGTGCACACTTCTCTGATCACCCACGAAGGCAAATATCTATGTTTATGCCTACTATTCCTTAGGAAGTACGACTAATGTCCCTAAAACTTTTACTTTTCCAGAGACGCTCCTGCCTAGCCTGGGCTCTGCAGTGCCTGGACAAGTAGTGAACCTGGAGCATCACCAAAGGCAGTGAAATAGAACTGGAGGAAGTGAAAGAGCCTTTCTCAGCTGGGGTGTAAGGTGTGGCATGGATCAAACTGGGCCTGGGAGTCACTGTGACAGCGCTTGGGACCAAAGGCAGAGGTAAGCGCACATTCCTTCGGGATGCTCGAGCCCTGCAATGTACTAGACCTGTAAATATTGGTATCTGCAGCTAAAAATGAAAGCAAAGAGGTTTTATCCTCCCGATGTATTCTCTGCTTGTTGCTTTGGAACAGGAGTGCACACTCTCATAGCATCTTTCATATGTTGCCGCATCTTGCTGCTGTTCGGGTTGTTAATGGGTTGGGTTTTTACTGCAGACCACTGAAAAGGGGCCTCGCACGCTACAGACCGTATGTGAGAGCTACTTTCCTAAATGCAGGACTAAACAACCACGAGATGAAATATCCCCAAGTAAATGAGATTAGTGACATGGGATACAGCTTTCAAAAATAATTACATCTGACACCCTCATCAGCAAGAAGATGTAGGGGCTGCAAGCTCTAAGCTTGGGAACAGCATATGAAAGATTGGCTTCTCCTGGGAAGGGAGGCACAAGGGAGGTTATTTTTAGTACTTTGGAGAAAAAAAAAAAAAAAGATGTAGAATTTAAGCACTCTTTGGTTTGATACCCTCGTTATGGAGGAGATCATGGAGAAAGAAAGCAGAAGTGGGAGTGGAAATGTTACTGAGGATGGAAGCTGTGGAAGCCAAAGGTTGATCAGAGCAGGGTGCGAGCGGCGGGGGCAGGATG
>VXAY01001194.1:259083-329300 GCA_013399855.1 Oxyruncus cristatus | reverse complement strand
GCGGGGCCCGGCAACGCTTCCGCCCCCGCCCCCGGGCGGCCGCGCAGCCGCGGCGCCGCCGGGCACCACGGGCGGTGTAGTCCGGGCCGCGGGAGGGAGGAACGAGTAGGAGCAGGAGGGCGGCGGAGGTGAGGGGCGTGAGACAGCCGCCGTGCAGCGCCGCGGGTGAGGGGGGACGGCGGGAGCGGCCGCTGCCCCGGGGCTAAAGAGGTCCCGGTGCCTGGGAGCTGCGCTGGGTCTGGGGAAGCCGCGGTGATAAGTTCCCCCCCTCCGGTGCCGCGTGTTTCCTCCCGCACCGCCGTGGGAAGGGCGAGAAGGCGCAGGAGCAACTTGTTGCTCGGCTGGTAGTTGAGCCGTGTGGAACTGAGCAGGGTAGCGCGAGTGCGGCGGCACGGGTGTGCGGCGACTGCAGGAACAGCTTGTTTGTTTTACTGCCGGCTGCTTGGTACAGCCGAGCCTTTTGGGCAGACTCAGGAGATCTCAGCTCTCGGGCGCTGCCTCTCCCGTTGCAGTGCTGGGTCGAGGTCGGGCTGCGCGGCACGCGGTGTCCCGCACGCGTCTGTCTGCTGGTGGTCACCTGTGGGTGCGGATGTGCCTGAATTCGTTGTCTTTAACCACAGATGAACGGACGAGCGCGTGGAGTTCCAGATGCCGGTCCCCGGAGAATCCACGTGTGGCAGAAAGGATGGATAATCTTCTGGCTTGGTTCCAGCCTGGTGGAGCCTGCATGTGGTTGTTTCGGGCTAATGTACAAAAAGGGTACCGCATTTCTTCTGCCAGGGCATTACATGCAGCATTTTATTTAATTCATATATCTGTGGTAATGATCCTATTACCTTCTTTCTAATTGGTGTGACCGTGCATAGCAGATCATGCCAGGAAGATCCTTGTTTTTGAAGTCAGAAATTGACCTGTTAGCGCTGAGATTTGGTAAACAAAGTTAGGCTCTGGTCACAGAAATATGCAGGCCCATACAAACCCGAGTTCAGTTACCTCAGTGGGTTTCCACCATGTAAGTGTACGTGGCAGGTCTAGGCCTAGCTGGTTAGGATTCTGAAAAACAGCTGAATGATAATACTTAATCAATTACGACTGCAAGGGCTGCAGCCTGCCAAGTTAAAAGATTTCATTTTAAAACAAGGTAAACCATTGTGTGTTCTTGATTAAAGGCAAACTCAAGTCTTAAGATATCTCTTACTAAAGTTTAATGCATACGTGGCCTTTTAGTGTTCTTACACATTATCATAGAATGGTTTGCGTTGGAAGGGACCTTGAAGATCATCTAATTCTTGGAATACCCCAATGGGCAGGGATGCCACCCACTAGATCGGTTGCTCAGGACCCCATCTAACCTGGCTTTGAACACTGTCAGAGATGGGGCATCCACACCTTCTCTGGGCAACCTGTTCCAGTGTCTCACCACCCTCATATGAATCATAAATACAGTCCATGAATCAGAAATACAAGTGTTGTGGGCATGGGATGGCCCAGTAGAGGATGAAATACTGATACTGTAAGTAAAGATTGGTGTCTTGGATTTATCTTTCCAATCCTATTTCCTGCCCTCCATAAATAAGTTTGGTGCACAGGATGCAAATTCAGGTCATGGCATCATTGCTTCCTCTCCACAGAGAAGGGATGTTCGTTGGACTTGCTGCTTTCAAGTTCCACCTGAAGCCACAAATTGCAGCCTTCAGCTGTTTCATGTTCATACCCTGATAAGTCTGTCCTGTACCAGTGTTGGGAGCACAGGTGAAGATGCTTAGGATGAGGGAGCATCATTGTGAGTGGAGAGGTATGGTCTTGAATGGCCTGTGAGCCTTTCTGTATTGGAGTGAACTGCCAAGGCACTGACGGTTTCATTTACTGCTGCACTGGATGGCAGCTGGCAGATTTGAAAGGCTCCACGTGAGCTCTTCTATTCAGTCCCCTTCCAGAGGGGAACTGTGGAGGTGTGGACTGGAATTTTTGGCGGTTATCAGTGATAATGATAAGTTCTATGTTGGCCGTCCATTTGTGTCCTGCCTCAGCAGTTGCACTTTGCTTGCGAGTGAGCACTAGAGTGCTCACTTTTGAACACACTGGTTCTTTTTCTGTGCAGCACAAAACCAGGCCATTTTGTGGAAACAAACGCTTGGTATTTGTAGGACGTTGTGCGTTTGGAGTAACATGCAGTTGTGGGAAAGATCAGCACAAAAAAGCAGAATCCTGAGCCTGAGCTCAACCTGATCTTGACTTGCTGAGTGGTATTAGGTGAGTTACTTGACCCTTTTAGTGCTTATCACTCTGTAAACCATGAATCACACGTCTTGTGTACAAAGACATTTATTAAGATTTTAAGAACATCCTTATGTGGATGATCCTGGTGCCATGTTAAACTGGTGATGAAGTTTATATTTTTCATAATTGATCACCTTATGATCTTCAGTGTTTTTTAACTACTCCATTGATTGCCATTTCTAACAGATACAGACAAAAATAAGTCCTTGGCACTTAACGTTCCAGTTAAATGCTATATCACACCCACATCTTTTCAGTGCAGTAATATTCAAATAAACCCACAAACCAACCTCAACAGAACAGCAAGCTGTCCAGCCAACTGACAATTAAATTGACATGTTTTTTCTTCTGAAAGGCCATATTCTTAGGTGGCCTCTACCATCTTGACTACATGTGAAAAAAAATCACAGTATAGTTGGCTGGGCTTTGAGGCTGCGTTGTGTCAGTGACGCAATGACCAAAGTTCAGCCCAGAGGTTTTGTGATACAGCCAGTGAGAGGGAGGTCAGGTTCAGGTTATGGTTTTGGTCTCCTGCTGTGTTTGTTTTTTTTCCCCACACACGGAAAGAGGACGTGGTGAGAGGTGCCACAGCTATTTTCTCCTGCCCAACCTTGCTATTTCCAGCCTCCTCCCCTTTCTACCATGGATAGCTTCTTGCTTCTTTATTGCTGTTACGTATTACAGCTCCCCCCAAGTTTGTGAAATATCCCTTGCTCATTTTCACTCTCTTCTAGGGGCTGCTTCTCATATCCTCGTATTTCGTTTTGAGGTATTGGAATTCCCTGTAACCATCAGATAAAACAACAGTGTGTAGCGGACAGAAACGACAGCCACTTGTGCAGAAGGTCAGCTGTTGGCTTCTGTTAAATCTTGTGTCACAATGCCAGAATATGTTACAAGGTGTGGAGCTTGGACAGGCAGTACAGAAACCATCCTCCGTTACGATGTTGCCAACAGCTGCAGACGTGTGTTTACATAGGACAAAACCCAAGAATCTTTTGTCAAAGAACATCTTTTTTGCGCTGTTCCTGCCACTGGTTCTGCAAGGGTGTATATTTTAATTTTTTTATAGCTACCACCAATCAAGGAGCTCGATATGAATGCTGGCCAAACGTGACTCAGATGAGAACAGGACTAAAAACAGAGAAGACAAACAACATGTCTGTACTATTTGCTGGCTCTCCAGTAATGGCTTACGTAAAAGATAAGTCGGTTATCAGTTATTCATCAGAGAATTCGTATATCGGTAGAAACACAGGGGAGTGCTAGGTATAACTGTACTGAAATCAAAAGGGGAATTGGGTTCATATGTACACCAAACATCAAGCAGGTCTGTGTAACATTAAGACTCCCACCCACCTTTACCACTTCTCTACTGACACACATCCTGTATTCCATTAACTGTTGGAGCAAGTCCAGAGGAGGCCACCAGGATGATTAGAGGGATGAAGCACCTCTCCTGTGGGGAAAGACTGAGAGAATTTGGTTTGTTCAGCCTGTAAAAGGGATGGCTTAGGGATGACCTTATGGTGGCCTTCCAGTACTGAATGGAGGCTACAAGAGAGATGGAGAGGGACTTTTCACAAGAGCATTTAGTGACAGGACAGGAGGGATGGGTTCAAACTGAAAGAAAGTAGGTTTAAAGTAGATACTATCAAAAAAATCTTTACTGTGAGGGTGGTGAGGCACTGGCACAGGTTGCCCAGAGAAGCTGTGGCTGCCTCACCCCTGGCAGTGTTCAAGGCCAGGCTGGATGGGGCTTTCAGCAACCTGGTCTAGTGAAAGGTGCCCCTGTCCATGGCAGAGGGGTTGGAATGAGACATAGATGAACTTTAAAGTCACTTCCAGCCCAGGCCATTCTGTGATTCTATGAACCACGTAATTCACCCCTTGCTGCACTCTTCATTTGCTGTAGCTCCTTAGTTAAATGCAATATTTCTATATAAAGCACATCATTAATGAGTTTTATTGACAGTTTGCTACTGAACAGCCTGGAGCAGGAGTTGGAGTGACTCAGAGTAGGAAAGGCTGTGCAGCATGCAACTCCCTGTGCATGAATTTGCAGAGATAATGAGCCTCATTCTGATCATCTGAGTTCAGCTCCACTGATTTCGTGGTCTCCCCTGGTGCAAATCAGATCTGTGCTGCTCTCCCTGACACCAGCCAGGTTAGACTGTGGTGGTGGGTGCTGTGTGTTATCCCCAGCCTTAGTCCTTCTGAACTTGCTGACTGTCTGGGGCCGATCCTGGATGAGGGGAAGGAGGCATTTACCAGCATGGTTGGAAACTGCCCTCTCTTCATGCCCTCCCTTCTTGGTGTGCAGTTTGCAGGAAGGCATCTCTGGCCAGAGACACTTTTGTAATGTCACTCTTAGCCCCAGCAGCTGAGGAGCCACTGTCACCAGTTCTATGCAGTGGTGACAAAAAAATAGAGAGAGAAATCCCCTTATGGTTGTGCAAAGAGTTATTATTTGACTTGTCTAGGTTTTTCATGTCTCTTTAATGTTTTCTAGAGATAATCTGATTATATAACATGGAAAAAATATGACCTTTATGTCTAAAACTTAAAAATATATTCACAAATGTTGTTGAAGTGTCCACAATTCTGCCTGCTCAGCTACAGGAAGGAAGGTAAAAAAAAGAGGTTTTTTTGATAATTACTGAGATGAAAGAAACCCACAGCTCAATTTGCAAGTGTAATTCTGAGTACACAAAAAGCTGTATTATCACTCTTTCTTATTACTGGCATAACTTTCAAAATAAAAATCAACAGGCATGCATGTGGATACTGTGTTATGAAGAATGTAACTGGAAATAGATGGGAATCATTGATTAAGCTGGATAATATTACAGCATATGGAACACTGTCATTTGGACCTTCACTTTGAGTCTTTTAACTGGCAGCAAGGACACAGTTAAAGATGTGGTATGTTTACTTGTGATTTCTTCCCTGCATATCTTTATCTCTGGTTGTATGAAAATAGTTTCGTATTTGATATTTTACATGGGTGCATTCAAAAGCAGCAAAACACATAGAAGTATTTTATCATTTTATTGGTACTGCTGTTAATTTAAATGCTGACACTACCTGTTGGGAAAGTTGAAATCTGTTTCCTGGGATAGTTGGTACAGGGTGAAGGTCGCGCTTGGCTGTAGTCGTGATTCTTTGTCAGCACGAGGGGTTTGTCTCCTTGGGCAGCTCGTGGGGAGGTGGAGTGCCCGGTGTCCATCCGGCTGTTGTGGGCAGTGAGTGTGAGGTGCTGTCACACGCCCCTGCTGCTCCAGGTGTGCCCGGAGGAGACACCGCTGCCAGGGGTCACTGGCACTGGGCAGGATTTTGGGCTCAGAGCATGGCCCTACACCATTTTTGAAACCAGTTCACTCTACCTTTGAGTTTGGTCACTGGCTGCTGAACACGTAAGGCCCCTCCGGCCTCTGTTACATCAGTGCCGAATTCCGCTTGGGTTTGTTACTTTTTTAGAGAATCC
Organism: Oxyruncus cristatus; assembly: GCA_013399855.1. Taxonomy (NCBI): domain Eukaryota; kingdom Metazoa; phylum Chordata; class Aves; order Passeriformes; family Cotingidae; genus Oxyruncus; species Oxyruncus cristatus. The sequence continues at coordinate 323,533 of VXAY01001194.1, read as the reverse complement.
CGAGGGTCCCATTTGGCCGTTCGGTGGGAGAGTGGAGAGTGGGAGACAGCTTGTATGGTCACCTCTGGGAAGCAGCTCCCCTGGCCTCCAGCCCTCCCCTCAGCAGCTGGCTTTCCAGTGGCAAGGAAAAGTTTGTTGAGACAACCCAGAGGAAAGGCCCGTGTAGTGTCCGAAGACTCTGCAGAGTCCTCGTGCTGGGCAGTGACAGGAAAGCTGCTCCCCTGCAGGGAAAGCCTGTGTTTCGGTGCTTGGGTGCTTGTCTGCTCTCCCATTATCATTGACCTCAGTGCCATGTTTACCTTTGCCTGCTGTGTGATAGGTGTGGGATGTGAGCACGTTTGTCCAGGGTAGGGTGTGATTGTGCTCTCTCGGAGCCTGAGGGGTGGCTGTAGGTAGCAGGAGTTCCCTCACTAGCTCTGGGGTCCCAGAGGGTGTGAACTGTGGCTCTGACAGCGCTTGTGCCAAGTAGTGATCACACACCAGCTCTGGGATAATCTTACTAGCAAGGTACAAAGCAATCCTATTTCAGTGGCTTAAAGAGGTACTGCTGTGCCACTGAGTCACTGTAACCTGCTTGCTGCTCACTCATGGCCCTCCCTCACTGCCAAAAACACTTCAGCACAGACTGTCTTCAAGCTAAGCCCTACTTTTTCACAATCAGGAGCGAGGACCGGGTATGGTTGTCACACAGGTGATAAGCAGTAACACGTGAAGCCATAGTAACTTGGTTGCCTTTGGTTGTACATGTAACACAGTATTTAAGCAATCTCTTTTTCAGCAAGAGAGAACTATTTAATTTCTTAACGATCTGGGATCGAATTTATTCCAGTGGGGATCTATACAGGGCTAACCAATAATGCCAAGTTTAAGAAAGAAAGAATGGCCAGGGAACATTTTTCTATTTTAAATAAATAATACGTATCTTTTTTCAAGGAAAGACTGAGCGTTCAGCAGCAAAAGGGATGAATGATAAATTTAGTGGGTAAGGTATTTAGTGACACAGGGAAATTTCTTTCAATGTTTTCAGGTGTTTGTAATGTTTAGGTTAATTGGTAAATCAAATACAATACTTCTTTGTCCCATAGGTCCATATTAACCAAGGCAAGGAGCAAACAGGGAAGTTTGATTCCATGGCACACAGCTGCAGATGAGCAACTATTAAAGGAGACATATAAAGGCCTTTGGAAAATCAGTGCTGTATGTAGTCTGAGTTTTGAAGTGTGGATTGAAATGATGATGCAAAAATTTTAATTCCTTTAAAAGTGAAGAAAGTCATTTTAGTGGTGTATTTGAGGACAAAGTGACAAATCACAAGTTTGGAACTGACAGAGCCGTAGACGTGACCTTGGATGGTTGTGCTTCAGTGCTCAGAGTCTTTACCTGACCTCATATTCTTTTTAGGTTAGGATTATGTTCTTGTCAATAACATATCACTTCTGCATGGGTATAACTTCAGATCATTGAGGAAAAAAAACCTGAATTATGAAGGTATTAAGTTATATTAGTTCACATACTAAATATCTAGATTTTACTTTTGCATTTCACAGCATGGTAACAGAAGTGTGGCAAATTTTTCTTGGAAAATTAGAATGAATTCCAGCAGAAACTGATGCAGACACTCTACTTTTTCCTAAAGCTAGCTTCCAGTATTCCTCATAGCTACGTATTTAGAGCTTGCAGGATCAGGGCCTGACAAGCCACACATCCTTCTTACTGTTGTTTTTTTGGTTTTTTTTTTTTATCTCTAGGAAAACAAAATTCTCTATGTCTCTGTGTTAAAATGATTGGAAGTTGAACTTAGGGGGATCTAGCATGTGATTACTTTTTTTAGACAGGATTTTCTTCATAGCTGAATTGGACTGAGTCTTTTTTTTTTTTTTTCCTCACAAACCAGATGGTAAGTGATTCAGTACTTTCAGCAGTAGAAAAATGATTTGTTTTCTTTCCTCAGTAGTTGGTGTGAATGTACTTTTCTTTATCTATTTACATATTATGTAAACACACTTTACCTGCATTTCTGTACATAGGTTACAGTCCTGATCCTGCAAAGAGCCCTGTATAGACAAGGCCCTGCACACAGGAGTTGACATTGTTCACAGGGATTGCGTGGAACTCATGGCAGGGTTCTAAGTGTATTTGTGTTTTTATGTAGATACTTAAATTTAGGATGCTGTACGAGGATGTCAGCACAACCATAAACCCACAAAACAATTGAGCAACTTTGCACACTTTATTTTCACCTGGCAAAGTCTCTGGGGTGCCTTTTCTGCTGTCTTCCTGCAGTAGGCTGTAGCCTTTGTGACAAAATTTTGAGTTACAGCTGAAAGCTTTGTCCTTTAATTATACAGTGTTGGGGTGAGTTCTTCCCGGTATGCAGGGGGAGCAAGAGCCTCATTCATGTAACCTTTTGGACTTGTACTGGTGCTACTCCCTCCCTTCAGAAGGGAGGGCAGTTGCAAATATCTGTGAGAGTATTAGAAAAAGCTGCCTTTCACATGTGTGAAATCACCTGATTTCTCAAGGTTATCTGCATCTACGTGTATATACAGTATTAAATCTGAATGCTAAATGCAGGCTGTTCCTTGTTTTGTGCTAAATAGAACATACATGCAACCCATATATAGGCTGTGTCTGCATGTGGGTATTTGAGGCACAAGGATCTGAGGCTGATAGCAGGCTTACATTATAGGCAAATACTGTGTTACAGTGACCAGCCACTGATCCCTTACAGGAGAAGGTGCAAGCAAGGTTGCCTGAGCAGCCTTACCTATGTCCTTTCCAAGCAGTTCAGAGCTGTTCTGTAAATTTGATGTGCTTTTTGCTCTAGCTTTGTCTGAGAATTAAGACGTCGAATGCATAGAGTCACACTGCTGCTTAACTGAGACGATAATACTCCACTGCAAGAACAGTGACCAGTTGCTCTCTTTACAGATCTGGCTGTACACAGCTGGAATGCAATATATGACTCTTTTCTTTGTTCTTGCCTCACCTAGGCAGGCTTTGGTTGAGTCACCGGGGGTTTGCTCACAGAGGAGCTGGCTGGCCCCTCGCCTTGTTTTCCAGGTTTGCCAGAGAGCTGAAACCCAGTTCATAGCATCTCCCACTTGAGAAATGTGACAGTCTTCTGCTTCCAGGTATTCTATCAGGGAAAAAAAGGACACGTGAGTTAGCATCAGAAATACTGATGTCAGGTTTTCCCTCTCAGTTAAATTACTCAGTGGAAGGGTGGCAGAAGGGGGCCCTTGAAACTAGCACTGTTTTTTTGGCACGGATCAGTAGTCAAGCTGTGGTGATTCACTGTGCCTTGTATTTGTATGATAAATTACTCTTCCCTTTATGCAAGGGAAGCATTTTGGGTTTGCCTCTCGGGCTGTGTGGTCACACAAGGTGGCAGAGAACTCTGTCTGCAGGACACATAATCCTAGGGGATGGAGCTGCATGGGATGGCATGGGAATCCCGTCTGAGGTATGCCTGATGGGAGGAACGGGAGCTTGTTCAGCCAGTGCTCTGTGTGTGTTATGTACCAAGGGCTGTACCTCTGAACCTCACCAGGGCCACAAATGGGCCCATTTTTGATAACAGGGAATTGCTCTATCACATTACCAGGAAGAAATAAAAGCACAAAGCAATGGTTGTGAACTTCTGAAAGCTGTGTCGGTAGAAGAGAAGAGCAGTGACTCCTAACCCAGCTGTTGTGGGCATGCAGGGACAGTGGGATTAAGATTTCTGTTCTCTCAGGCTGGCTGTCCATCCTCTTGCATTCATAATTGACTGACTGGCAGCACTGTGCTTGTTTCTCAGTCCACAGTTCCTGATGTCCCCTGGCACCAGCTGCCCGTCCCTCACTGGCCAGGTGTTGCACAGGGGGTGTGACAGTGGCTGTGACATGTATAGCAAATTAAGGGAGCCCAGGAGAACTTAAACCAGGATGATCTGTCAGTCAGGGAGAATGAGAAAAGTCTGCCCTTAGTGTGGAGGGCACTGAAGAAACAGGGTTGGTGACCAGTTATCTGTTGACTCTTTTGGGTCCCAGGGAGTAAATACTGTGGAGAAAACTTGGCTCAAGGCTTTGAGGACCAAGTAATTGCTCTAACCTCTAAGTTACTTAGAACGTAAGTGTGCATTTATAAGTACTGGAAGTACTGAAGAGGGTTTCTTCTAGTTTCAGCTAATAAAAGGGCACGTTGTGTACTTGTTTGCTTACTTGATTGGTTCATTTTATTGTGTGTAAATACACTGTGGAAACAGTTTTGTCTTTTGTTCAGTGATACTCAGCTGGTGTGCTTCTTGTAAATCCAGGGAATTAAGGGGAATAAGTAACCTGCTCTGGCCTGTCTGGGAAACAAGGTCCATTTCTAATTAAGGCCCATGAGGGATATGGTGGGGCTGCAGAGGAGCTGGGAGGACAGTGGGCAGAGGGGGCAGCGTGTGCCACAGAACAGAAACCTCCAAGCCATGTGTGCCACGGGCACAGCAACTCAGTGGAGGTGGGAGTTGTCTCAGTGGGAATGGAGTTCTACTCTCCCATGTGTGGTATGAAACTTTGGCTCCACTGATCTTAGTGGAAACGATGTAGTTTTGCACTGGGGCAAATGAGAGCAGAGTCTGGCCAGCTGTTAATAGCTTTTTGTATTTGGGGCTGAAATAAAGTGGCTGTGTATGCAAATAATTGTGCAAGAGTGACTCCTGAGCGACTCCTAAAAGGAGAATTCAGTATTTAATTGCTGGAAATACAAACTGTTTGGCACAAATCTCCTGGTTTGGCTGAGTTGTACTTGACCTGTGACAGAGGGTGCAAAGGTGATTTTAAGTCCTGGGATCCGAGGGGCCAGTGTGTAGCGTAACTCAAGGCAGAGTCAGCTTGTTGGCTGCCTTGTAATTACAGATGCTTATTTTGTGTACAAAACCGGTTGATTCATCGTCTTTTATTTCCCTTATCTCATCTCAATCTTTATGTGTGGATCTGAGCTATTTGAATTCAAGAGGATGGCATATAACCAGAATTAAAAAAAAAAAAGGGTTTGATAACAACAAGTTGGTTGTTCTGATATAAAGATGTTCTGATGTAACCAAAATGATTAAATTGGTTAAGCCTATGTGCAAAATCTGAAAACTCTGTGGGAAGCCTACTGAGTTGAAAATAACCTTTCTTCTGCTCCGTGACCTACATTTCTTGCAGTATTTTGACCCCTGCCTTGGAACAAGGATAGTTTAGCTCTTAGAATATGAAGGGACAATTAGAAGCAATCACGATGCTGTAGCTTAACACTCTGTCACTCCTCAGCTGTGCTTCAGGAACCAGCTGAACTTCAGGAACTCTGCTCTCCTGCAGAAGTCACGTGGTGAATTATGTTGGCTTAAGCCATCTTCATTTTGTTAAATTCTTCAACTGTGGTAATCTCACCACAAGTTATCAGCTGTGGTGATTATGCCTAGAAATGTCGCCATCCCATTTTAAACTCTGGAGAGCAGAGATTGTTTTTCCTGAGGTCAAGATTTAAAAATGCTTTCCCCTTTCAAAGAGCCCCCAGTATTTGATGAAGTAGGTTTTACTTACAGGCTTAATACTGCCACTTAAAAGTGACAGTGCGGGACACAGGAAATTTTGTTGGGATACAAGTGTGAGCCCAGAGCTGATGGGGTATGTTTGAAAATACTTCCTGGGAGAAGTTGTACTGGCTGAGGATCAGAAGCTCACACCCAGCTGACATCACTGGAAGATGCACACACGAAGTGAAAGTGTGGCCTTTAAGCTTCTCTTCCTGTGGTACGTGAGGTTTTATAGTACGCGGAAGAATGGAACCATTCACTTTTCTGGGTAATGGTTACAAAATGGGTATCTGTGATCTATTCTGGTCTTCTCTAGCCTGGGTATGTCTCCATGACTTTAAAGGAGTGCTGTGCATGCACAGCAGGGAGGCTTTTTGGATGGAAACTAATGCAGGACTTGTAAACTGATGATGCTTGATAATTTTGAGAGAGATGAGTACAACACTTGCTGTTCACCTAGATCATATAACTTGAGGGAATATGTTCACCAAAGCAAAGTGTTCTCTAAAATGCTTGCTAACGGGTTACTTATCCTTCTTTATACCTAAAGCAGTAGATTTTTCCTAACAAAATAGAAAATTATATTTTCTTGTTATGTAATTACACGAGGAGTAACTGTAAAGGTTGTTTGGGTTACATGAATGTTAAGTGAGAGGCACCAGTTCAAAATCAGGCCCAGTGCTTTTTTAGTGCGTTTGGCTTAAAAAGTAGCATTTGCGTTTTCTGTTTGAGTTGCCCCGTGGTCTTGTCTAATACATAGAAATGCTGAAACTGTATCAAGAATATGGTCTCTCTTGTATCCTAGCACACAGAAAAATCATTCAATCAAGTTCCTGGTTGGAGTGTGTCTCCTCCCTTTGGCCGTGTGTGCTTTTAGAAGCAGGTCTCTGGGACAGGAATTGTTGGTCAGTACAGCAGAGCCTGCGGGCCCTGCTGGGATGGAGGGAGCAGCTTTCTTTCCATCTGCTCTTTTGGGGTGACTGGGCTGAGCTGGAGGGCTGGTGGATGCCTGATTTGCTTTTCTAGGTGAACCCAGTGCAGTAGATAGATTCCATGAGGAGTCCTGCATGGTTCTGGCTGGCTCCAAGTGCAGCTGGATACATCAGGAATTCCAGAGTGCTCAGCTCTAAGCCCTGCCTGTGTGTCTACAGCACCAGGCTCCAGGGAACTGAGGTTACGAGATTGGAGGATACGAGTTGCATTAAAAGGCCAGTCCCAGGGAGTTTAGGAGTGATAGAATAAATACTTACAACTTGCTTTCATGTTACATAGCATGGGACTTGCTCTTCCTTGCAGATGACTTCTCCTGCGCTGTTTGGATGTGGCTGTGATTGCTCCTAAAGCCTTGATTTGACAGCAGCCTCTGGCATGCTGTGGGCCAGCAGATCTGCATAGCAACAGGCCTGCCAGCCTTCCTGCAGAGAGTTAAAGGAATTTTGGAGAAAATGAGTGATTCAGAAATTTGCCCCTCTCTTCTCTGGCAGTTCCCTGGATTCAGTGTCCCTCGTCTCTGGCACAGGTAGGCAGCAGGCTGGAGAGGAAAGCAGCTCTGGTTTTATTGTCATTCCAATGCTTGGGGCTGTTGATGTTAGGTGCTCTAAATGTAGGCTTTTGAGAGGTGAGGGAGAAGCATCAAGTGAACTGGAGGGGTAGTACCTCTTGGAACACAGAGCAGGCTGAGGGGAAGGAATAAGATTAAAAGAAAGAAAATCCTTAATCTGGGTGATGTCAGCTTGTCATTGTCAGTTTGGTGGTTCTGTAGCTGCAAGTCTACTTCTGCCTGCTGTGCAAGGAGCAGATCATTAATTAAAAGGCACGGCAGAGTGCAGCATGCTTAGGGCTTTGAGGTGCTGACAGGCTGACACCGCCCAGAGTAACTGCAGAGAGCATGTCCAACATGAGGTACAGTTCTAAGAACTAAAAATCCTGTCATCCAGTGTGTCACCCTTGAAGACAATGTGTGGCATACAACCTAAAACTTCATTGATTTCTACCTTCCTAGCAGCTTCATGCATATATCTACCTTCTCCTTGGTGTGACCATGAGGTGAGAATCCATGTAACACAGGGATTGGAAGAGCTTTGGGGTTCCTTAGGCCATCTGGATGAGAAGCAGTCCTGGCCTGAGAAACACTGAAGCACCTGTAATGGTGCTGGGCATGGCAGAGGGGAGGAGTGGATGTGGGACTAAGGTGCATGGACCCCTGGCAGGACTGAGCTTTGAGATTTGGAGAGAATATTGTGGGTCAGAGAGCGTGGGACTGAGTCAGGTAAGAGAATGTAAGAACACACTCACTACATGGCTGCTAAACAGGGAACAAGAAAGGATTTTACTGTTTGTGGCTTGAGGGATGGAGCAACGAGTGATGGATCAGGTGGGAAAGAGTCCTGTTGGGCTGTGGTGTAATTTGTACAATATACCCTCAGCTTGCAGTTTACCCCAGACCTTTTTGGAAATGTTCTGGCATTCTTCAGCAGTGCTTACAGGTATCTGATAGTCACTGTGCTGGGTATCTGGTTTGCTGCCCAGAGCACTGACAATTTGCCCCCTGTCATTTGTCATACACACCTGCAGATTTAATACTTATATTTTGTAGTATACAGCACTTTCCTGTCCTGTGAAACAATGTGTCTCTTCTGCCATTCTCATGGAGATGAGATGCAATGATATCACTTCCTAGTGAGGGACTGGTGAATCATTTTGATGGTGTTCATGAATCAGTCCTTTGCTACCAGTTTCTGCACTAGTCTTAATGTAATATTCAAAACCAAAAATCATAATTTCAGGGACTCTTAACTTTTAGTTAAAGAGACAATACTGTCATTGTCTCATTGCATACTGTGCTGAGCATGCTGCAGAGGTGCTCTCCCAAAGGTATTTGTGTAGCTAAAGGTGCTGACACCTGTCCAGTCGATCCCTCTGCAATGGTGGGGAGCTTGCTTGCAACAGGGTGGGGAGAGGGAGGGCACACGTTTGTCTTGTGGGCTCTGGTGGGTGGTCTGATAGCTTAAAGTTTAAAGCTCTTCTGTGAATCTGATAACCTCTTGCATGGGAGCAGAAGCACCCTGAGCTGTCATGGCTGGTGTGCAGAGGCTCTTCTGCTAGTTGAGAGCCTCTGATACTGTGTTACTTGCCTAGGAAGTGTGACTGGTCCTTCATCAGCTTTGCACCTCGAGTGCTGTGAAGGAGGCAGAAAGCAGGAGTAAGTGGGTCCCTCAGAATTTCCTTGTTGAACCAGGGAGAAGGGTTGTGGTTGTACTGAGGCAATGGCAAAGGTCTTTGACATGTATCTTGTTATGCATTGGCACAGGGCTTTTCCCTGGGGAAAAAGGAGTTGCTCATGGTGTGAATATGATCCTGTGAAGGTAAAGACACTTGTGGTTTATTCTTGGCAAGGCCCATAGCTGCTCGAAAGTCGTCTTTATGACAGCACTAATCTTCTGGCAACTGCAGGGTCGGGGAGTTGCAGGAGAAGCGCAGAAGTGCCTTGGCACATTACTTTGCTTGATGGTCCAAGTGTCCCTCCTCACAAAGATCCAGCCTGTTCCTCCAAGGAAGCACAGAGTGCTCTCCAGCAAGGCCACTGCTGCCCTCAGAGGGTTGCTTTGTCCTGACTGTTGCACCATGCCCTTTTCCTGTGATGCATTGCACACGGCCGGCTGGTACTTGTCACACCTTCCACAGAATTCAAAAATGAAACTTCTTTGGAGGAGGTCAGCATGCTGTGCAGGACACATCCCGTGTGTGGGCTGCCTCTGACAAATTCCTGTCACTGTCACCCAACAGGCCTGTCAAAAACGACAGCACCTGCCCGTGACCTGCACTAACACAGTGATACCAGCCAAAATGGGGAGTGTTAACAGCATTGCTTGCCCCTGTGTGTTCCTGTTTGTAGCCCCTCTGCACTAGGAGAGGCACAGTGTAAATGTCTGGGTGGGTGGTTACGTGTGTTAGGGCAATGATACCAGGGGCCGTTCCGTTCGGAGCCATCGATGTGCAATTATTGCAATAGAAAAGCAGCACAGAATGTTGCTTAAGAGTTTTTCACTTATCAGTGACTTTCCTACCCACAGGAAAGTGAGGAGGTAACCTGTCTAAAAGTTTTGTCATTCCAGAGTCAGTGCCAAGGATCAGATCTTCCTGATCCGTGGCTGGGAAGCTGTGTTCTCACACTTGGGCTATGCCTACATGCTGGAGATTTTCCTGTAACATTTCTCTTTTGTGATGGATGAAATCCCATTTTTATATCGTTATACAAGGTTATTTGACTCTTCCTGCCAATACTGCAGCCGTTGGTGCATTTCACCTGTGTCATTAGCACTCCATAGCCAAATGCTATTTTGTGCCCAGCAGGGATTCTCAAAATAGCCATTGCTTCACTGTCTCTCTCTAAGCCTGTCTGCATTCCAAGCCACTTAATTTTCCATGTGGTCCACTCCCAACCTCCCATTGTAAATTACTGCCCTCGTAACCCACAGTCTAATTTTTCTCACTCTATTCAGGGGAAGTACTGACCACTGCTAGTAGCAGGTCAGGCTGGTGTTATACCTGTGAGAATTTCCTGCTTGCCTGATTTGTACTTATTCTGTAAGGTTTGTAAGGCTTTTTGGTTCCCTGCTGCTGCCCTGATTTCAAATACGTGACCTTGAAATTGGTTGTTTGAACATGACTTTTATTTTCATTTGGAGTCCCCAGAGGATTGTAATTACAGCATTGCCTTGTGACTGTGCTGAATGAGAGCCCAGCTGAAATTCCCAGACCAAAGGATACGTACGATAGCTTCTAGTAACCTTGGTGCCTTTCTTATGCCTTTTTTTTCCCTTCTAAATAATACCTTTCTACATTGTTTAGGATCAGTCATTTTGGAAAAAAAAAAAAAGTTATTTCTTAGTTACCTATTAAAATTTAAGAAAATAGAGTGACATCTTCCCCCTTATGTGCACACCTTCTCCTTCCATATGATTTGCTGTTGTAAATTGGTCATCTCTTTCCATTGTTATGGGAAAACACTTCATAGACACCGTTCTATAGACAAAGGAAGGGAAAATCTAGCAACCTGTACTCTGCCTGTAGAAGCTCTGAGTCTAAATCTGGGAAAATTAGCAAATATGAAGTGCAGACCAACAGTGAGGAGAAGGGAATGGAATTACTAAAGACAGGATGAGATTGTTCAAAGAGGTAAGAGGAAGGACCGAGGATCCTTGGCAAGAGAGACCCAGTGGTATGGGTCAGCTTTATTCCCGTTGAATTTGAGTGTTATCCCAAATTTACGGAGATATGACATCCAAAACCTTCCGAGAGAGAGATCTTAGCCCAGAGGACAGCATGGGATAAGGCTTAGAGCACAGGGAAGAAAAGGAGACATGCAAGGATAAAAGGGGTAAGGAAAGTCAAGTGAGTGAGTGAGTAGGGAGGAAGAAAAGCAGAGGGGTTGGGAGCAGCCTGGGATAGTACTGTGTAAATGCAGGCTGGGGTCTTGAGCAAAGCCAAAGGGAGTTTTCCCTAAAAATAACAGTATCTGCAAGCCCAGCACAAGAACTTGAATTTGACCTGCAGGCAGAGAGAATGGCAGCATTTAGGTCTGCATTTGGAATTTCAAGCTTTGTTTTGCCTCTGGAGTCCTCAGTCTTGCACAGTCCCATTTTTAGTGAGAGTGAGTTCATGTCTGCTGGAGAAGGTGGGGGTGTACCTGTGTCACATGGGGAAATACTGGTACACAGTGAAACTCCCCTGAAAGCTCTAATTAGAAGATGAAATGTCGTGCTATAAAAAAGGTAATTTACTGGCAGAAGAAAAATAGCAATGATCTGAACAATTGACTTACCTTTTGTCCTTCTGGATACTTTAACAGCAAGAGATTTAGAATTAATCTAGAAGAAGCTGGAGTACTCTTCTTAAGGAAGAGTCTCTTACTTAAATTAGCTTAACCATCACTTTATTATTGTTACTGGTCAAATTAATTGCTGATTTTGTCAGAGATCACAAACCCTTCACAAAGGCTGATAATATTTTCTTAGGTGCCTTCATTTCTTGTAAGGTGAAGATGTATAAAAAAAAATAAAGGAACTTAGGTGGCCGTTTGTTGAAGTGAGGAATCAAAACTGTATTTTCAGCACATCTTAGTGATGTACGTGAATCCAGTGAACCTATCTGAAGTTTTATATGTATTTTAAGGGTTGCTCTTGTTCCACTAATGTTTTTTTCCTCTCTTTTTCCAGTCATAGTTTCAAAAATGTCGGAGAAGCCACAACTGAGCATTTCTTCTGTTGCCACCTGTGCTTTGGGTTGTGAAAGAATAACATTAGTACACAGAGATCTTGACTTCCTCTTGGATGCATCTGGAAGATTTTATTAGGCAGTCCACTGTGCCTGTGATCTGTCTGAGAGCAGCTGATGATGAGCATCGCCAAGATATTGCACTGGGCTGCTGATAATTTTGTGTCTTTCAGAAGACTTGAAAAACTGGATTCATGGAACATCACTCTGGTAAACCACAGCCTCACCGTGAGGACGTCAGGGCAGCCACAGCTGTACTAAGTATCTCCACCAGCAATCTTTCACCCTCTGACAAATCTTTTCTTCTTGAAGGTAACTGTGGGTGGTCTTCCCTGGTCCAATTTCTGTAAATTCGGTGCATCACTTTCTAGTTATGCAGCTGATACTTGTGTTTATATGAATGGCTGTTTAAAAAAAAAAAAAGGAAAGATCAGATGTTTGTTGTTTCATTTCAACATAAATCAAACTTTGTACTCACACAGCAATTCTAGTTTAGCCCCAGGAATAGCTTTAGTATTGCTAAGTGTCTGGAGAGTATTGACTACAGAGACATGATTTTAAGCAGGCTATAATAGTTTCTACAGCTGTTAACAGTTCTCAGAAGAAAGGCAGTATTATTCACTGGTGTTTAAAATGTGCATGACTTGCATTGCACAGAAGTCAGATTTGGGAGAATGTCAGAATTTTTTTTTTCTGAAATTCTGCCAGGAAAGTCTTCAATAACTGGAGAAATTCTTTTCACTGGTGAAATCAACATGCAGCACATTGTGTTATTATACTTGCTTATAGCTCACCATGAAAGTTGTCTTTGTATGCGTGGATGTACGGCTTGTACTGTTTTGTTTTTATTTATTCTGCATTCTTTATTATAATGTTCTTTCCTTTTTTTCCAGACCAGAAAGATTGTTATTGAGCCTTGCACAAAGCTGAAATAATGCTGTGTGTGAAAAATATGTTAACAATTTGAAGAAGTTATAAAAATTTATAAGTTGACTGAATACTTTGGAAATTTCTGCATATTTTAATATAAATAGGTAATGCAAATGTTTGTTCTTTGCATTTAGAGGTGGGTCTCTGTTTTCTAAAGGTCTTGTATATAAATTTGATTCTTAAAATTACATTAGAACAAAGCCAGTATTTTTTTCAGATTGTATAATAAGAAAAATGTATTCCAAAAGACACAGAACATACATGGTTATCTCTGAATGTCATATAGTCATGAAATTCAATATAAATAGCATCAGTTGTTTGAATGACTTCATTAAGTGCATTTAGGGGACTGTCTGTTGCAGTCAGCTGAGGTCCTTCCATTCAGTTCCACGGGTGCTGGGTCGGCCCACAAAGAAAAGACCAGTTAAATGAGAGACAAAAGGAGGTGATTGCTTTCTCTACAGATAGTGTGAAGTTCCAGATTGTGGTGGTATAACTTACATAGAAATGCAATCACATAAAGTCAAAGAAATCACAGGAAATGGAATCGTTTCAGGTGAATTTGGAGCTTTATTCATAGCTAAAATCATAGAACAGGACAAATGAGTCCAAAAGAAAGAAAGGAAGAGTAGAAATGGGTGAAAGGGAAGAGGTGAGTGACAGGATGCTGGCAGGTGGGCAAGGACCTAAATGGTGACAGACAGTTTTAACAACCAGTCCAAAAAGATCAAATGTTCAAATGTTATGATCCACTGGAGGTGCTGACTGGGTAAATAACTGAAAAGACCGGGATCAAGCTGCTTTCTGGAGGGGGCGGGGAGGGAGAGCAATGTGAGTTTTGGGTGGTTGTACCACGGAGTAGAAAGGGTTTGCTAAGTTTCCCTGGAGGAGAATGAATGTCTAATACTCCGAGGCAATTTTCCTGACAAGCAGCTGTAGCAGCCACTAGGAGTGACCTGGAGAGCTGCAGCTCTGGTGAGGTCTCCTGGCCTTGGAAAATGGCTGTTTTAATGTGCTTTGCTTCTGCTGCTGGGGTACCTCTTCCAGCTTAGTCCCATCTGAAAGGCATCCAAGCTGTGCTCAGCGACTGCGCTGGAAGCGGGGCTGGTTTGAGGGCCTGGCTCCAGAAGCTCACTGCTGCTCCAAACTTGGACACTGATGGAGATGTGCCCTGTCCAACTGTGGGGTGGCAGTGGTGACATGGCACAGGGCAGAGGGAATACTCACAATGCACTGTTCCATGTTACAGGTGCTGGCAGCGTGTGGAGCTGAGAGCAGTGAAAGCCCACAGGAGGACTGCACACACTGAAGAGGTCACCAGGAGCTGTTGTGCAGGGTAAGCCCTTCAGGAAAGAGAAAGAGAGAATGATTGATGCAAGCCTCTGTAGAAGTTGGTGCCTATCTGAAGTTTACTGTGATTTAGTATTTCAGGATGGATTCCCTCCTGACATACTGCCTGTGAAATTTTGATAGGCCTAGAAGCACTTTGTAACACCAGCTCTATTTAGAAGTGTGCAAAACTAATGCACGAGAATGCCAGGCTTTTGATGTGCAGTCTCTGTAGATCTTTCTCTCGAGACATCCTGGAACTTGCTTTGCTGAGTTGAAAGGCTTCCCTGGTCATTGACACCAGGGCTATGAAATAACACTACTGCTAGCTGGTGGTTTGCTCAGTAGAAAGCTGCTTATAATTTTCAAAGACTGCTCTCCAAATGGAATCACTATGGTAAATGAGCCCTTTAAAACCTACACTCACAAAACTGCATTCACTTCAGGAAAGGGTGTTGATTCTTCAGTCTTTTGTGAGTCACTTCCACTGTAACATTCTCTGGAATCATTCAGTTTTGAGTGTTAAAAATGGCTGGTTGGTAATGCGGAGTTATCATAGATAGAGGTATTTCCATGTTCCCTGTCAGTGCCACTTCATAGCGTATTTATTCTCACACAGCCTGTTATGTAAAAGTACCATTTTACAGAGCGGAGGCACAGAGAGAATAAGTGATGTAGATAAGTCTGTGTAAGGAAATGTGTTGCAGAGCTGGTCACAGGTTTCCTCAGCTTGCAGTGTTTGGCTGCTGGACTAGCTCTCCTCTTGTTCTGTGGTGGGTATACAGGTATATTCCTTTCCTGCTGCAGCTCTTGGTCATTCCACCCAGCATGGACAAAAAGGCGTTCAGGTGAGTCTGAAAGCTGATAGGATTCTTAACTTTAGTGACTGCATTGTGTCAAATGACATGATGGTGAGCTGAGACAAGTGTGTTTAGTGCCTGAGTCTAGCATATTTCTGTATACCAGTACTTTGGAAACAAGGAAAGCAAAAAAATGAGTGGGGAGGTTATTGTCAGGAACTGTTCTCCTTCCTACAAGCAATGGGCACAACAGCTTGGCTTATGAAGTTTGCTAAAATGATTCTCTAATAAGATTTTTGGCTTATGAAATGCGCCAGCATAACACAGACATGTCTACGAGATCTTGTCAGTAGTTGTGAAGATACATTTAAACAATTTTAGGGTTTCCCAGGCCTCTTTCAAAATGGCTGTGTTGCCTCACCAAATGCACTGATTATTATATGTCCCTGTCCAAGAACATTTGGCCTTATTTGCTTCTGAGCAATATTTCCTTGGAACCTCTCAGATAATAAAAGGCAAACCAGAGAAGTCTGAACGAGCCTTTACTTAGAAACTGGCCATATTCAATCTGTAAAATATGTAGATTTTGGGGTTTTTTTCCTGGGGAAAGGCCTCAAAGGGCAATAGGTGCAGGATGTGGAGGGAAGAAGCAGTGTCCTGACCCCACAGCATTTCTGCATGTTGAGTCAGGGAGTGACATTTAAACAATTTTCACTGTACCCGATATGAAAAACTATGATGCAGATCAAATTGCTGGCTGTGCTCAGAGAGAGATGAGGAGGGAAAAGGTCAAGGCACCTATCTATAGGTAGCCTCTCCCGTGTTTCTGATGTTGGGAGAGCTTATGGGTCTTTAATGCCTCTTTTTTTCCCTTTTTTTTTTGTTTTTCTTTCTTTGAGGTAATGAATGGCTCTGGACTTTCCATCTTTAGAGCTGGTGGTTTCCACACCACAGTGATTCAGCCAGCGTGAACTCTTGACCAAATCCCAGTTTGTTTCCTGGTTTTGTTTTTCTAAAATATTTTACATTTAGCAGGGCATAAAGGCCTCCCTACTACGTGACAGTGGAAGAAGGAGAGCCATGCTCCTTTTACTGGTTAGATCTCAGAGGACAGTTCTCTGTTCTTCTGAAAACATTGCAACTGAAGCAATATATAAGGAATCACTGAATTTTGACTGAAAGGCAGACTGAATTCTTCCATGCTCCTGGCTTTTTGATGCTGTGAGTTTAATGTGGAATTTCCTTTAAGGGTTATTAAGGTCTCATTTTTATTTGAGAAATATGCCCTGCCTGGGCATATGTTCTAAGTTTTAATCAGTGTGTTATTGCATGGGAAACTCATGTACACTTGTTTACTTGCAAGATAAATAGATTAGTATTGCCAATGATTTCGGGGGGTAGTAGGTTGTTAAATTAACATAAAGGGTCTTGTTCCTTTGCTTTGCTGGGTATGTTTTGTTGAGTGAATTCTCTGGGATGCCTGCTTAGGGAATATGCTGGTGGTTATCCCTGTTACCCTGTAAGTGATGGGCTCGGTAAGGACTCAGAGTGGCTTGGCTCTGGAGTTTTGAAACCAAGAGGGAGATGATAGACAGGAAATCTATAGCCTGGGAAAGCTATGAATGAAAGAAATCATATTCTGCAAATTAAAACTGTAAAATGTTATTTCAAAAGTTTATACATTCATCTAGATGCTTTGTCTCCAGTGATACATCATATGAGTGGACAAAATGTTGCTGTAAATAGGTTGGAGACCTAAGATGGGGACCTAATTCATCTTACCCCTGTGAAAACACAGCATTCCTCCCTTCACACCCTGTGTCATCTTGTTGTTCAGCAGACAAATATTGGTAGGTACAGGTTTGTTTTAGAGCCCCCTTCATGCAGTGACCCCCATTGTCTGACTTCTTTTTTACACTACTCTGCTGTTGTCTCCACCGTTTTCTCCCCAAACTCTGGAAACTTCTTGCCTGTCTCCGATTCTGCGTGGGTTGCCCAAGGCTGTGGGCTGAGGCAAACTAGGTGTGTGGGGCCTTCCTTTTTTTCAAATACCAGTACTTTTTAAGTGGTGTAGAGCATCCAAAATGCAGGGCATAGATGTATGGAGATACTAATAACATTAGCAGTGGATAAGAAATATTCAGATCACCAGGTGGTCAGAAACAGCAAAGTGTCTGCACTGAGGGTGTCCTTGCAGTGGAAGCTCAACCTTGTTTTGCTTGTGTGCAATGAGACAAGGTTTCCTGACATGGTCACATGGAGTTTTTTTCACTTTCTCACCCAGCCTTTGAGTAGGGCAGTCAGGGGGCAGCTGGAGCAGCCACTGCAGTGTGTACTGGGACTTAGAGTGGCTCTCTGTCCACCTCCACATGGCACTAACACTGTGTCACCTTGGCTGTGCATGAGGTTGAGTCTGGTCCTGGTGGACACACTGCACATGGAGCGTGTGGGGAAGCAGGTCAGCATCCTGCTGCTGTGGCTTTGGAATCATTGATGGTAGGGCCATGTCGCTGAAGTCAGTGATATAAGATCAAGTTAACATGTAGAATCATCTCCGAAACCTCAGGTTTTCACATTTCAGGATGTAAAACACAACCACCTTTTTGCACTGAGTTTTCTAACATGTCTGGGCCCAGTTTGAGTGTCTTGTTCTGGAGCTGGAAGCAATTGCTGGACAGTGTATGAAAGATACCATATGGTATTCCATATTCAAATATGTGGTTTTCTTGCTGAACAGGGCAAGATGAAAAGGAAGGAGGAAGTTTTTCAGCCAAGTAAATAATTCACACAGAAGAATTTTCCCAGAGTATCCATCCTTCTCTTCTGCTTGCATCGTGATGATGCAATTGCTGTTCCCTGGTATTTATGTACCTTTAAAAATTTCTAATACTTTTTTAGCCCTGTGGATTGTTGTGAAACAGTGTTCTGTGAGCTATCATGAGTCACAGTGTTGGCTTGGTGGGGTTTGGATGCTCTCACTGTGTTGTTAATGCTTTCTGTTTGGACGAAAGACCAGGCGCTTCCAAGATAAACGCTCCTGAACTAATATAAACTTTAGTTTCTCTAAAAACTGTTCTGTGAAGCTCAGACACTGGCTTTCTTTAGTGGCAAGTGCTGGCACAACTCGGTTGCACAAATGTTTGCAGATCGTACGAAGAAAAGGGTCACAAAGAAAGCTTGAGATAACAGAATGGAGGAAAGGGTCTGTGGCACGGATTTTAGCTGTTAAAGGATGCTGAGCTCTTTCTGGGCTCAGAGATGCTTATTGTGCAGAATCTTCGTATGCATCAAAGATTAAACTCAGGCAAGTGCTGGAAGGATCACTGCTCTGTGACCTGTCTCTCAGACAGCTTTTTCAGTCTCGTACCTGTTAGAAAGTGTTTCCTGTTCCTCAGACCGCTGTTACCTGCTCCTGCAGATAAGGATGGTATGGAATACTGTAGTGTATGTGATGCCTGTTCACTGTGGCTGGTTCCTTCAGCTGAAATCAAAAGGTGTTTTATGCCTTTTCTGCTTCCTTCATTGATCTTAGGGCTCAAACTTCTAAGTGTTAACTGACTTCCTCTTTCACGCTTTGCAAAATCAGGGATTTCACCAAAGGAGAGCATTCCAAGCTGCTTTTGAGAAATGTGATGTTTGCATCAGGTGACAGAGGATGCTATAAACTGCCTGCTTGAAAAGGATCCTTGAGGACCCAGTGCTGTCACTGTTAAAATGGGATGGCCACAGGTGGGACTGGTTGGCTCTGGGGCGGCGAGTGCCTGGGCCAGCACAGGAGCTGTTCAAGCTGTGCGAGGTCCCAGATTAGCCAAGGCACAAATGCTCTGCTCTATTACAGCCTCACTGCGGCTCACTGCGGGAAAGAGCCTGGGCCTGGTGTGCTTCAGGGTGCCCACCCCAGCCTGCTGAAGCCCAGATCCCCAGCCTGAGGGCCCTGGTGAAGCTGTGACCATGCCAGCTGCTTCCTCTGGCTCTGCCGAAGGCCTCTGACTTCCCGTTCAACTGCCTGTAAAAGCGTCTTTCTGCCAAGAAAGTGTGAGTAATCTTGCCCAGCTTCTTGGCATTTGTTGGCATAGAGTTAACCTTATGACTCTGAAGGAGGTTTCAAAGGACACCCATTAACCCAGGGATCCAATGCTTCTGGGAATGGGTGAGGCGTGGACAGGACATAGTTAGGTTGGTTCAAAGGTAAGGAACTGGTAGGAGGAGACACCTCAGCACCAGGACAGCTTTACTGCTCCCCTTGAGGGTCCGGGGAGAACATGGACCTCCAGATGTGGAATTGGAATGGGGAAGGGAAAAGCCAGAGGCCAGGATATGGAACACTGACATGAAGCTGGAACAGGGCCAGGGTTTTCAAAGGTGTTTCTTGAAGCAGAGGGATGTTGAGAGAGATGAGTGGAAGGGGCTCTGGGGGTCAGTAGTGGAGAGAAGGGCACTGTGCCCTTGCAGGACTATAATACAGTATATATATGCTATCCAGTACCCACTTGCCCCTACAAGCAATAGAGAGATTCCTTTGTGGGTCTGCATTGTTGAAAACGTCTATTTATTTTGTCTGCCTCCATGATTAGGAGGCAAATTTAGGGCTTATCTACTTGGGGAAATCCCTATAAAATAGGCTAGGGTATGAATTTACAGCCTACTTAAAGACCCAGCAGTAGATGCAGTGTAAATTCACACTTCAGCTTACTTCACAGGAACTCCCCCGCAGAAACAAACCCTCAGAGTCACCTCTGTACCTCAGTCTGGTGCTAAAAGTGAGTGGAAGCTTTGCAAAATGTGGGCCTGCAGTTCCATTTTTATAGCTGGGTTTTTCTGTCTCCTGGGGCTTTTTGCAGCTGCTATAAATCACTGTTCCTTTGCTGAGGCTGGAGAAGCTGGGCCACTTTACACTGCTCAGGATCTGACCCTTTGCCTCAAGTAACCTTTTATTATCAATCGGCCAGAGGGTATTTTCCTTTTTGCTGGCTTCATTATTAAGCTTGTTCATTCACTCCCACCACTACTGATGGCTTTTTTTCTCTCTTTTTTTTTTCTCCCTGTGAATTTTGTGTTGTGTCTTTCCTCCCATGTAATTTCCTAATAGTGAACTAGTGACAGAGTGGGCTGCT
This sequence comes from Oxyruncus cristatus, assembly GCA_013399855.1. NCBI lineage: Eukaryota > Metazoa > Chordata > Aves > Passeriformes > Cotingidae > Oxyruncus > Oxyruncus cristatus. The sequence goes on along the minus strand of VXAY01001194.1, from coordinate 303,533 downwards.
GGTATTTCATCTTGTGGCTGGAGAGGTCAGGCTGTTTCTGATACAGACAAACACTCCATTACAGTAAACTCACAGAAAGTTTCCTTTTCAACCTGAAAGGAGAAGGAAATGCACTCTCCGTCGATGGGCTTTCAAGAATGACTTCTGTGAGCTGAACTTATACTAAAGGCCAGTTTGGTCATGTTCTGTGAGCAAGGGGAAAAAAAAAAGAGGAAGACGTAATATTTTTTCTTTCTCTGTTTGCTGAGATTTAGCTTGGCTCTTGGCTCCTTATCAGATTAGAGTCCTGCAGGGAAAACAACAACCCTTTGCACTGCAAAGTGCAAAGTTGTTGAAGAAATGGTGATTGCTGATGTCCAGCTAAAAGAGCATAAGAATTTAAACCTTCAAAGTTCTCTGTCTGCTTCTGGTATTTAGGGAAACTTACTTCTTGGCAGGAAGAACTCACTAGTAAGGCAAACAGATAGCACAATACGTTTCTTGCTGTACTCTAGGACAAGACTAAAAGGACTGCCCCTGTCTACTTTATGGCAGTTTAATTTAAATTTATTAGACAGCTCCAAGGTATACACAGGAGTCTAATCCTGTAATCCATGGTGGGGCTCTGTGTACCCAGTATTGCCGTGTTCCTGCGCATGGAATAATTTGACATAAAATGTGCTCTCTACTTCTCAGGAGAGAGCAAATTTAGCAGAGTATTGTCTTACTGTTCACTACTTGGACTTAGCTGAGGTGTCCTTTATTAGAAAGACACGAATAAAATTAATCAAAGTGTTGAAGGAACGGGAGCTGCAAGATAATGAATATTTATGTCCCAACATGACATAGTATATCATAAATCAATATTTTTTGAAGAGATTTAATTCTTCTTTCTGCCTAATTACTTGATTTGTGGCGCCAGTTTGCTTAAATTTGTTTCTGTGATAACTTGAGTTATTTTATACCTCTCCCTTCTACAGAAAACCTAGTATTGATTTGCTGATTTCCTCTTTAAATGCAGTCAAAAATCCCCTATTTGCGAAATTAAGAAACCAATAACATGGAATGAAACCATGCATCACATTGCACTGCCTGAGCTCTGTGATTTGTTGACGTTGACATGAGCTGCCAATTACTAAAATACGCGTTTTTGTTAAATATATATCTGTTTATTTTCCATACTATCCTGGCATTTTACCTGCATGAAAAAAAATAGGTTAAAGAGTAGTTAAAAGTTTGGTTCATTTAAGTGTGGGAGCATATTATCAGTTGAAAAACGTTATTTGAAAGATGACTTTGAGCTTGAAGCTGTTCTATTATTGGAATGAACATGGCAAGGTCAGATGCAGACCAAGTGAAAAGGAAGTCAATGGATGTGTTGGCACACATTTGTGGTGGGTGTAAGTCACGAATGTTGCGTACACTTGATAGTCTTCTCCTGTCTTTCATAGACTGATTTTTATTATTTATGAAATCCTTGGAGGGAAGGGACTGTGTGCTCCTGCTGCTCTTGGTTTGTGCCTGCAGTGAATGCAGAACTTGGTTTAACCAGCCTGGTTAATTTATAAGCCTTGGAAATACGCTCTTCTGAGTAGTAGTACAGGACAAACTGCTGTAAGTAGTGCCTTCAGAGCGTTCAGTTCATGTTGTTTAATAGGCTTGTTTCAGCTGGTGGCAGGTGCTTGGATGTGACTGATCTTTCAAAAGCTGGTTGGTGAGGGATGTTGTCCTAAGCCTGGGGAGCCCAGTGGAGCAGTCAGTGCCTGGCTGCTCGACACTTTGTGCTGACTCAAACAGAAACCCTTTTTCTTTCCAGGTGTAGCTGACAGAGACATCACAGACATTTGCTCTCCTGCCTCAGCCACGGGGTAGGTACAAGCCCAGCCAGATCGGTATCTCACTACCATTGCAGATTCCATGCCAAACCTGTGTAAAGACATCTCAATTACTCTGGTCGACATTCCCACGTGGAAAGAATGGGTAGGATATTTCAGAGGGATAACAATCCACCAGTCAGTGATCAACGAAGCCTTGAATGAAGAATGATGTGTGCCACTTGCAGTCTTCACACCTGCAGGGAATCTGTGCCGTAAATACCTGCTTAATGTGTTCAGAATGAAAATGGTCAAAATCCCATTCCCCTCAGGAGATAAAGGGCTGTGTGACACCACACAGCTCAGTGTTTCAGAGCCCGTGGGACTTGATCCAGTCCCTGGGCCTGCTCCAGCAGATCTTGAACTGCCCTCTCGTGGGCATGGCAGAACCCCCACTGCAGAACAGGCAGCCAGGACCACAAGACCACAAGGTCTGTGTGTGCAAATCTTGTACCTCTGTATGTTGTAGTGGATCCCTTGGGTCATTTTTGCTTCCTGGCAATGCAGCTATTGCTGAGAGAAGCCTGGCAACCTGCCTTGCCTGGTGTGCCCCCGCAAAAGCTTTGAAACCATCAGGAGAGTCTAGCTGCTTTCCCACTGCCAGAACCTTGTTCTTCCCTGCCACTTCCCCAGCTGTGCAGCTTGGGCCCAAGCAAGACCCTCTACGGAAGGGTTAAAAGTACTGCAGAAGCCAAGCCAAGGATATAAATCAAAGCTGTGTTGAAAGCACAGGGTTACAGGTGTTTGTCTGGACAGAAAGTTTCATGCGGGATACCAGGATCATGCAGAAGGAATCCCGTGACCTGATTTCCAAGCTGTTGGGTCAATGGCTTCTTTTCTTCTCTGGCTGGAAACATAGACAGCACGTGAACTGGCAGTGGCCTCTCTGTTGGACAGATGTGTGATACGCATCGGCACACAGGTAGGCTGTGGCACACTTGGGTCTCATGTGGAACAGCTGGTGACTTCTACAGGCATTACCTTCTGGGTGGTTGGTATTAGTGGGTTTGGATTACTGCTTTCGTGATAGTTTTATAGGTTATTGTGTCAAGAAGCCACGGTCTGAGTTCCTTTCTCGTTTGCCTTGACCATTATACACATTTAAAAGAAAAAGACCATTTGGGTAGGATATATCTTATCCTCCTTGAGCTGTCTGAAGGCCAGGACTCTAGTCAATGTGTAGGGGTGCTCCCTAATTCTCCCTCATCACTGAAGGTAGCCAGAGTGATTCATTAGCGATGTATGAGAGTGAATCATCCAGCAGCACTGTCTGTCTCTGCTGGTGGTGGAGAGAGCCAGGAGGATTAGCCAAGCCTAGGCATTAACTCTAGGCTAAAGGGGCATGCTTTCCTTGCTCAGAGCCAGGGAACTGTGAGTTTAATTTCCAATTAGCAGTATTTAGATGCAAACAAGCATATAAAGAGCCTGGAGTGCTGCATGTCTGCAAAGGCATCTGTTGCCCACAGACAGATCGATGTGCTGCAGATGCTTGAGCATCCTGCATATGCCCAGAGCTCCTCTTTGCCATGTCTTCATTGAGCATCTCCTGCATGATGAGACACAGAGAGGCTTCCTTTTGCTGAATCTGCAGGGGCAGCTGTAACTTCTGGCAGGATGTACATAGACAGCTAGGTTGGACGTAGCACGGAATCAATAAGGTTGGAAGGGGCCTCTGGAGATCATCCAGTTGAACCTCCCTGCCAAGGCAGGGTCACCCGGTACAGGTGACACAGGAACACATCCAGGTGGCTTTGGAATATCTCCAGAGGGAGACTGCACATCCTCCCTGGGCATCCTGTTCCAGTGCTCTGCCACCATATCTTAAAGCCTAGTAGAAGCTGCTAGGAGAGTTCATCGATCAGAAACCTCCCTCCTGGTCTCCTCTTGCCAGCAGCATATCCAGGTCAGTTAGAGGCTGGAGAAGATAAAAGCGTACTGGACTGAAAGTTTGTCCCCCTTCCTGTGGGACACATCAGCACCTCTTAGGTCAGTGTTGCAGGGAGTTTTGGATACCATCTCTTGAAGTGAATGAGTCTGGATTCGATGCAGCTGGCTGTAAAAGTCAGGCCTAGCAACAACTGCAGTACACAGTTGCTATTCCTGTTGTCCCTCTTCTTTTTGTACATATATAAATATGGTCTTAGATTATCTGATTTTTCTAGCTCAGGCATGCTTTAGTTCTGGTGTTGGCAGTCAAATCCAAGACTACTTACGGAGATAATGTGAATTATTTCATAATTACAAGAGATCCTGGGGAGGTATCTCAGTGTTTACAGAGGAACATCTTGCTGTACCACACTCCAGATATGTCAACACAGCCAAATCTCCTTTTAGTGTGTTATAGTTTAATTAGTTCCACATCTTGAGTCATAATCTGCTTCTCTGGGGTTTAAGCACACACACACACAAAAGACAAAATGCAAAATGTAAAGAAGTAATTGTGATCTTTGCCACTTGGATTTGGTACCATCTGTTAACATGGCTTCTCCTAAAATCAGTTTCCAGTTTGTTTGTTGAATTGGAGTTTCATGCCATGGATAACATTTCCTTTCATTGTGAAGCTGTCAGATGTAGCCCCCTGAGAAAACCACCCTACCCGTCTGAGATCTGGGGCATAATTGTCTCCTGCTCAAAATCTTGTTTGCTGTAGCTGAGGATCTACCCCGTAAGGTCTTTAAAGGGAAAATTCTAATTGGGCAGTGAACCAAAATGTCATCCCGGAGGACCAATTGCCATGAAAACCTTGGCAGAATTTCCCCAGATGTGCTAGGTGCATCTGGACTTCCCAAACCAGAGATCGATCTTTGGCTTCTCCAGAATATTATTTTACTGTTAACTCTCACATTGGAACAACGTCATACACAGAGGTGTCTGTGCTCACCAGGCTGTTTGCTCGTCTGCTCTGCTGGCTGAGGTGAAAGTGAGAGATTGCTACACCAGCATCTCTGTGGTGCCCAAACCATCGTGCTGTGGGGACAGAGGGTCTGGTCGGCCTCACCTGCCTACCAGTTCCTCCTGGACTTCCTCCACCTCTCAGCTCACTGAGATCAGTGGTACCTATCTCATCTCTCTCAGCAGTGTGAAGGCCTTGGTGTGTGGTTTGTTAACCTGGCCACTTCAGGGCACTCTGCCTCTCTGTTGCAGTGGCTTTCCTGGGTCTGTTCTTCCAGTCTTCCACTTTGAACCCTCCTGATGCTCCACAATCAACTTTTTGGGAGATTTTCCTTGTGTGTGCACTTTTCCACACGTTGGTCACCACTTCTCATGCTTTTCTTATTATTTTCACTGGTGTGCAGAGCCATGGCACCAACCATTTCCTCTATCACTGCCATTGCTAAGCAGCAGTCACATCTCACTCATCTTGCCCTTACAGACTGCAGATACTAATGGCATCAGGTTGTGTATCTTCTTCCTGTGTAGTATTTTATGGTCCTGTTTTTTTCTCGGTCATGTTGATCAAGCAAGGACAGAGGGAGCATGAAGCACTTAAATGAGATCAAAGTGTCTCTTGAAACCTGCACAGAGGGTAACCACCATTCTCCTAGAGCAGGAACAGAAAAAAGCAGCTTGTGTCACTCTGTGTAATGATCACAGCAATAAGAATGGGAAATAGTACACTTCCCTCATGTCTTTTTGCAGTTCAGGAGTGGATGAATGACAATTTTGGTTCCTTCTCCTCAGATAGAGGAGCAGATGACTAATGTCATTGTGACTGGTGCCATCTAATTGGTTCAGAAGAATTTTCTGGTTGTTCCCATGATTAGTATCACTTCCCATCATGTGCCAACCATTGGAGTGCAAAGACCTCCTTTTGAACTGTCATGTTATGAAGAAGATGTAAAAGTCCTGGGTTTATGAAGCAATTCTATGTATATAAAGTATGTATGAATCAGTATTCAGATCTTCTTGTGCAGCAAGTCATGATGACTGATCTATTTCTACAGTTGCTAATTATATTATGTTAAAAAATACTTGGTGTTGAAGTGACTTTTTTGCAAAAATTCTGTGAAGTTGAAATTTAAGAAGGACTCACGAGGAAGGTATAACTGAAATATTTTGCTTTGAGTCAGTTTGATCCGTTTCAAAACAGTTTGTTATGTTGCTGTGGGTTACTTAATGTTGAGTCTGAGCCATGTGCGTGAACTGCTGGTATTTTTGGGACAGGTATTTATATTGACAGCATTGTATCCTGATTATTTCTTACAGCAACCTGTGCATTATCTACCCAAGGGTGTGCTGCAGTCTCCCTTCTTACCTACTGTAGTGCTGGATCATGGGAAAAAGGGACAGAGAGCCTCACTCTGGACAGGTGAGACAAACTGATGTCAAACTGGGTCAAACCAAAATACTTTGCTTTGGTTCAGCTCATTGAAATGAAGCGTTTCAATTCAGGAATACCAAACCACTTTTTAATCCAAGGGAGGTAACGTGTTTGGCACTTGCTAATGTCAGATTTGTGAAGGCAGGGGTGTGAATTTCTCTTAGATGATGAAGAAACAGGGCTCCACCATAAACAGCCTAGGGAGAAAAGGGCTTTTATGCTCAGTTTGAAAGAGGCCAGAGCAAAAGTTACGGTTTAAAGGAGCGAATATTACAGCAGCACCTTTGGAAGGTTAAGAGGGCCATGTCAACACAAACATGAAAAGAGAACCTGATATTGTAGCATAGACTCAAATTAAAGACTTAATAGGTGTGTTGGAAATTTGCTGGGGTCAGTCACAGGATTGAAGCGTTCGTACAGCTCACTCTGTAAGGACAGGAGAGGTGGAGCAGCGTTATCCATGCTTGTCCCGATGCTGCGGAATAATGAAGGACAGACTTGGCTTGGTGAAGTTAGAAAGAAAGAGCAGAGCCTATTTGACAGGTGATTGTAATTTAAGCCACATGCCTGGGATGAGTGGAAAAATGCTTTTGATTGACTCTTGGAAGCACTTTTTAGCCAAACCTCAGTGGCCGTGGACACTTTATGTGGATATTGCATGGAAAGGCAACATGGCAAAAAAAAACAATCAATGTGTCACCATCTTGGGATATGTTGAGGCAACTCTGTTTCACAAGGTAGAAGTTACTGGGGAGCTATTTCAGCTGAGCCTTACTGAGGAGGACTTACCTGTGCATAGAATCACAGGCTGGTTTGGGTTGGAAGGGACCTTTAAAGGCCATCTAGTCCAACCACCCCTGCAGTGAGCAGAGACATCTTTGAACTAGAAAAGGCTGCTCAGGGTCCTGTCCATCCTTACCTTCCTTGACTGTGTCCAGGGATGGGGCATCCACCACCTCGGAGAGCCTGTGCCAGTGTTTCACTGCCCTCACTGTAAAAAATGGCTTCCTTACCTCTAGTCTAATTCTGACTTCTTTTAGTTTAAAAGCATACCCCCGTCCTATCCTACAGGCCCTGCTAAAAAGTTTTTCCCCCTTTTTTTTTTTTTTTTTACAAGCCCCCTTTAAGTATCTAAAGAAGGAATAGTTAATAGTTAATAGTAATAGTTGGAAATATGAATCCACGTAAGAAAGGGGGTTGGATTCCTGGACAGACTGTCAGTTTGTACAGACCTGAATTGTAAAATTATTTAAAAAACATTAAAATTGCCGAGAGTAATTAATGTTTAACTAATGTAATTTCTCAGTTTATAGGGCAACTAGTATGCAATAGATATCAGACAGATATTAATTTGATCTTGATCTTGGCTTTCAGCATCAGCCTTGATTATATTCTCTGACTGGGTTACCAGTCAAAATCTGGGTGATAAGACTGGGTAATTTGACCCAGTCAGAGTTGTCTGGTTGCACAAATATGTTGATGAGGTGATAAGGTGAGGAGACACAGCTCAGATGTTCTAATTGCATGACCAGTAAAAGTGTGGCTCAGATACCTTAGGCAGAAAGTGGAATATTCTTGACTGAATTTTTGCAAGAACAAGTGTGACAAATGTTTTTCAGAGATGGTCTAAATTATTTATTCTGCTTTACAGCAAATGAAGAGATTAAATAATCCATCCAGATCACGCCTAGGCATGGATTTTTAACATTCTATTAAGTGGGCACTTTGGGGTCTTTTAGGATCAGTGATTCTCAGGTGGGGTCAGGACAGGGAAAGACACTATACTATGGAAATTTTCCTCAGGGCGGGTGTTCATACAAGTACAGCTTTTGGGTTTTACTGAAAAGAGTTATTCTTTACCTGCTCTGCAGAACCTAAGACAAGAATGCCCAACTTCCCAGGTTGAAATACTGCGCATCAGACCAGCAGAAGCATTTTTGGAGGCCTACAACAGGTTATCTGAAAATGTTTTTTCATAAGCCTAATTTTGTTAAAGAGTTGTGCTCCAGTGCTGAGGAACAAAGGAAGGGCATGTGATAGAAATGTGCTCGTGTAAACAGCTCAGATTGGTCCTAGCAATTGCATGGTTTTAATTGGGTAACAGATCATGAACTGTATTTGTAAAGATTATTCAGCAGTTTCAAAAACCAAAAATATTTAAGAAAACCATGCCTTTCTGGAGGCATCTGGCAAACAGATAAAGAACCAAAGTCCATTAATAGATGAGTCACTGCTTCTATGTCCTTTCCTGAGATACCCACACAAAACTCTTGCTGGCTTCAGCAGGTGGTGTGGTCAGCCTGGAGTAGAGTGTGGCCTCTTGGCCAGATTTCAGTCTCACATTGCCTAAAATCACCAACAAATCAATCAGAGAGGAAAGACTGCCTCAGCCAAGGTCCTTCAGCACTCTTCTTTCTCCCCTTCCTCTTTTCATCCTGCTTATTGCATCTTCTGCTCCTCGTATGTCCGGGGTCTTGCTGACCCTTTTTCGGGGTGGTGACCACGTGTCTGGTCTCTCTGCAAAGCCCTGACTTGTGGGTCATAGCCACAGAACTTATTGCCTTTGTTTGGCTATCACTGCTTTCTTCCAGAGTACCTTGCCCTAGCTACAGGGATGGTTGTTGCTGGGGCTGGTGAAGCAGGGGCTGATTTGCAAATTATCAACTTTCAGTAATTCTATGTACTTTTATATGGAATTACGGAAGTACTGATTTAATTGACTCCATGGATTTGCAACCAGCAGTTCAGCAGCTGCTTCATGAGCCATCCTTGCAGGAGGGGAACGTCAGAGGGATGGGTGAGTTGGATGCTGAGAAGTGGGAATTGATCTAGTCATCCCAAGAGAAATCATCCCCATTTGTGAGTCAAAGCCTGCCGTCTCTTGCCTGAGATGAAGGGAATCTCCCAAGGGCAGCTAATCTTGTACGATCTCATCACTCAAGATCAAACATCACGATATGGGGTCACTGGATAGTTCTGAAAGTACACGCAAACCTCGTTCAGGTTCACATACAGCTCTAGCCAAAACACAACCCAAATCATGATCCAAATAACCTCCTCCTCAGCCCACCTTCATCGCTGTTCTGCTTCAGTGGCAGATGCAGCACAGAAAAGATGCCTGAATGCTTAATTCAGAAATTTACTGTTTAAGGCATTACTTGTATGAACACCAGCGTAACACATAGAATACCAATGCCCTAAATTTAGTAGTTTTGTCTGAGTCATTTTCACTCTGTGGGAGGGCTGTGAAGACACTCCACAGAGTGGAGAAACTTGCTGGTGGTGTCTGTCCAATGAGATTATTTTTTTTAAAAGTCAGAACACAGCAGAACTACAGATACATGTTTGTGAGTAAAATGCAGTTTTGTTGCAGACTTCAGCACAGGAGAGGGGTGGTGTTGCTCTCCACCCACTTCAAAAGCCGAAGTCAGGTTTGACTGATACGTATCTCTGACACTGAAATAGGTACAGAATTTCTCATGGCAGCGACACACAGACACAGGTAAACACTCTGGCTGCGTGACTGGGAGGGACATGGTGTGGTGTAATCCCCAGATTTGTCTGTGCACTTACATCTTATTTTCAGATCTCCTAGCAATAGCAGCTGAGTTGATACAATCCTACATGTTACCACTCAGCAGGCAGAAGTTATTCCTGGACTTACTCACTGAGGGATGAAATGTTGTCCCACTGAGGAGCAGGTGACTTTTGCTGCATAAGTCATTCGGTAGGGCTAGAGATACACAGTCTTTGAAATAGATGTGGGCACAAGTAATTAGGTGTGGATGTGAAGGAGGCATTTAGACTTGGTGTTCTGAGCTGGTAACACCTTTCTGCCAGTCTGGATTTTATTCTTGCTCCATTAATCACCCTTTCAGCCTGAATGCAGCCGATTTCAAGTTGATACGAATTTAGCAATTTCCTTTTAGAGATTCCCTCTGGGGACCCTGTGGAACAAAACTGCTCCTCTCCTCAAATAAAAACTTGACTTCAGTGCCTTATTTTAGCCAGAACTGATCATGTTTTTATTCTGAATAAAAGTTAGTTCTAGCTCAACCCCTGCACTCTGGGTTTGGAGCGGACTCTTGCTCAGGCAGAGGTGAAGGGTGTTTTCATGCACTGTGTATCCTGTCTGATATCAGCCATATGTAAACATGCTTGGGCTTGACCCTATGACCCTGATGCTCATGAGTGGTGCCACCGAGTTCAGGGCTTTGCTCACACACACTGGAGGATTGGTTGTATTGTGTTTAATGCCAATGACATGAACTCTGTTCCTAGAGAAACTCCAGTGAAATTAAAGGCTTGTTAATAGAAAAAGTAGTTAACTGTTATCCTAAACAGAGCAAAATGCCAAACGAAATCCTGCTCTGCTATTTGTTCTCATGCCAGCATTTAGCTGCCAGGAAAGACCAGTCTTATAAACATGAAATTATATCCATGGTAACATGCGAGACTTGTTTAACTTTGCAGCGTGTTAAAAGGTACATTAAAAAAAATTTGTATTTTACTGTTGAGAACAGCACTTGTGACTTTTAAGGCAGCTATTTTAACTCAGCCTGAGAGCTGTTGACTGGTGAAGGTAAGGGCCAGAGGCACAGCTCCTTCCTCAGAGAACTTGTCGTTGCTAGACATTCCCAGAAGGTATTATTGCTTAAATACAGCTTGTGTTTTCTTTACCCAGATTTCTTTAACTGGGAAGATATGACAGGTTGTGATATCGGACTGCAGTGAAGCTCCACCTGTGCTTTCTACCCTTTGTGAGGGAGCAGTGCTGGGCTGTGCAGCAGGCACGCTCCTGCCCTTTTCAGGTGAGTACTGGATTCAAGGAGCCTGCTTTGTGATATGGCATCCTGTTATTATAAGCACTCTGCTCAGGTGCTGCTTAGTGACTGCTGAATCGTGCTAGAAAGCAGACATTGCTCACAGAGCGGGAGAGTGGCTGGAGCAGGGAGCAGACTGAATTAGTGTCTGGGCTGGAAAATGTATTGGGAAAAGTAGCAGAAAGATCCCAACTTTGAGCAAAAGCTGAAGCTGAAAACTGCAGATGGTTTTCTTGTCTGTACGATAATGTCAAACCCAAAAAAAGGGAGTTTTCACACTCTGTTGTCTGTTTAGCGCAAAGTGAAAATTATGTACTGGAAAATGGAGCCCCATGTCTGGAGAAAACAGCTCTGACTGTACCTATACAATCCCATACAGGGCTCTGTGGAAGCTGGGCTTGGCTGCTTTGAGGAGGTCTGTGAAGTCTTGAGCTCTGTTTATTGTGGAGCAAAGGGAGGGAAAAAGAGCAATGCGTTGTGTCCTCAGTAGGTTTTATCTATTAGCACCTGCATGATAATGCCACTTGAAGTGAATTGTGCCAGGAATCACTTCTGAAGACTAGAAATTCCATCTCTAAGGGCAGCAGAACAGCCTGTGCTGGTTGTGAGGGCGGTGCCAGAGGTCACGATGGCTACAGGTGGATTCCACAAAGCATGTGGAAAAGAAGGACAGAAGAACAGGATGTTCTGGTAGCTGCTGTGTGTGTCCTGAAGGAACGGGCTGGTGGATGCGGTAGCCTGCGAGTGTCTGGCTCTGAAAAGACAGCAACATCTTTGAAGAATACACATGTATTTGCTGTCTTCCCGTAGCTGTTCTTCAGGGTTCTGCTTTTTTTTGTGTAGAAATTTAACAACATACGTACTGGCATGAACCTGTCTTAACAGAAAAGTGGAGATAATGTAACAGCACAGCCTGTCCCCTCTCTTGGGTAAATCTTTTTTTTTTAGGAGAGACTCACACCTGTCTCTAGCTGGACAAGGAGGTTGGGCTGTGCCTTTTCCACTTTTGTAAAGTGGACACAGACCATGTGTTCCAGCAGGGTGAATGATCTGACACTCTGCCTCAGTTCCTGGAGGTCCTGTGTTCAGCCTGGGGAGAAGGGAGTGTCTGAGGTGCCTTGCCACTAAGTTGTTTGCATGCTGGTGGGAGGAGAGAGAGGTGAAGCACCACGGAGTACCAGAGTAGCATCCTGGGGGCCTGAATCCCCAGTAACTTTTTACATGTGACTTCAGTGAGAGTCGTCTGTTCCGTATCTTTTCAATACTTTTTCTTCAGGTGCCTAAGATGAGAGCCAGGGAGCCTGAGTTACCTAATTTTGGAAAGAAAATTACTTGTTTGTGGGAAGTTTCCTTAAGGGACTTCAGTGGTTGTTCTGTAATGAACTTTGGATTCTGCCTTGGGTGGGGGTGTCCCTCATGGGATATGCACAGATCAGACTGCAGAGCTGTCAATACAAGGCATATTGCTGTATCAGCCCTGTGGGTGCTCTGGTCTTTGCTCCGGATCTTAAATCTAGTCACGCAACTCTTCTCCTCTTGCAGGATGATGGTATCTCTAGCCCTGTCTGCTGGGCTCTTCCTGCTTTCATGCTGAAGAGGTGTGTGGGAGAAGGTGGCCAGGCATATAGTGTTGTAACAGCCTTCTACTGATGGAGGCACAGTACTGGTGTGTGCTGGCAACACAACCAGCAGTGGATGCAGCTATTTCAGCAAAGCTGTGCCATCTACTCATGAATCTTGTGGGAGCAGGAGAGAAACAATACTTGCAGAAGTCTGGGCTGGAGGGCAGCGGTGTGTGTGTGCGTAACACCTGAAGTGGGGTGCAATGCTAGCCGTGGGGTTTACCCTTCACATCCCAGTGCTCATAATCACTTGTGTGCATGGAGCTGGGATGTCTCCTGTTGCTGTTGTTTCTGCTGGGGAAGCCTCATTTAAAAGGTCCTTGAGCGCTGGCCAGGAGAACTGTGGCACCCACGGGGACACACTGGGACGCAAAGGCTCCATTAACTCAAGGGCTTCCCCCAGCCTTAGCAGACCTCAGGGGAGACCTCCAGCACTTGGATCCTGACCTCAGACCGCAGGCCTCTGTTGGGTATCTCTGAGGGGAATTTAATTGAATTTTCCTCATTTCATCTTTAAGTGCCCATTGGTGGGTTCTTCTGTTGAAGAGACAAGAGGACTCACCGAAATGAGGGTAACTTACTGGTGACAGCTTTGGTGGGTGGCTACTGAACCAAGAGTGTCAAAGTCAACATCTAAAATGACCTTTAGGCTGTTTACTCAGAGCAGTAACAGACTCGCCCCCGACTTCCTGATAAGGCCATCACTTATCAAGAAGTAAGAAGAGCAAGTGGCTAGATATGGAAATCACTGTGGGAGTGAGCCTAATTAAAAACATACAGCATCGTACAGAGGTGATGTTGCTACACCGGTAACCTTTGCATCTTCTGCGGAATATGTCTATAGAAAACAGGACAATTACCAGGAATTGGGGGAAAAAAGAAATATCTCTTAAAAGTCAATTCCAAAGCAAATGGAAAGCCTTCTCTTAGACAGACAGATGTGTATAATTTAACCCAAGGGTCTCCTCATACCCCATGATTCTTTTTCCTAGCTATGCAGTAAAGTATCAGAAGTCAATGACTTTCATCTCACTTAGGTCAAACTTTTTAGAAGAGCAGCCTAAAGTAAGCCAAGAGATTAAGTAGACACAAAAAACTCAGTAAGATCTTAATTTAATAGCTAGATATGCAGAAAGATAAGTATCAAATAGAAGCCAGTGTGTCTGGTTTTCACTCTGATTTAGAAAATTAGGTTCTTACTTAAAAAAAGTTTCTACATAATCATAAAAGAAATACATACTTCAGTACATGCCTTGAGAAGTGCTTGGTATTTTAATGGATCTACCTCAATGAGCTGTGTTGTAGCATTTCACCATCTCAAACTAAAGCTGGTTTTAGCTAATGTTCACCTGGCTTTGTTAGGAGGTTGCCTTTTCTTTTAATTAATTTTTCTGTTTATTTGGGTCAAAATAGCAGCACCCTCTAATCCCACGTCTGTATTTGCTAGAGAATGTCTAGACCGGCTGGCGTGAGGGTTTTCATCCTGGAAGGTTTTAGTAAGATCCTTCTCCACTTGGTATAGACGTCACACAAGTACCGAAACCGAAAGTTTCAGATGCGATACAACACCTAGCAATAAAACTGTTTCAACTTTTTTTTTTTCTTTTCTCCTTTTTCGTTTTTTTGTTTTTTTTGTTTTTTTTTTTAAAGGGAAAGAAACACCATCTCTTGGCAGTGTTTCCTCTCAAACCTCAGAGACTTGCTGATCTGTCGTGTAGATCTGTACTGCGGTTGCAAAATATCAAAACAGAACTAAGGATTTTTATATCTACTCTTCCCACCCAGCGCTCACAGCTCCTTCCCCCTTCCCTGTCTGTCGGGTAGTTTCTGAAGGCGTTGAGGAGACAGGAAGGGAAGGGACACAGAACTGACCACTGGACAGATAAATGGACAGCGGTTTCTTTAGGAATATAAACTGAAAATGCCTTGATAATTAGAATGGATGGTGAATGTTTTATTTCTTGAGGAAAACTGCAGTTTTTTTGAAGGTGGGCGGGTGTGTGGAAAGCGAGGTAGAAGCAACTGGTTTCCATTGCAGATTAAGGAACTTGCAAGTCTTCTGGGCAAAGGGTCCATTCTCTTCCTTAAACTCTGGACTTTTTAAGTGTGAATGATGGTTTTCTGTTGTCTTGGGCTGTTGTGATACATCGTGGGAATATTTGGCAATGTTGCATGTTGGACATGGAGTCCAGTTACAGCTATTGGTCCATGAAGGATAATGACATCCAAAGCATAACTCCAGTTAAGTCATTAGGGTGTTCGATTTCCTAACAGATTTTGGAATTTTCTTTGCAATTTTCTATGCAAAGCAGGCACTTGGAGTGGAAAAGGTCATTTTGATAAAAATCCAACTTTTCACTAAAATCAGTTCTCTTCAGCACCCTGTCCCAAAATCTGTTATGTTCACAGTGTTCCAGAACAGCTTTGCCATCTGTCAGAAGCATTTTTAGGTAACAAATTATTCAACCTAACTGTGCCCTATCTTTGCCACACCAGTTGTGTGTGTCTTTGAACTTCCTTGGGCTAGATAATCCCGAGGCTCCCCAAAGCTGGCAGGAATCCCCAGACACTGAGGGGGAACCCCTAGAGCCAGGAAACAGAGATGTCCTGAGGACACGGGTGTTTCTGAAGTACCAGCCCCCTCCCGAGGAGAGGTGTCTTTACCTACCACTGCAGAAAGCAAGTGTGTTCCAGCACGGAGGTAGTGCTGTTCCAGAAAGGAGCGTATGTCTTGCTCTCCCTTTAAAATGGATCCTCCTTTGCATATTGTGTATGCTGGTAGGAGGTGGGAGGTCACACTCAGACTCTTCCTGACAAGATCCAAATTCATATTATCCACCCCCAGTTACTTCCTAAAACGTATGAGAAGTGCTCAGACAAGGGATTCTCTTTCAGCCGTGTGTCCTAATCACTGGGCTGAAGATTCAGCCCTCTTAGCATCAAAGACTGAATTTTTGTTGCATGATTTCAGCAGGTTTAGAGGGGAGTCCCCTATCCAAAACCCTCTGGTTAAGGCATTTTTTGAGGAGGTGAGAGGCAAGCGTTTGAACTGATGAATACATGTCTTATGCTTCCTTTCAAGAGCATGCTAATCACAAGAATGTGATATGAGAAGCAGACGGTGTTGCCACTATCAAATTGGTTACTCGGCCTGGGTTTTAAAAGCAAGTGGCCCCAGCCACATTTGGGAGCCCAGGCAGCGCTGGGTCAGTGTGCTCACGGCTGTGCTGCCTCAAGTGTGGCCTTTCTGGGTCTGGCCTTCAGTCTGGAATGGATTTCTGTCAAGTCTCTGAGCCTGGGCAATATCTTGGGGATATGGGAGGCAGTCATAGGGCAGGGGCATCCCCAGCTTGGTGGGGGTGGGGGCAGAGGGGAAGCCTTTTCTGTCCACAGTTCAGGGCTTAATTTTCTCCAAGAGCTGATTTGTAAATGCAGCATGTCACTATGAGAGTTGTTGAATATTTTGTCATGAGACCACTAAAGAATTTGATAGCCACCACATTCACCAGTTGGTGCAACAGATTTACCCATCATTTCTGAATTTAAGTGAATGGGACTTGACTTGTGGTTAAAGTTTTGGGAGGGTTTGGGTTTTTTTTAAGTCTCTTGCTGGACTGGGACTTTTAAAAGTGTTATTTTGTCTCCTCAAGTCTCCCTCAAGATAAGGTTTTCTTGTATTCTGAAATGATGTGGCAGAAGGCAAAAAATAATCTTGTGACTCATTAGGAAATAAACAGAGGCATAATTGCCATCTGTGTTGCAGTCCATTTAATCTTTTCTCTCTCCAGTCATGGAAAAAAGTTCATAAAAAAAAGTTGAGGTCTGCTTTTGTGATATTTTTGAGAGAAGCTAGCTTAAAAAAAAAATTACAGAAAAGAAAGGAAAAAAAAAAAGCCCCAATACTGGCTCTATACATTATCTTAGACAAAATGGATTAAATTTCTGACACCCTACTCATCAAATTCTGACCTTGATTTGACCCCATTGGCTTTTTACTGTTTGATGTTCTCAAACGATTTGGTGCCACTTTTCCTTAGTAGTGCAGTTAATTTTGAGTGTTAGATAGAGATCAATAGTCATAGCTTGAAATTGGCACCTTTGGACGAAAAATATGTTGTGTGGCAGTAACATAGATTTGATAGTACTTCAGTTAAGAAAATGGTGTACTCTTTCATTATTGTTTCCAATGACAGTATCCAGAGTGTTACTTCATTCTCCTAGCAAGCTTCTGACAGTCTCTAGTAATATCTTATCTATCAAAGAGTTTTCATTCCTCTCCTTTCATGCTTGACTTCTGGAGTGGAACTTTATTTCAAAGGTCCCTGAAATTAGAAAGAATGACCATGGCACTTCTGCTATGAAGCTGCTGTAAGAAATAAACCCCGTTACTTCTAGACTTGTGTCTGGCTTTCTGCTTGCCCACATAGAAATCTCATTTACTGTGCTGGCCATATGGGGGGAGCTTGGCTGTCAGGAGGGAATAAGTGGCCTGTTGGATAAGATCTAATCTTCTCATAGGTAGCTGGTTTGCATGCTGGCATTAAAAGAAAGGGTGGGAATGCCATTCCTACTTTTGTCCATATGAAAGTTCCCTGTGCCTTGCTTTCAGCCCACTGCTGCAGTGAGAGGTGGGCCTCCATTTGAAGGGGGCTTCACTTCACATATTCTTCCACTACAGCTTGGAGTAGCTGCCTCTGGAGTATCCCGCTGCTCTGGAGTACTGGGTTGGGGATCGGGCAGTCTCTAGGGCACAGGATTTGCCAGGACTCTGCTCCTTTCTCTGGGGTCCCACTCCAGAGCAACTGGTACTGTGGAAGTGTAATGAAGCTCTTCTTCAGGCTTCCGTCAGTCCAAGTGCTGAACGTTTTGGGAAGTTTTCGGCATGCCACTAAAATCTGGCCTCTGGTGTGCCCTTCCTCCAATGTAACTTTGGAAGTCCTGACTGGTGTAATCCAAATTTGACAAGTGGTTGAAAATACCTTTTTGACCAAATTCAGTTGAATTATATATGTTGAGGTGGGGCAGAAAATGCAGACAGGCCCAGGAGAGGAGAGGCTGTGGAGAGCAGCAGCGGG
This sequence comes from Oxyruncus cristatus, assembly GCA_013399855.1. Classification (NCBI taxonomy): domain Eukaryota; kingdom Metazoa; phylum Chordata; class Aves; order Passeriformes; family Cotingidae; genus Oxyruncus; species Oxyruncus cristatus. The sequence continues at coordinate 285,839 of VXAY01001194.1, read as the reverse complement.
GAAAGAGGTGTCATAACAGTTTCAGGTACAGGGTTTGTGCCTTCTCTGTCCCAAGGAAGAATCCAGTCTTTGTACACAGATGAATAAGGAACCTGGAGCAGTGTTCTGCTGCTCCTGGAGTTATTTGATTAGTTTTGACGTATTTCCTAGGAAAATTGTGAGCACCTCTGTTTCAACAACTACTTGAAAAACATTCCTGTGACTCTCCCCAAATCTTTATGAAGTAATTTGTCAGGTGCCTTCTGAAGAGCTTGTTGAATGCCCAGCACTAACAATTTCAGATCAGCAAGGTCCTCAGGGTTTTTTTAGGGTATTTATTTGAGAACCAAGTGCCCAAACACTTTTTACACCAATATTCTTTTAGAACTTGGAAGCCAAGTTGCCCAGTTTAAAACCATATCAGCTCCTGTTGATTTTGTTCCCTCAGTCGTACTACCTAACCTTGTCGGGGAAGAGAGTGCATAATATGCAGAGCAGTGGTTTGAATGGTATGGAGGATCTTTGAATGGTGAAAATAGCTGGCAACCTAAGAAACTCAACAGGGCACTGCCCATTTACGGTCACTGAAGATCTACCCCATGCTATTAGCAGGGAAGTCTCTTTGGATCAAAAGAGCACAGGGAGAGACTTCCAAAAGGAAAGACTATCTTACTTTGTTAAGAAGCCTGTGGTATATCATTATCAGCCCTTCCTACCCAGTAATCAGAAGTGATGTAGTTTGAATTCAAATACAAACTGCAGGGAAAATAGAAGGGCAACCAGGGCCTGTTTCCAAAGGATTCCTCCTGCCTCTGGAATAGGCACCTCAGCAGAGATGGCTCTGAATGGAAGCAGCAATGGCAGGTACACCATGATGCTTTTCGTGGAGAAGTGAGGGCTTCTGGCACAGGGACAGGCCTCTGAAAGTGTTTGTTTTCCTTTCTGCTTCCTTTAGAATTCAGTCTCTGGAAAGTGTGTGCAGATAAAATGGGGAAGAAATATTTCTCCATGATCCTAGGGCTGTTTAGCAGAGGAGCAAGGGCAGAGTGATGGATAAAGGCTGCTGAGAAGGGATATTGTAGGTACCCATGACTCATGCTCTTTACCTGACAGCACCTCTGAGGCCTGTGGATATGAAAGGAAGTTAGACCTTGTACTAAGGAGCTCCACACTTTGGTTCTGACTCAAGTCTGGAAATGCTTTGTGTGCTGCTTTCCTGACATTTATCACCTCCTGAAGGCAATGACATTTAGCATCCTTTTCAACAGGCCTCTGTTCTTCCAGCCACAAGCCCCCAGCCTGCTGTCAGGAAGGCCTGGACCTGCCAAAGCAATGCTCTCCTCCTGTGTGACCTGAGTTTAATTGCAGCTGTCTGAAGATGTTTTCCCTGGTGGTCACACTGTGAGTGTTCTGAGATACCAACTTCTCAGATGTGTGGCTGGGGATCATCTATCATCTTACAGAGGGAAGCCTATGGATGTACATGTCCATGAGGGCTGGAAACTTCAGTTCCTTTCAAGGGTCTGTTTTTGTGACAGACTCTGGCTGTAATCAGTGAGCTCATGATAAATCACAAATTCCTCTCAGGAGACCAAGCCTCAGTGGTGGCGAGTACCAGCAATTCCCATTGGCTTCAAAGGCCACTGCAGGTGCTGAGTGTCCTGGTTGTATCTGTGGGACTGGCACCAGGCCTCACCTCCTTCAAGGGGGTCATACTGTAACACTGCAGCCATTCGTTCCTATCTGGTGGATCCAATTGCCTTTAGATACATGCTGTTCTTCTTGGCAGGGATTTGCTACTGATGGAATAAGGGTAACACACTGCTTTAAGTCCAGTGTAAATCCGGGAAGAAAGATTTAGGAAAAATAAACCTTTAAAAAAAACTTTACCTTGACTACAATTTTCACGATTCCCTGAAAGATTTTAGAGGGCCACATAACCTCTGTGACTCATCTGGGTCCCTGGGCAGCTGCCTTCCTTCCCAAGTTCAGTTTTAAACCTAAAACAAGGCTCAGCCTTGGCTCCCAACAGCCATTAATTGTGTTTTGAAAAGCAATGCCACTGTAGCTGCTTCTGCTCCTCTTGTTTACGCTTTTCCTGACTGATACGTTTTCAGTGCCAAAGTACATTACTTGTGAGTTTTTCTAGAGCGGCTCCTAAGCTGTGCCAGAGCATTTTCCCAGCTTATGGCATCAGCTGTTCAGAGAGGTGTTTAACAACTTGATTGACTGTATTTTGGGTGATGCCATTGATTGCTGAAGCAACACATGCACTTACAGGTAAGACAGGCTTAAAAACGTCTTGCTTGGTCTGGAGTGGAGCCCTTAATCTGCTCTGCATCCTGCAGTTCACCAGAAAGGCTGGATGGCTCCACAGAGTAAAAGCAGACTGCATAGCCCTGAAGAGGTGAATGGAAGAGAGTATTCACTGGAAGACTTTGCATATGAGATTTGGTTGCCTTGCTGAATCTGGGGATTCTTCAGGGATGGGATCTGCGAGAAATCCCTGGCATGCTGCTAGTTACATAAAATTGCTATTAATAGTGAATTGTTTTTAGAAGGGAAGCTGGCATATTGTAAAAATGTCAAATGATAATGATATGGTAGTTGGTATACATAATGTGCATTTGCAGACAGGATTGTTAGGTGCTTCTGGGCTTGCTAGAAATTTCAGGTACTCCCTTATTGCAACTTTTAATGAGGGCAAAATACCCAGCAATATTTCAGTAAATTAATTGGAACGGGAACTGCAAAGTCAAAAGAAATGTCTGATTTGCTTTATTTCTAGGGACTACACATGTGCTGAAATTGGCCTGGTTTGTTAGAGCCAGATGTAAAAATGCTGCCCCTGGATAATTCCGTCCCCTGCAAGCTGTCTTCTGTGAGCGCCGTTCCTCTGTGCTGTCCATCTCTGGCAATCCCTCTGTTCTCTGCCTGGCTGGTGCGTGACTGCTCACCCTCTCACCTTCACAGACCTTTACCTCAAAGTGCCCACCCCCTCAGTAGCTGAGGTCAATTCCTCCAACTCTATCCAAGTGTACACTGTTAGTTGTATGCCTGTGTTGGTGTGACATGGTTGCACTCTTTGCTTGACTGTACAGAAAGGAGTGTCTGAGTATTTGTGGGTCTGGAAAGAACCGTTTTTGTGGGCACACAGCTGGTATGTGGGGCGTAAGTAAGAAGAGCTATGCTGTTTTGTGGAGTGAGAGCAAAGGCTGAGAAGCCCAGTGGTGCCTGTGATATTTTGTCTCGGCTGTTTTGGTCTGTGGCTGAGTTTTTCTGAATTGTGCTGATAGCTGTTTTGAACAATGTATTGCAATAACATCCTGGAGCTGATTGTAGCAATAGGATAAAAGAATGGATTGGGATAAGTGGAGGAAGTACTGGACTTTTAGCACTTTTAGGAGCAACAAAATGTCTGCTCTACAATATGTTTAGCAATACATACAGAAACAAATAATCTGTGGGAATGCTTAGTGTTTTTCCAAGCTTTTATTAGGATGTTAAAAGTAAAATCTTGGCCATCTTGAAGACGGTGGAAAACTGTCTTTGCCTCTTTTGAGTCAGGATTCCTCCCTTATGCCTGTACCTGCCGTATACTTGGCAAATCCTCAGAACCCCATCACAGCTAACCTAGAAAAGCAGAGAGCATCTGAGCTGTACTTCCTAATAAAATAGAGTGCCCCAGACAGTGCTCAGGGGTGGATGTTGTACCTGGTCACCCTCACGGCCTGTCTCCATGCTGAGGGTCTTCTGAGCAAAGAGGTGGGAAGAGCCAATAGGAAACAGAGCTTGAAAACAGGGCTCAGAGATGGCAAGGGATTGATGGCAAGCCAGGGGCAGAGCTGGAATGAGATTCTGTTGGCCTGACCACCTTTGATTGTGTAGCAGTCTGTATGTAGAAGGAATTTAGATAGTATCACAAGTAAGTGAAGCTACACTGCATTAAATGCAGCCCAGAAGAAAGCAATTTCTGCTCCAAAATCCTGACAAACAAACAAACCAACCAGAAAAAAACTTCTCAATTGCCCAGAAGTCTTGCTTATAAAGCGCATTAGTGCGTGGAAATTCTCCAAGTGTAAGTGACGAATATTTGGAGCTGAAGTACGTGAAATGGTGCCGTACCTCATTTCTGAGCAATTCAAAGCTGGACCAGTTTGACCACAAGCACCTCTCCTCTCGTGCCTTAATTCTGAGAGAGAGATGTTAGTGACTATTCCTGCTTAAATACTGCTTTTGCTCTTTTGACCCCAGAATACTTAAAAAAGGTGGAATTGCTACTCCATGTCGATCATGGGCTGAGAATTTCTGTACTGAGTTTAAGAGCAGTTACAACAGCCCGACTTATAAATCTCTTGAATCTCTCGAAGATCTTAAACCAACGCTACTGATCTCCAAACGATAGCCTCTTAGATATTATTACTGAAACTTTCTGGAAGTAGTGCACACCAGGAGGGAACAATTAATCCTCGGAGTAACCCCGTTTACTCCAGCAGTCTGGCCCTGAGGGAGTAGCAGCACTTGATGTCTGACAGCAGCCCCAAATGTCAGTATTTCTCCACTCGTTCATTTGCCTGCTTGCTGTGGTAGATTTCATGCCGTTATAAGCTGTTTATGTACAGCCTGATCAAAGTACTTAATGACAGGGTTAATTTCTACGTATAATGAGGAAGTCAAGACAGGAGACAGGTACTGTGTAATCGAATTTTTCATTTTGGAATTTGTTTCTCTTCATGCAGGGCTTAGCTTTGATTTTTATTACCATTAATGTCTGCATTTACTGTTCCTTCTAGTTTCTCAGATGAGTTAAACCTACTGCGGAAACAGCGGAGGCACTGAATTGTTCCAACAGCTTCCATGGAAGTATGATAATAAGGTGAAGAGATTCTATAACTTCTCTGCAACAAGACCTCAGAGTGCAGTTTGGTTTGGAGGACCAATACAATTCCACTACCTAAACAGTCTCCTGAGGCATCTAATCCTCTTTTTGCTGACTCAGTAGGTATATGCACACCCATGGATGCTTAGGTATCTCTGTACATAGCCAGACAGACAAAGATAGTGTTAGAATCTGGAAATCTTATAGTTTATGAAGTGTGTGTCTTCAGCAAGACTTTGCAGACATAAACAAATCCCCAGAGCATCCCTTTGAAAGAGCTCATTGTGAAAAAAAATGGTCCTCGTTTTTCAAAAGATGGAAATGGAGTGTTAGATCTGCATTGGCCCTGCTTATTTTGGTTTTCGTTTTTAGATGCACTGAGCACTGTGAACATTTCTGGACACTCAGAAATCTAGGGCTACAGAAGTGATGGAGGCCTTACAAAACACGACTGTTGCTGAGATATCCATCTTGAAGAATCAAGCTGGAAGTGGAGATGAAATTAAACCTGGGCATATCCACCTCACCTTGCATCCACTGTTTTTCTCCTTTTCTAGCATTCTGTAAATTTTTGAAAAATAGGGATTTAAAAGTTCATACTAGATTTTGTGGACTGTTGTTACCCAAGTTTCCTCATAGCTGAGGCAGAAATCCTTCTCTGTGAGGAAAGTGTGCAGCTCTATTAGCACCACTGTGCAAGCTGTAGTTTGTGAATGCGGTGGTAGGCTTTGCTCATGCTAATTTGGGCTCAGTCATGCACCTTCTTTTCCTCTTTTACATGCAAATAGCGGCTGTGTCAGTCTCTGGGATGCCTGCTTGTTCCTTTAACGGAGAGATTCCAGTTCATACCTTCAACCAGTGCATTTGTGCGTGGGCAGAGGTATAGCGCAGTGGTACAGTTGCTGACAAGGAAAGAGCTGTGATGGAGGTTGGAACAAGTTAGTGAAATAGAGAAATCTTGAAAGAAGACTCTGAGTGTTTCTGGAGTGTTTTCATTTATTAAAAAAGAAAAGGCATGGAGGTGGAGAAGAGCAGAGATCTACACAAAATGATAGTCCATAATCCTGCCCCCGTAAAAAGGGATCTCTTGATTGCCAGAGATCCATTTCTTTCCTCTGAACCCAAGGGTTCAGGCAGCAGCCCTGAGGCTGGAACAGGTGAGCCACCAGTCCGTGCAGCTGGGACTGTGTGGGCTGAGTGCAGGTGGTTTGGATTCCTCACCTTGGTACCCTGGAGCTGATGGGGCTGGGGTGGTGAGCTGTCCTGGTGGGAGCTGTGGCGGCTGCAGGCACCGTGCTCCAGAGGGTCCTTGGCCTTGCCAAGCCACTGGCTGCTCTGCTGCTCTGCTCTCCCAGCATTTTCCATGGTGGGGTACAGCGTGTCTGCCCCTGCTGAGAAGACAAGGAGATTCATGGTACCTGCTTGGGACCAGCAGGCAAACTGAGTATAAAGCATATTGGCAGGATGTTATTTCCTCATCTGTCTTCAGCCTTCTCCGCTTCATGGTTATGGATACCTGAACCCAGCCACTCCCTGACTCTTCCTCTTCTGAAAGACCTTTGCTGCTCTTGTGTCACAGAAGTCAAGGCAAAATGAAATCAGATAAAATCACTTCCATGCCATTGCTTTGGATGCCATTGAACTTAACGAAGACAGTCAGCATTAGCACCATGCAGGCCATGCAATGTTAGTGTTGTACAACAAGGACCTGTTTAAAGGGGGTTTGATTGAATTTGACAGCACTAAATTAAGTGCGTAATATGTTGTGACACAATGGGATGAAATCCTGGCTGTAGTAATGGCAGTGGATTTTGGTATTGATTTTGCAAGTATTTTAGGGTTTCAGCTGCAGAAATTAGTGGCAAACCCCACGATGAAATAAACTAGTTATTTCCTATCAAAAAGGCTCTTCAGCAACGTGGCTATTCCAGAAAATGCTTTTCAAATGGAAATTTATCCTGTTGCAAAGGAATATCTTGAGCTAATGACCCCACAAAGTAATACATGCATACAATAAAATTACTTCCTGTCTATTTAAACTTTTGTGTAACAATGTGGGTGGATCTGGTTATGCTGTTCTCTGCCATAATGACAATTTATCCAAAGCTGTTGTCTGGCCAAAGTTTCACAAAAAATACCTGGTCTTTAAAACCTTTGAGAAAGGGAGATATTTGCACCTGACATGTCTACAAGTAACTTAGATCAGGTTATTGATCGGTCCTGTATATGTTGCTTTCCAGTGGGAGGATGAGATGGAGAGGCCAATCCATTACTGCAGCCATCTACCACTGGAAAGCAATAGCACTAATGATACAGGTTTTCAATAGCTGATTTATATTATCCTGCAGTCAACAAGAGCTCATGATTTTGTCACTGTACTGTTTAAAGCAACACTCCCAAATGCTGGCAGGCCCCAAATCTACCCTCTGTAACACTGCTGCTGTTTTATGAGGGGGTGAAAACTTAAACCCCCCCCCACCAGTCCTCCAGAGTATGGTCTGGACAAGCACTTTGGTTGCTGAGCAGTGGGTCCTGTGAGCCCCCAGTTGGTATGAGGCTCCTTCTGGAGAGTGATTCCTGTTAAGACTCCCTACGGCTCCACCAGCTCCCCGGCCCCATACCACCCAGAGGGAGGACGGAGGAGTTGCAAGTTCCCTTACTCAGGGAAATATTGCACTTAAAATCTCAGTGACTGACTGTTAATTTGGTGGTGATTGACAAGAAATGCGTGTTGGTGTCTATAAATGAGGCAGTAACTGACTCCTCTCCTCTTCCTTCTAGTGATACAAGTACTTTGGGCAGCACAGAGGAAGTGCCCGCAGAATCCCGCATGGAGCAGAGCTCCTGAGGGAGGGGGAGCAGCAGCGAGGAGCTGTGTTTGCTGGAGAAAACGTTTGGTGAGCCCTGGGAGAGCCAGCCTCAGCAGGTGGTGGACACGGCCCCATCCTTTCCTTGGGTTGTGTCTGAATCTGGGAATGGTCACCTCAGAGTTCTCTGTCATAGCAGGTCAGCTCATCCGGGCTGGGGGCTTGTTTCGGGAGGTGCTGGTGGTTCCCAGCAACACGTGCAGGAGGTAAAGGCTGTGTGCAGAGCAGCTGGGTACTGGGATAGAGGAGTGTAAGTGGAGTGTGCAGCTTTGCACACTCACATGGGCTGACCTGGAGGGACCAGCAGTGTCTTCTTGGACTTGTACACACACTGTTTTCACGCAGATATTCCATGCGGATTTGTAACACGCGATGGCTGCCGAGCGTATTTTACAGTCACAGTCTAGTGACTGAAGGATCCACTAATTAAGAAGCCCCTAATTAGGCTTTTAAATGATAAACTGTAATAGCTGTAGTGCAGCTGTTGTAAACTATAGAGTAAATTATACCCAGTTGAAAGAGGCTTTAATTACGTATTTATATAACATACTTTAAAGACTTTGAAAGATAAAAGAATTTTTAGTATCTGCAATTAAAAAAAGCAAGGGAGTAACAATAGAACACTTAAACCAATGAAAGCAAGGAAATTCAAAGTTAATCTGAAACGCTGTGCTGGTACTTGCTTTTATGCTCATGGCATTCTAATTTTCAGGGGACTTGGTTTTGTTCTTTTTTGTTTTCATGACGGATGAGATAAAGGAGTATTTTCAGATAGGAGTTTATATCCCCTGCTTGAATTTTTCTGGCTTTTATAGGTCCATGTACAGCATGAATGATACTCGGCAAACTTTCTGCGACTTCCTTTTTGCAGCAATCCTTTTTTAGCAGGAACACCCTTATCAGCCAGCTTGTCTCCTTGCATTCTGATTTACAGAATGATTGGTTGGACACATGCCTTTTTGAAGTCAACAGGAGCTCAAAAACTGGTCCTATTTGGGCCTTGGAGACCGTGTTCAGGCCAAATGTAGCCTGCATGTTCGTGGTGCAGTGTTGGCAGCCATTCAACATACTGGGCTTACCAAGTGGGGAAGAGGGTTGGATGTGTCTGGGACAATTCACCTATTTGCTGCCACCACATAGAAGGTACAGACACTGTGATGTGCAGAGAGCTCAGTTCCTTCAGCTCCTAGGGACTAGCCTTCACAGCTGTAGGACCGAGCAGCCCATGACAGCCAAGCGAGATAGTGCTGTTTTGCTTATTCCAGCCACATCCAAGTATTTTTATCTGGAAATGTCACAGTGAGGGAAATAAGGAATACAGTTCTCATAGTTAATTTTTATGGCTGATTAATTAGCCCAAAGAGTATTAAATTGTGCTAATGTAGTTTGCCTCTTCAATGCTGTCTTTTGACTTCAATGGAACTAAATACATGCTTAAAGTTAACTACATGCCTAAGTGCTGTGGTGAATCGGGGCCTAGGGCATTAATTAGAACTTGGCTCAGATTTACTTTCAAGGCTTTCCCCCCCTCTTTTTTTTTTTTTTTTGACTCTTCAGCACTCAGCAGTTTAATTGGTATGCAGATGTTCCCCTTTATTGCTGGCAGAGGCCTCTGTCACTATTCTGAAGGTACTCAGACATCAAGGCTGGTACAGTGGGCAGGAAGAAACCCCCCCTGAAGGCTTTCAAGCTTTGTGGGAAATAATGATGTATGAGACAGGGATTCCTTTGGAACCTGAAGGGAACATGACAGACAGAATAATATGGGAGGAAAACATTGTCTTCACAATTGAGACTGATGGTCTCATCTTGTCTCCTTGTTATTGTTACCAACCAAGACTGAGATGAGCTTTCTTATGAAGAACTTCATTTTGTGGCAGGTCCTATATGTTGGACACACTGTGCTCAGTGGTAGCTTTCCATCCAAGGTACAGATATTGACAGGCTCTGAGGAACCCTTTGAGGTGGTGGTTTAGCTTAAAACCTAAAATTCCTTCCAGCATTGAGATGCATTTTGTCAGGAATGACAGTTGCAATTTGATAATCTTTTACCACTTTGCCTGTGTATCTCGAACTGCTTGCTGGAGGGGAGAAGCCGGAGTTGTTGGGCACAGGAGTGTCAGCTTTATGAATCAGCTTTTCTCACACTTTATTAATTTCACTTTCCAGTGGTTAGTGCATGTTTGCAAGAGACAATTGATTTGTACGGGTCTGTGTAGGATGGAGCAAAGCTGGAACTAAAGCAGGACTGCAAGTTGACAGCAACGCAATAGCTCCAATTGACAGATACCAAAGGCACTACTTAAAGCGACATTTCTTCCGGTGTTTAGGTTAAAAATGACCCTCAATTTGTCCTCAAGTTGCCATGGTCAAAAAGAACTGTTTGCATATGTATTCATTTTGAATGGATTAACTGAAATACCAAGAGCTCGTTTTCTATGCTTGTGTTTTCAAGTTAGATGATTCAAAATGCTGCTGTGCAAGGTACAGGAAGATGTCTGCTTCTCAGCTCCTCCAGAGCGAGCGCTGCCTTTCAGGGGACACTTCGCACATGTGAGATTTGTGTTAGTGTTTTTTGGCACCCACAGTTTGCGTTTCAGCTAATGGGAGGCAGAAAGACTAATACACATGCTGCATGTTTTGGGTGCAAGAATGCAAATAGAAATCACACCCACCCTGGAAAGGGCTGGGAAAATGTACCTTCTTGGATGTGAGCAGGGCAGGTTAGGAAACATCATCTTCCTTTTACAATTGTCTGTTACTCTTTACATTTCTGGAGAACTGGGATCTTACTGTTAATCTTACAAAAATAGATGCTGTGGTGAAGCCTCAGGCATGAATAAAATTGGATGTTAATCTTAAAGCAGATTTTTTACAGCTATGCACTCAGAGCCAGTGAATCCAAATGATTTTGGAAACTCTGTGTTTGTTACTTATTTAGATCAAAATAGTGTGGGGAAAGAGGTCAGTGGCACAGGTACATGTGGGGCTCCTGAAAGTTGAGCAGATAAGCACAGCAAGCATTAGACATCTCTGGCTTGACACAAATAATAGGCAAAGCTGAAAAAAGCCTGCTGACAAGAGGAGTGGGTGTTGGTGGGTGACTTGCTGCAGTTTTAGAGCTGTTAAGTGTAGGTTTTTTAGCATTTTCATTATTTAAAAGTGGAGTGGTAGTTTCTTCACTCCCTCTGAAAAGTTACTAATTTACTCTGAAATACAGGGTAAGCCACAATGATTTAACAGATTTGTAATGTGCTTTAGAATGATTTCAAGTAACAGACGCCCTCCTTCTCTCCAAGCTTCCCACTCTCTCAGCTCTGTCTCAGCTCTGCCCTCGCTCCTTTCTCTGTGTATATCTGCACCAAAATGCAAAGCAGGGGCTGCCCCATGCATGGCTTTCATCTATATCCAGTGTCAGCTGGAGGGCCTGGGTGGCTCTGACCACTGGTGCTCATGCAGGTTTGCCTCATTCCTGGAGTTCAGAGTGGCTGTAACAGGCTGAGTTGGCTACATTTCATAGAATCATAGAATCAGACGGGTTGGAAAGGACCTCTGAGATCATCAAGTCCAACCCTTGATCCAACACCACCGCGGTTACTGGACTATGGCACTAAGTGCCACGTCCAGCCTCATCTTGAAAACCTCCAGGGATGGAGAATCCACCACTTCCCTGGGCAGCCCATTCCAATGGCTGATTACTCTCTCTGTAAAGAATTTCTTTCTGATATCTAACCTAACCCTCCCATGGCACAGCTTAAGGCCGTGCCCTCTTGTCCTACTGCTGGTTGCCTGGGAGAAGAGACCAACCCCCACCTGGCTACAACCTCCTCTCAGATAGTTGTAGAGAGCGATGAGGTCTCCCCTGAGCCTTCTCTTCTCCAGGCTAAACAACCCCAGCTCCTTCAGCCTCTCCTCATAGGACTTGTGCTCAAGTCCCTTCACCAGCCTGGTTGCTCTTCTCTGGACCTGCTCCAGCACCTCAATATCCTTCCTTGGGTGTTGGGAATGGCATCCTAGACTGTGGAGTGGTTCAAAAGCTGCTGCTCTGCAGATACCTCTGCAGGTGGCAGACCTTCTATGGAGGAGCCCTGACATGCAGAGGCTGCTTTTTACCTAGTGCACGCAAAGTGCCTAGTGGAGCATGGTCAAGGACCGTGATTAAGTTCCCCAGGATGCTCCTGGGATACAGGCAGCATTAAATAATCTGCAGTCTTCTGTGTCTGATTCAGAGAAGGCAGCTGAGTTGTGTTCCTGAGAGGCTGTCCAAAAAGTCAGGCAGCCTGCAGGGGTGAAAGGTGCTCAAAGATTGTCTCCTGCTGTCAAGCTGAACAGGTCTCAGCTGTCCCCTGCTCTGGCCGATTCATGCCCACGTTCTGTCCTGCCCATGGCAGGCTGCTCCAGCTGCAGGCCTTTTGCATGGGTGATACTTAGATCTGATGGAGCCTTGCTGAGAAGGAGCTGACCTTGCATTTAGTCAGAGATGTCTCTGGTGGTTTGTGGTAAGGAATTGGGACCTGAGGCTGAAGCCACAACCTCCAGGACCAAACCACAGAATTTACACAACAGCCAAGGCCTGCCCATTTGCCTTCCCAGCTGAAGGTCTGTGTCATCACACAGCTGTTGCTCTTCTGTCCTTGTCGTTGTTTGAGGGAAGAATCTGTTTGTTCAATATAGCACTGATGTCTAGCTCAGTTTAATTTTCTTGGCTGCTGCTGTTTTGTTACTATTCAGTGCATCCATGGGTTTATTTAGTGTCAATAACCAAGGGTAGAAACACTGGAATGGAAAGCTAAGTGGTAACGCAGAGGTTCTGGAGGACTCCAGGGTTTCTTTTGCTCTTCTTTGTTTCCCTGTACTAGGAGGCATGGAGGACACTTGTTCAGTCATAAATGAAACTATTCAATATGCACAGGCCTGAAATGTCACCTTAAGTTTCTGTTGCTCTCTGGTGTGGATCATGTCTTCTAGAAAACTTTATGGACAACAGCATTTGTTACCAGGAGAGATGGTAAGTTTGGTGCACTCAACTTCTTTTTGGAAGAATATTTTTTTGTGAAAACTTTCTTTTTCCAGAGGCTTGAGCCTTTGATATGGAAGCTTACAGGGTGGGTATGTGCAGCTGTACTGGGCTGGATAGATGTCACCCTCAGGGGTTCACACACGTAACTCTCCTTGGCCTGAACTGGAGCAGGGCCGGAGTTTGTTCACTTTCACTTTCTGACACTGAGAAAAATGAATGCTGTTCTACGGAACCTATAATTTCTTCCCAAGTAGATGGTGACTAAAGAAGGCCTGAGCTGACTATAGATAATCTTATATTTACTGGAAATGAATGTAGCTCATAACTCTTATTTTAGCACCAATCTGGAACTCTACAGTGAACAGATTTATAATGTCTGCCTCTTCCTTACCTTGGCATTCTGGCATTTGTGCACTTACTGCACTGATACTGCGCATTCTTGCGCTGGTATTTGGGAGTTTTATGAAGCCCAAATGAAAGGTGAGGAGGTACAAGGTAGATAATTCCAGAAACAAAACTATTCCTTTTGTGTGCTCCATAATCTTATTTTAGTTCTTAAATATGGTTTTATTTTTCTGATACTAAGGGTCTCAGTATGTGTGTCATCAGCAGAGTTAATAACTGTTTTAAAAGTTGCATGGTCCTTTGTTCCTGCATTGAAAAGATCTAAGTTCAACCATATGTTTCTAGGCTAGACACAGAAAGCCTTTTCTGTGTTCATGGAAGAGCAGATTTAATCTGGAAGTCATTGAGACAAACCATTGAAGAACTTCCTTGATGTGATTTTTGGGGTCACTCTGTGGGACTAAATTGCATGTTTTCAGGTATTGAACATAAGGGCACTTGAAACCTTAAAGAAGTTTAAATGTAGATGATGATGAAAATGTTACTGGCATTTATGGATCGGTTGATAATGTTGACATATTAAGGTGATATGAAATATCTCTTAGGTTTCATGGACAGTGCCTTACTTTATTGTAATAACATGATCCTTGATGTACATGGATGATACATTCATCTTTGTAAGAAGCTTTTTTAGTAATCCAATTGCCCTGAAATGCCATATCAAAAGTGTGATTATTACAGAACACAGAGTTGCTGTCTGCTAAGTATTATCTCTATTATAGCAACCTAGGCTAAGAAAGCACATTTGGAAAAAACGTGCCAAGCAGTGGTGGGGTTTTTTTGTTTGTTTTGTTTCTTTTTTTGGTTTTGTTTGTTTGTTTGTTTTGTTTTTTAAACATTCATGAATAGTTGGAGTTGGCGTTTCAACTAAATTTCTTTCACCCAGATTATATGCAAATTTTCAGATTCTTCAAGCATAAGTCATATGCCAGGAGTATGGTATTAGCATTTCTTTTAATAAAAATACCTTTGGAATAGGTGCCTTATTTGGTGAAGTGCCTCCCTTGTCATTCATCACTGTGTAACATCTCTGTAGAACTGCAGTAACTGTAAGGGAGGAAAATACTGGAAAGTGTTTCTTGGAGCTGAGATTGGCAGAAGTCTGCCTTTCTGTAAAAAAAAAAAAAAGCTGGTTTTTTTTCCTTACTTCACCCTGTTCTTTTTGTGCTGTGGTGTACTGGAAGAAAACAGCAAAGGTGAGCACTAGATGAGCTGTGAATTCCCTTTGGACCAGACTTTGGGAGTCTCTGCTCTGACACGTTTTGGTGTTACTTTTCCCTGAGGGGCTTTATTCTCAAAATCTCAGAATGTATTCTTCCAATAAGATTTCACATAGTTTGATAAATGTTTGGATAAATTTCATACCGTCTTATCAAAGCAGACAATAGTTCTTTCTTGAGGAGCTGAGCTTAAATGAAATGCTCATTTATGTTGGTGGGATAATAATGAAGACAACAGATCCAAATCAGTGATTTGTTTTTCTGTTACAGGAGTAGGCTGAATCAAAGCCTCTGTCAACAACTAGGGCTGAAATACTGAATTAGCATACCAAACAGCAGCACACCAGGAGCATAGTCTTCTACTTGGAATAGTGTTGAGCTGTTGCTCACAGAAGCTCTGGAAACCTTGTGAGACTTGAACAAACACAGGGCATCCTCAGCCAGCAGGGATGTTGCTGCTCTCTGAGCACTCTTGAGTGTGTTCATGGCTGATGGAAATATGCCCAGTTTTGGGGGAGCTTGGTGGTATGGGAGGCAGTCCCAGCTGCTCTAATAGGATGGCTTATTGCTTTCTTGTGGAGCAAGGTAGAGCTGTTCTCTTTTGAACCTGCAAAACTGGTATAATATTAATTAGACCCTCATCAGGTTTCATTAGTGAAGCCCCATAAAACAAAAAAGGAAAGGCTCTATGGTGATGCTGAAACTTGGTGTGTCATTTATGTGAAGTGAGTGAGCAGAGGTCAGCGGCCATGAAGACACTGGGAACACGAAATATTTAGGTAAAATACCTAGATAAGATCTGAACAGAAATTTGATTACTGCCTGATAAAATGGTGCTTCTTCCCTTCTAAATAGGTTTGATCCTCTCCTTAATGCAAGCCCCACACCTTCACCTAGATTCCTTCCTGGGCAGCTGCAGTGGATCTGAGCACCAAGGGAATTTGGCCCACTGGATTCCTTTCCTTTCTGTGCAGTTGAATGAAAAGTGTGTGTCTTTTGAAGAACAGCAACTGAAAGAAATATTGATGACTGCCAGAGGATCTGCAGAAAAGGATAAGAAAATTACTACAACGGTGAAGACAAAGGGGCTTTGTTAACTCTTTCTTGTAGGTTGTATATATTAATAGAAACAAGTAAAGTTTTGTCTTTTTTCAGAGAAACACACAAGGCTTTGAATTGTATTGTTTTAATTGCAGCTAACTGAATGAATTAAGTGGAAAATTGCACACAGTACTTTGATTGTCTAACTCTCTGTATGTGAGGCTTTGGGAACAGTTTGTTATTATAAAAGAATAGTACTAACATGAAAACAGCCAGCATGTAATTGCTGGGTTGAGGGGCAGTTTGGGGAAGGCTGATACTTATTTATAAATTATTAAATAAAAGCACATAATAAGTGGATCATCTCTCACTGCCTCCACACTTCATACATTACTCATCTTCCTAAATTTCATCTTTTTGTACTCCCTTAGTACATTGCTTCTTATAACCAGTGCAGGCATCAAAACCACCCACGTCCAGGAAAGGATTCTGTTGTGCATTTGTTACGATGGCAGTTTTGGTTATGGGACTCACCTAAGAATATGAACCTTCAGTTCAAGGAAAGAAATCTTGACTAGTCTTTTAAGGGCTGTTTTACATGCCTAAATACACGTGAGCACCTGGGACTCTGTTCAGGTAGCTTAAAATCTGGCCAGTGTTTCCACTTGACTAGGTGCCTTTGCCGATTTACAGCCAGCCTCTACCCTAAATAGAAGGACTTAAAACCAATTTAGGCGTTAAATTTACCAGGGTTCTCAAAAACACATTAGTTATGTAATTCTCGTCAGTTTTGGTAAGAATGAGGTAACTCCTGATTATCTTGTATGGTTCTCACTGCTCACTGGTGCCTTACTGCCTTAGGAAACACAGCCACTTTGCAAGACACAGAGAGGAGGTCGGTGGTGGTTGGGCTCACCGACAAGGTGGAATAGTTTTTCATCCTCAGTGGTTTTGGCTATTTCAGCTCTCCTGGAGGATGGAGTTGCCTTTTGTTCCTCCAGCATAAATTTGAGGGCTGTCTTCTAGGAAGACAGGTGTCTCTGTTTCAGAGGACCCGGTTGCTAACCGGCTGCACTGACACGTAAGCGGTTCCTCACGTGCCCGTGTAACAAGGGGGTGGGTAATGTCCTGGCCTCACAGGTGAGGTGCATATCCTACAGCCTGAGGGGCCTTCAGTGATCTGCAGTGGATGGTGTGGGGATGGAAAGGTGTGCCAGCACCTGGATAGCTGCCTCTGCTGGGCGATCTTTGAGCTTGCTGTGCTGCTATATACTATGACATTCGTGCTGTATAAACAAACCACACTGTTAAACCACTTAAACAGTGTTTATGCAACTTTGAAGTGGTAGAGGCTTAATTTTTTACTTCTTCTGCAGGCTTGTTAAAACTTGTGTCCACACTGAAGTGGTGTGAAAAGATTAAATTGCTAATCCTGTCTACCAGCCTAGCTGATATGAGACTGTTGCACAGAAGGTGCCTGAGAGGTGGAAATGGGCAGAGGTTAGCTTCGCACAGCTCTTGCCAAAGAGTTGCTTGGTATCCCTGCCACTGTTTTTTGAAGTCCAAAAATATTTTCCCCCAAATAGCCTATTTTTCTTCAAGAGAACACAGCTGCATTTATGAAAGGTCTTGGCTTTTACAGTAAGTCTGGTTTGTATAGTTTCCTCTCTACATGTATGTTGTCTGCAGAATTACCAACAGTCATAATGAAAAACACAGTTTTGTTACAGGAGCTTTCAACAGTGGTTTTTAGTAATTTAGAAAACATTGGAGCTACTTCCAACAAATGAAAAAAAATCAAAGCAGCTTTGAAAGTGTTGATACACTTAGGGAAATAAATCTTTGGGTTTAACCCTGCTCTGTTATTCTCTCTCTGATACTAAAACCTATATAAAGCACTCCTGATTTCATTCAGCTCAAGAGGAGATACTGTACGGCTTCTACCCCACTGTCCCCTGGGTTGGGGAGCTAAATCTCAGCTGTGATCTCGTACAGCTTTGGCTGGGTTTTATGGGACAGCCTCTCTTGAACCCTTGTGTGCACTGTGACAGCTGTCCTCGTTGCACCTCTTTTTCCAGCATGACGTGGGACTGTTCCTGGATTAAATTCTCCTTTATCAGAAAAATTGTATGAGAGGCACTCTACATGTAAGGCCTTTCAAACCCTTGTGAGTTCACAGCATTTAAAGATAAGATCACAGTATTGCCAAGTAATGTGTCTTGTTGAGGCCCACAATTAACTTTATCAAAAGAAGGAATCTTATTTTTGTCTGCTGTGGATAGAGGTTGCATCTCGATGCAGCTTAAAGATATATATAGCGTCTGGTTCAGATCACGATACGATGAAAGATTCAGGTTAATTAGTATTTATTCTTAGTTGATAGTTATTCCCCACAAAGTTGTGTCTCCTGGGATAAGAGATGAATGAAGGAGACAGTCTCTGTGGCAAAAACGTATTTAGGGAGATGGGAATGTCAGTAAGAAAGACTGGCCATTGCCTTGGGCTCTGATAGCCCACAAGGGAGGATGCTCTGAGGAATGGCTCAGTGCCAGCAGGGAAGACTGAGCGTAGGCGTGGACTGAGGCATCCTATGGGGCCATGGAGAAGGGGAGGTGTCCCGGCTCCCTGCCTGATCCAGTGCCCTCACACCTCCATGTCCACACAACCCCTGTCCCACCACCTGTTGCCCTTTCTGGGTGTTTTTGGCCGCAGGAAGTGGTTGTGCAAGGGTGGACCAGCAGCTGGCCAGCTGCCAGCCTGTGGAGAAGGCTTCCCAGAACCCCTCCAAGGCTTTCAATTCCCCTTTCTTGCTACTGTTTCCTGCAGCACCACACAGGCTTTGCCAGCAACAATGCCGCAGTGTAAGTGCAGCCGTTCATCTTAGGTAGAGCTTGTTTTTTCCTGATGTCTCCTAACTGCTTCCACAGACAGGAGGAGCACACTGGCTGGAGAGCAGCACTCCTCACTTTTTCAGTTCCCATTTTTATACACTCTTTCCGCCCCCACCCCCGTTGGTGTTCAGTTGGAGCTGAGATGTTCCTAATAGGATCTCCTGTGCATTTGAGCAGAGCGCCTCTTTAACCGTAACCTCACGGGCTGTCTGTACCCTCAGGCACTCAAAGAGTGGGGGAAATTCTCTGGCTTTGCAGGTTCCAGTGGCCTGGGCAAGGGCAGACCCATGGTGGGCAGGCTCTGGGGCTCCTGCCCAACAGCCATAGGGCTCCACTTTCCCTCTCTGACAGGATGGTCTGGTCCCACCAGCAGGCAAGGCTGTCGGTATGAAGGGCTATGGGGAGGGCATTGCTGAGGGGCTGCGGTGATGGCAGCCAGGCTGTGGGTGTCGCAGGGCTGAGGCAGTGGAGGTGATGGCAGCCAGGCTGTGGGTGTCACAGGGCTGAGGCAGTGGAGGTGATGGCAGCCAGGCTGTGGGTGTCACAGGGCTGAGGGGATGGAGGCAATGGCGGGTGGGCTGTGGGCACCTCTGGCCTCAGGGGATGGCGGGCTATGGGTGTCCCAAGGCTGAGACAATGGCGGGCTGTGGGCATCTCTAGGCTGAGGCGATGGCAGGAGGGCTGTGGTGGTCATTGGGCTGAGGCGATGGCAGGAGGGCTGTGCGTGTCACTGGGCTGCCATCATGGCATGGATGGAGTCAGACAGCTTTTACCTCATGGGCATGGCTGCACGGGCCAGCCAGTGTACGAAGACTGGTGACTTCTCCCCTGCCCTCCTTTCTGGAAGTGTTTGCTTTGAAGGTTCAACAAGATGTAAGTTCAATTCCCTCAACATGCTTTTGGCTCTCTCCTTTGTGCCTCCAGGTCCTGGGGAAGCGCTGGCCCCTGCAGCTGCCTCAGGCAGGCTGTGAGATGAGGCTGAGCTTGCAGTCCCCCTGCCCGATGCTTCTGTTTGCAGGGGCCTCTCTGAGGAGCTGTGGGGTTCAGCAGAGATAAGATAGGACAAACTGGGTTTTTGGATGCAGGTTCATTTGCAGAAGACTGGTAAAAGGGCCTTCAAACTTGCACATAAGTAAAATACGTGGTTCTCCCCCGGAAACACCATAGCAGTCTCTGGAGGGACTCCCAAGAAGCAAACTCCAGCCTCAGAGCGAGGTGCTGGGCTTTGCAAAACCTTGGTGTCTCTCTTCCACCGCCTGTGGCAGCCAAGTCGTGGTGGACAGAGCTTGTTGCTTTTAGCACAGGAAAATCATAAGCTTAAAACAAACTGTGTATAATCAATGTTGACAACCCCCATTTCAGTGCTTTTGCCACGATAAGGAAACTACTAAAAGAAGGAAAAGCAGGAAAATGCCTAATTGTGGGGCTTTATTATATCCTGCTGTGCTGGTGATAAAGACCTATTACCAAGGCTGAATCCCAATTGCATCAGGTGTTTTCTATGTCACTGTAATCATGAGCATCAGCTGTTTCAGCAGTGCAACAAAACATTTGGGGTGACCAGCCCAATTCCTCAAGAGTTTGCCCGTGTAGATGCATAGACTCTCTGTTGATTTAGCCACCACGTATGTCAGCATGGCATCCTTATACTGCTCCTAGGTGTTCACAGATGGGCTTGGAGGTTGTTAAGCTGATTTATAACTGGCTCTGTATCCCCTTTCCCTGCTCCCTTCCCCTGCCCATTAGTTAAATGACTGACATGTGTGTTAATTACCCACAAACCACCTGTGTCCTTTGTTTGCTCCCAGAAAGAAGAGAGCAGCCTGTTACCTCTGTGATGGAAATGGGAGGACAGCCATGAATCTGTAGCAGACTTAAAGTGTTATGGCAGGTACAGGTAAGCTCAGAAATTATGTTTTTACTATGAGAAGCACAAACTTTGGAAGCAGTTTGTTCCTTGTGTTGTTTGCTCCTTGTGTTGACTACTTGAAAGTAAATTCAGGTTTATTCTGTGCTGAGATACAGTTTTGTCATGGGCTAAGTGTTCTGCAGGTTCACTGGATAGAACAAACTGTGTTTTGGAGGCATGATGAGGTTGGATGAGCCGGTGTGGTAGATGGAGTTAGGAGGTTTTGCCATCCTGGAAAGCATTGGAGTTGGGTTACAGTTGTGAGATGCTGGAGTTGAAAGAAGTTCTCAGTGTGTCTTTCCTGTATTTTCTCTTGTGCTTTTGGGCAGGTGGGACCTGGAGTTGAGGACCTGAAGTCTAGGGCTTTGGATTATTAATTTCTGCTCTTTGTTGTTCCAAAGGGATGGTGGTCCTCCTGCAGCCTTTGTAGTGAGTCTGACAGCTCTGAGAGAGCATAGACCTATTCCAGGGTTGAACATGGATGTAGTTTTTGAGTATTAACATCTAATTATTATACTTGATTTTCAGAGTGAGTTTTTCTTTCAATATGAAATGTATGTTTTTACTGTTTTCTGAACTGTTGTCTCAGACATTGTATGGGTTCAGGATGGCTATATTGAATATTAGCAGGTACGTACTAAAGAGCAGGGGGCTGAATTCACTTTTGGAAATAGCTCTTCCACCACAAGGATTAATATCTAGTGCCTTCCTTTTAACTGATGGCTTTTATTCTGAAGTATAAATTCCTGGTAGTGTCTCTGGAGTATATTTGTAAGTGTATTTGCTAAAGTTATATATTGAATAATTCCTGTTTCCAAAATGCCTGAAATGACCACATACAGAGTGTAAATAAAAATTAACATACTACATTCTGCTTTCTATCAGCTTTTTAGCATCTTAATAGGAAATACCTTTTCCTGTCTTATTACATCTTCTGTATAAATTAATGACACTGACATGAGGAAAATAAGCATATTTATAGAAGGGAGTTGGCTAAAACTATTAATTTGTGGCAGAATATTATGAAGCATTATTTCCACACCACCAGCTGTTACAGAACCCAATCAGATATCATGGGGAAGCCTGTGGTTTTCAAGTATTTGGGGTGTAGGGAAAGGAAAAGATTGCAGAAGAGACTTTTTTTTCCTGGTGTATTGAATGGGTGACAAGCCAGACCATATGTATTTTTCTGTCCTCTGATGACTGGTGAGGATTAAGCAAAAGGTGTCTTAGAAAGGAAAGGAGATGTCTTAGATTCCCAAATGTGACTAGTTTTCACCTGGTGATTGTCACATACTCAGCTCTTTGATTTAAGCCTTTGATTTAGTTTCTACTACAGAGAAGTGGAGTGTGACTGAAGCAGAGATTGACACTATGGCAGGTTTCAGAAAGTCCACGGGCTTTCAGCAATGCCCTTGACAAACACAGCACAAGTGCCAAAGTACGGGTGTTTCTTGAGATAACGCTTCACCAATGTTAATTCCTCAACTAGTATAATTACTAAGGCAGTAAAAAGCACTTGGGAAGCATACCTTTTCCTAGAAGTTTTCTGCTGCTGGTTTTGGTTGAACCTACCTTACCATACAGGCATGTTCTTATCACACACTCCATGCAAGGAGAACACTCCCTGATAGTAAAAAACTAGCGTGACACAGCTGCACACCAGACAGTCTCTCTCCAAAGTGAATGGTGCTGTCCAAGAGAGAGAAATTTATTTGAGGACCTAGGAAAAATCCCTATTAAGGAAGGTATGTTTGAAATTACGTCTTTCTTGGAAGAGCTCTCAAGCAGTATGGGCCTGAGAATCCCCAACCTTTCCTTCTTCCTTTACTTTGAGCTTTCTGCTACCTTGGTAGGAGGTGTCCTTTTATGTGTATTATACATATCTTAATTCTTAGGAGTTGAGTGTAACTCTTGTTTGTTAATGGGTTTTGCACCATTTGCAAGATGACCCTTTCCCACTGCCCTGAATGCTTTCCCATTCTGCATGGATGACACACATGTTATTGGTGTGTTTAGGTTATTTTTCACCAGAAATAAGATTTATTTCATGAAAGTGGAGAATTGTAGAGAAAATTTACTGACTGCTAATTCAGCTCAGGCAGATGCTTAACAGAACAGTAAAATAAATACACGCTTTGAGGTGTTTCACTTTCTCTCTATATCCCACCTTTTTTGTCTTTGCTAAAATTCAGGCTGTCGGTGTTGGTACCCTGTTCTGTTGTTGGGCCTTCCGAGAGTGCTTGGTGAACTGCTGAGTGGAGTGCAGTTAGGAGGGTGGGCCCTATGCTGGTGTCATTGCAGTCTGATAGAATGAAAATAGCTTTTGCACCAGTATTTCAGTGTTTCTAGGGAGGTCTTTGTGGAATCAGGAGTGGGCAGATGCTGTAGTGGGCGTGTAGCCTAAATCATGTTCTGTGGATGCTCACATGGATGAAGCTACCATAGTGTGGGGGTTATTGCTGCGAGCAGCAGCTCCTCCAGGGCTGTGGGCTCTGCTTTGTTTGCAAAGAGGTAGAAAAGACAAGATGGAGAATCTGCCCTCGACACCAGGTTTTCCTGTTTTCAGGGAACCAGCAGAGCAGCCCATTGCTCTCTGGCATTGCCAGTGCATGACCCTAGAGAAGGTGGCTGTCCCTTGACCATCCTGTCTGTTGTGTGGCCCTCACTGCACCACCATCCAAACTGTTCAAGATCTTCCATGAATTTTGTTTATGTTTATCACAACAGTTAGAGAAGTGATGCTTACAGAGAAAACATTAAAGCAACCAAAGAGCCACTGAGGCTATAGAGCACACTGAAGGAGCATTGCCACTGCTGTCCTGGCTCCCCAGATGGGATGTCCTAGAATCTGCAGCTGCCTTCCCATCTTACCTTAACTCTCTTAACAAGGGTGGAGAGGAAGCAAGAAGAGAAAGATGTTTCCACAGCGATTGCAACACACTGTGATGTGCAAATTCCCTCTCCCTGCCCTGTGACAAGCATGGTGTAGGTCATAAAGTGCTGCAATCCTTATCGGGGCTTTTTGGGCCATTTTTAAAAATAATTCCATCTTTGCTGTCACGTCTTCCTCCCTCGCTGAAGGGCGACTGACTAATTAGCAACGGTTCAGTGGCAGATGCTATTGTGAAAAGGGTTGGATGGTGATTTAACGGGGAATAAAATCATCTTAAAGGTCCAGGCAGACATTTTCTAACCTCTCTGTGATATGGTCTCTGTTGGCTGGTACATGAAACCAGCCCACACAGCTGTGAAAGGATGAACCCTTTTGTGTGCGTATGGCTGCTCCTCTTCCAAGATGATACCTGTGGCCTTATAGTTCCAACCTGTGCTAGAACTCACTGGTGTCTTAAAAGCAAAAATGGCATTGACTGATGTGCCTACTAATGTTTTCTATTAGGAGAATAAAAAGCCAGGGTTGATGGTAGTTACCTGTGTCATTCCTCTGCATGCAGTTAGCATGCAATCAACATTGGTTGTTTTCTTCTCACTCTGAAATCACATTAACATTAGTCATGTAAAAAGCTATATTTTGAAATAAATATTTATCAACATATCCCATTGTGGTTTATTTTTAGTCTGCTGACGTGTTTGACTACTATCTCATATGACCGTGACATTTGTAAACAGAAGAGGGAGGGTGTGTCACTGGCCTTTTAAGTTGGTATTTTGCTGGTAATTGTTATCAGATTGTGATACTCACAGGTCTAACCCTAAATTCTAATTGTAATAGTGCAGATAGGAGAGCTATAACTTGAATTCCTGTGGCTACCAGCTCTTCCACTTGCTTTTATTTTGTTTTGCAGAGGAATGATTCAGGTGTGTTAACGTAGAGGACTAGTGCTATTTGAGGTGCTCACTCGTGTGGTGCCTCAGCTCCATCTATTGCTGCAGAGGAGCAGTGGCCTCCCAAGTGTCCTGTGCCATGGTTTCAGCCCAGTGAAGGCACTCTAGATGCCCAGAGGTGGCTAAACTGTGTTGGACAAATTGTGCAGGCAACTGAACCTCATCCAAGGTTTTTGCCAGCTGTTTCCCGTGGGTGTCACCAGGGAGATACCTTCAGCACCCAGCCATCTGCCGACACCTTGTGAGGAGATCCTCATGCCTCCCACTGAGCAGGCACAGGCTCAATCCTCTCAGCTACTCCCCAGCTACTGCGTCACTCACTGCAAACTTGGCGATTTGGGCATCCTACGGAGAAAGATGTACATAGGGGTTTTTTCCCCTGTGATACTATTTGGGAAAGCTTCCTCACATGTATGAGAAAATACAGTGGTCTTGCCAGCAGAAGTAGGGAAGAGACTGAAAGTGTTCAGTTAAAAATGCCATGCTTTAATGAATTTGGCTTTTTATACATAATAGAAATGTATATATGTAAGTCAATCGTATCCATTGTTCGGAGGCTCCTGGAGCTCTCCTGCAGATCAGGGAGCGGTTCGGAGCTGTGTGGGCTGCAGCTTGGCCAGCAGTGGGAGGCTGTGGGAAGTTGCTGCGAGACCCAAAAAAGCAGCTCGGCCCCTTATGTCCCTCCTTGTTTGTGATGACAAACTGTAGAGAGAGAAAATGTCTCTCCCGTTTATTGCAGTACTTTCTCAGCACTGAACTGGTTTTCTCCATAGTAACTTCTGCAGCTGTCACAAGAGTGGAATGAGCATTGAGACTGTGGGGATGTGTCCTCCTCTGTCTGAGGTGATGTTCAGGAGTTAGCTGGCAGATTTCATGCCCAAAACAAGAGGCTGAGGCCACCAGTGGGGACATTAGTGCAGTCATCACATGGCATTGGGCATGGTGTGAAATTCTGTCAGGCCAGTCTGAAGGACACAGGTCTGGCGATGCAGCACAGGTATCTCATCTTAGGAACTTCTCAGGAGAGGGACAAGGGCTGCCTGAGTGTGGCATGTCCTGGGTATGGGACTGCTGCTTTCCCCTTGTGCTACTGCTCACAGGTGCTATTGCTGCAGAGGGGTGCAAAACTGCAGCCCTGTGCCCTGGCATGGCCAGGCTGCCCAGGTCATGAGTTTAATTGACCATGGGTGGTGTTTTCAAAATAAATTAAGGGGTCTATCCCCACCCATCTCTATTTTCATCTGGACACAGATTGCTGCACACCTTCTCAGCTTGTGTAAGCACCCACAGGGGTCATCCAGACTGCTGTGTCAGAGCGAGTGCTTACTGTGCCTCTTCTAGCCTAGCTGATTTTGGCAAAATCCTGCCCATCCACCGCTGCAGGGAGGTTTAAGTTCCTAAATCCCTTTGTCTGCTTCAAAAAATCATAAGCTACAGAAATAGAGAACCTAGTGGATGCATCTACTAGCTACGGAGTTAAGAATGAATGAAAAAGAAACAAAGAAATGTAGGAGACAGTCAATCAGCTTGTTGCCTAGGAGAGGAGGATTTTTGGGATGCCAGAGTTCCTGCTGCATTAAGGAAATGCAATGACAGGCCTGCAAGGCAAAAGAGAGCCAGAGGGCCTCGTCACTGTGTCACTGATGGCTTGGTTCAGACCTCAGCTGGGGTGAGTGGGTGGTGTCTATTGCATTTGCTTGTCAAACTCCTGGTCACCAAACAACCAAGTGATTGTTAAAACTCTTCAAAATATTCTACAGAGCATGCGTTTGCCCACGTTCATTGTAATTTTTTAAAGCAGGAGTGCTCAGGCAATCTCTGTTCCTCCCAGCCCATGTGAGATCAGGGAGCTGCTTGGATGCACCTGCACCAGCGGGGAGGTCATGCTTGACAGACAGCCCTAATTCTCGTGGTTCACAGGGCATCCTGAGGGACCTTCCTGCAGTCCCAGCCAAATTGCGAGTGGCAGGAGGAGCCCCACTCTACTCCCCACCTTTGGTTTTATCCTGAGGAAGGGAAACTTTAAAATTCATAAAGTGAGTTCCTTCCATCAGCTCTTCTAAACTTCCTTTCTGAATGTGAATGGGCATACATCAACTCCTGAAAAATGCACTTGCTGATTTAGTTAAAAGGAAACAAATCAATTCTTGGGCTTTTGAGTTTTTAAGCTTCTTTAAGTAAGCAATAGATTTTTCAGAAGAAAGAAATTTACTAGGAGGTAATCCAGTGAGTCTCAATAGGAATAGCAGCATCACCAGGAGACCCAGTTTCAAATCTTAGTTTTGCCAGCATTTTGGAATACATCCCTAGAAAAAACAGCTAAATCCTTGTAAGACAAGAATTATCTTTCAGTGTATTCACGGTGTGCTTTTTCTGATAAACCCAGAATGATGACAGGTTTGTTAAAACAGGAATAAAATTCACCTTGCTGGTGGGGTGATGTGATAACTAACTGAATAAAATGCTTTTGTAGTGGTTTTGACCCAGTGAAAAGGCAGCTGCTGAAATCACGGAGGAAAATAGTATGTCTTAAAAGAAGCTCTAGCTAAACTGACCCTGTGGCACATTTGCATTGATTGAGTGAAAGGACGATGCTGTCTTCATGTTCTTAACGTTTTTGTTGTCTGTCCTGAGAGAGCTGATGGAGAGGCACTGACTAATAAGCGCACCTGCTCTACAGTGAGATTTTGGTTAGTACT